>CM059212.1:34546775-35146775 GCA_030347435.1 Clarias fuscus
TCTGTCTTGATTCTCGTCCCAGTCTCTCTGACTCTCTTTAGTGCAGTAGACAGCTGCAGCTCATTAGGTTGGCAGTTATGGATGGCACTGTCAGACTCAAGAGGAGGGACAAACCCACCTCTGGGACACCTGCACTGCACTATGCTCAGTTCTGTGTGTGTGTGTGTGTGTGTGTGTGTGTGTGTGTGTGTGTGCATAAAACATGTAAACATGTATTCAGTAATATGGTACTTGTTCCTCCTCCAAGTCTGTTTTCCATTGAGTTCAGAATACATTATAGAGTAGAGGAACAGAATACAGATACATATAGAAATACCTTTCTCTTCAACATTTTTTCCCATGTCCAAAGTATTTAATTGACACATGGCACCTGGATTTGAACCTTTACACGTTAAGACGTTATTCACCTGTGTTTTTAGACCAAACATGACTCTGATGAAAAAGAAAAAAATCTGACCACATCATCATCATCAGCACCTGATGTGTGTGTGTGTGTGTGTGTGTGTGTGTGTGTGTGTGTGTGTGTGTGTGTGTGTGTGTGTGTGTGTGGTGTGTGTGCATGCCTCAGTGCATGTGTGCAGGTATGCATATGTGTGTGCATGTGTGTTCATTCCTCTCTCTCTCTCTCTCTCTCTCTCTCTCTCTCTCTCGCTCTCCTAATGCCTTTCAGAATCTCACCGGTGGAAAACAGACTCCGCATTTTAGAAAATATAATGTAGATAATTAGGAAATCAGAGAACGCATTAATTACGTGAACATACACAGCCAAGGTGCAGAGAGGCACTATTTGCTTACCTTGCCATTATGCAAAAAAAATATATTAGCTAATTATTTTGAATAATGCAATTAAGATATGCACATTTAGCATAATTTTCCAAAATGGAAACGTAGCATTCACCAAAGACAAGTCAGAGCACATGTGATCAGCAATGGGAATGTGTGTGTGTGTGTGAGAGAGAGAGAGAGAGAGAGAGAGAGAGAGATGATTATGCAGAGATTCTTTTTTAGTACTATGATTCCATTACCAAGAAGTGTTTTAAGAATAATTGGCACATTTTGCTTGGTCAATTTTATGAACCTCACTCAGAAATAACAGCTTTTATGCCTCATGAATTGAAATTTTTTATCATACCATAGAGTACGCATACAGTATGAGTAAAAAATCTATGTTTAAAAGTATTATTAAATGACAACATAATTAAATCAGTCATCGCTTGTTGAACCTACTCTCCCACTCCGGTCTGTTGATCCCTATAGAATAATAAAAGGTATTACTTCCAGCAGATTAGAGGATTTCTTTAAGGATTTCCTCTTTTTTTTCTGTAGATTAACCTGGCCTTTATAAAAAGCTCTTTTATGCCATTGAGACAAAGCTCTCAGTCTTTTGGCCTTCCTGCGCACCATACTGAATCGTTCAGCAGTCAATTAATCTCAGGCTGAGATAAGTGTTACAGAAAATATTCATTATCTTGCTCCTGAAGACGGAGCGCTCTCTCCTGCGTAATGCATTATTTATTATTTAAACACTCCCTCCACCTCACGTTTTAAAGGAGGAGAAGAAGAAAATAAAGGTATTCATGGTAAAGTGTAATCACGGTAATTAATAGACTGGATCAGCTGGATCGGCTATCAGCAGCTGGCCATTTATCAAGGAAACACTAATGAATGCTTTTTTTCCCCTCTCCTGTACTAGAGAAGTATGCACTCTCTTTTTCACCGCCCCCCCCCCCCCCCCCTTAACTGATACTTATTATTTAGCAATATAATACTTAGGACTGTGACACATCCATTTTAAGCTTTTTGAGAGATCCTTGTATATAAATGAAGATCCTGTTCATACATAATTTGTTTCAAATTGCCAAATAGTAATGCTTCCATTATTCAAACACACTCTGATAATTATTGTTGTCTTAACATTATGACTAATACCTGATACTGACTCAAATATGACAGTGTTGTGTTCTTCTTTCCACTCATTTCAGGGAGCAAGCAGGTTTTGTAGAATGATAAAAATCTTGTTTCAAAAAATAAACTCATGGATACAAACACACACAGTGTATATATATATATATATATATATATATATGCAGTATATATACAGTATATATAGAGATATTTATAACTGTAAGTACATTTAATATCCAAAATCTAATTCACAATTTTCTTTGCCATGTTACACTAAGAAATCAGGTAAGTTTCCATCATGCTCAGTATTGCGGTACCTTATCATGGATTACCTACTGTAACTCACGTCTTCTCAAGAAGCACTGTGTCCATGCATGAAACCCGCCATGTGATTAAGTCTGGCTGACAGTTAGATCAGATGTAAGGAAAACATTCAGATTGTCCATTTTGTCTTCACACTGTGATGCCCCATTTAGACAATGCTACTGTAGCAACAAGAGCGCCATCAGAGTGCTTCAACTTGGTGCAACACATGCAGACGTCGCCAGACGGTTTGGAGCTGCCAGCAATACCATTTCCAGGCTGCGAATCAGATTCTGAACAAGTGGTTCCACTGCTGATCGCTGTAGGTCTAGAAGGCCGTGAATGACAGCGCCAAGACAAGACTACTACTAAGACAATACTAATTCGATGGTGTCATTTCGGAAATTGCGCAGAAAATCCTGCCTGCGTACTCAAGCTGTGATTGATAACACAGGCTCATTCTCTCGATGTGGAATTTGTAAACATGATTGTTGAACACGCCAACTTGACGCTGGCAACCTCAGAATTTCCATGATCCCTGGAGCTGAACAGTTTGAATTTCTGGTGCTGATGGACACACAGATTTTTGTATAAATTTGAACTTTCTTGTTTATTTGGACAGGAATAAATTATTGTCGTGCATGTGTATGTGCAATATTTCTTTGAGTCCTTGAGTAGCATCCAGCAGTACTGTATTGGGTTATACTGGATTCACATATGGCCCACTGAACAGATTAATGTTTTAAAGTTTTAACGTAATCTGTGTATGGTGGAATAGGGAGGAAAACAAAACAAAACAAAAAAAAAAAACAATGTTTGCTTTTAGGAAAGACTTACAGATTGGAATAAGCGCTTTGCTGATGAAAAAAAATGAAGCATGAAAAAGAGGGGGGAAGGAAGAGATTAGACCATGTACCATGATGAAAGTCAGAACAATGCGAAAAACGTGAGAGGAAAAAGATGCAAACCCTGTAGCTGTGGAGTGTGAAAAGCGACTGAGACTTAGATAGGAGGAAGAGCGCACAGCAACGAAAGAGGAGCTGGTCTCAGCTGGCAGAAGGCAATGTGGCTTCTTCAATAACATCCTTGCTACAAAATATCCTGATCAGACATTTAAATATGCATATGGGCACACACACACACACACACACACACACACACACACACACACACACACACACACACACACACACACACACACACACACACACAGTATTAGAAATTGTTTTCTTTAGGATATGTTATGAACTATATTATGTAACAGGACATTGTTATGAATGTGAAAATGAAAAAAGCTTATAAACCGCATTTTTCTAAAAAAAGATTTTTTGCACTTTTATCACACGTGAACATTATATATATATATATGTAATGTTTCTTTCACAGTTACTAGTGTATTACATGTTAATTTATTACATATTATGTACTTGTGCACAGGTGCAACCATGCTCATGCCCACACAAACAACACACACAGATCCGCCATGTGACGAGACTGGAAATGACTAAGCATATGAGATTCACGTGTGTATGACTAAGCAACTGATACTTGTATAAGAGGTGTGTGTGCACTTTTTGCAAATAGTATATATACATATGAATATTATGAATGTTCATGTTGTCAATGTTCAAGCTTTTATTATTATTATTATTTATTTATTTTATTTATTATTTTTAAAAACAAAATTAGACATATTTCACAAACTGACATGTAGGTGAATATTTAGGCAGTGAACCTTTTTCACGGATGCAGTGATGCATTAGTACTGAAATCGTGCACATTATAGTTCAAACCTCATGCCTACCTGTGGGTACACACACATCTCGGATAGTGCATGAGCTGCGTAAATGGAAACGAGGACACCAAAGAAACAGAGGTGTATCTGTTAGTTTTGTATCGCAGTGACATGGTGCAACTTTTTGTGACAAATGACATCTTACTGCAGCTGACAGCTTTTTCTGTTTCTTCAGTGTGCATTTTCTATTTTTTAGGCTAAAAGGCAGGTGATAGTTTTTAAAAGCATTGGTCTAGACACTATTGAAACCCCCCCGTCTCAGACACTTACTCTCAAGAAAAAATATGGCAACCTCTAAGACGTGAACCACAAACAGGTCATTTAAATCATCTGATGTGTAATTCACTTTACTATTTGCGTACACAGACCCTGAATACAGATCATTTTTAAGTACAAATATTGATGAAACAGTTAATGTAATTTCGCTGACTGTAAATAAAGCCTAAGGAACTGACATTGACTCAGACTCAGTGACTACAGTGGGTTACTGTATGCATCAGTGGTGTCTATTGATTTCTGTCCGTAAAAAAAAAAAGGAAAAGAAAAATGATGAGGGTTGAATTAAGGAAATGTTATTTGAAAAAAGATTGAGTGGCATTACACAGCACTGGAAAGAGGAGAGAGCAGCTGCCTGCCATAACCCACAATCAAAATCAGAAACCGAATTACTTTCAGCAAGAAAACACATCTGTTAACATATCATCTTAAACAACACTTTGTCTTCTTACTAATTGCTTCTGTGTCATTCCGTATTCCCTCTGAACTGTCCATCTTGTCTTTTGATCTTTTATTATTGTTAGTTAGCATGAGAGTGAGCTTTTGCCAGTGTGCTGATAGCAAATCTACAAAGATCTATCTGCGATCAAAAAGCTCCCTAGACTATAACACATGGCTGAATCCCAAATCTATCTCTAACCTCTGTTTAATGCTCTACTTGGTGTGTGGAACATGGCATTCTAAACCCTACATAGGGCACTAGCTTTCCATTTCACAGTAGTTGGGATTGAACCCTGGACCAGTTGTATAGCTGAGGATATTCTAAATTCTAAATCAGAACATATGGAGACATAAGGAGAATTACAGGAACCCTTCACAATGCTATTCTAGTACAGTACGTGGATTGGCTACCCTATGTTGACTCTTGTGTGAATGTTTGTATGCTATCCAAATCACGATAACACTGGATTTCTCTGTCTTTTGTAACATACGATCATATGTAGTATAATTTCATGCATGCCAAATGCCAAAAGACTGGGTTTTAATGGTCTTGGTAACAAATAATAAAAAATATAAATAAAATAATCTGCCGTTAGATCAGATGGTCCGCTGTGATGACACCTTGACAGGAGCAGCCAAAAGACCACCGCCAACAAAATAAATAATGAAAATAAGTTATAGACCCATAATTCCCATAGACCTAACTGTATTGTGATTTATATTTTATATACTATATAGTACATGTAAATAACATTTAAATTAAAATATCTTGACATTATTAACTTTTTACACAATAAGTTTTTTTTTAATTATTTTTTAAAAAACAATGTGCAGTAAAGCAATTCCCGTCTGGGATTAAGATTCTTTGAATCTTGAATCTTTAAATCTTGAAGACCCTGAACATACATTGCAATTATGCAATGCAGAAGATGAAGTAAAAATAATGCTAACATTAAAGGGCACAAACTGTGGAAGCCCTACCGTGCACACACACACACACACACACACACACACACACACACACACACACACACACACACACACACACACACACACACACACACACACACACACACACACACACATACACACACACACACGCACACAAACACACAACCTTGATTCTTTCTGTGTCTGGTTGTAAATGTGATTCTGCCTCCAATTTAGGATGTTTTGGCAGAGAAAGCAATAAAGAGAGAGAAGGAAAAAAAAGACTGAAAAAATAATGGAAGTTATAGCAAGAACAAAGGAAGACAATAATTTGTTTTGTAACTATAATTTAAAAAAAAAATACCATTAGAATATTAGGATGCACAAATGGCCAATTAAGGAGTTTAGATACTTTAGGAACCTGAGTATGAAAACTTTTACACTTTTTACTGTGTGTATAACAGTATACGCTAATGTCATTTTATCAATGCAGAGCACATACTCAATTAAATTCCATGAACAGTGATTGCGGAACTGTAAAAAATGGAGCTTCTGCTTTTCCAGGCCAGTAAAGACTCTCGGGTAGATGTTATTGAACTGCAGGGAGAGGATGTAGTGGTGGTGGGTGCAGAATTGAATTCATTAATCCGTGATTTTGGAATTTATAGGAAGTTACATAGAACAAAGGTCAACCATCAGTTGTGGGGCCTCCGAGTGGTTAAAGCGCTCGCCCTATCATCCGGGGCAGCCGGAGGTCTAGAGAGAGCTGATTGGCCGAGCTCTCTCAGAGGGGAGGGATGAGAGGTACATAGTGCTCCCACATTAATCACGGCTCTACAGCCAGTCAGGGGCGTCTGTGAGCTCGCGCAACGGAGGGAGCGGATAGCGCTGTCCTCCGAGTGTGTTACGCCGCCCCCAACGGTGCGCAAGCGAGCAGTTCGAAAAGATGCGGTCGGCTGGCGTCACGTGGTTCGGAGGAAACACGTGATAGTCTTCGGCCCTCCCGCACCCTCGTCTCCTCCCGGGAGAAAATCGGGGAAAAATCCAAAAAAACAAAACAAAAAAAACATCAGTTGTAGTATTTGTTCCTTGCACTCACTCACTCATTGTCTATACCGCTTTATCCTGTATACAGGGCTGTGGGATGCCTGGAGCCTATCCCAGGAGACTTAGGGCTCGCAGCAGGGTATACTCTGGATGGGTGTGGTGCAGGGCACACACTATGGGCAATTTGGGAATTAACCAATTAGTTCTGCCTTTATTCATCACATATACTGTACATTACTGCACAATGAAATTCTTTATTCTTTGCATATCCCAGCTTTATTAGCAGGATGGGGTCAAAGCACAGGGTCAGCCCTTATCCGGCGCCCCTGGAGCAGACAATGTTAAAGGACTTGCTTTAGGGCACAACAGTGGCAACCTGGCGGAGAAGGGGCTCGAACCGTCGACCTTCTGATCTGTAATTCAGAACCGTAATAAACTGAGCCATTGCCCCAGACATTAGTCTAATCTACAGTCTTTGTACTGTGGGAGGAAACCAGAGTACCCAGAGGAAACCCACCAAGCACGGGGAGAACATGCAAACTCCATGCACACAGAGACGGGAATCGAACCTGGCCGGAAATCGAACCCAGACCCTGGAGGTGCAAGGCAACTGTGCTAATCACTAAGCCACTGTGCTTCCTTGTTCCTTGAAAAATTCTTTTATTTAATAATGTCATATAAAAAAGCTACCAAAATGACATGATTAAAAGTACACAAGCTTATCATACAATGTCATGGAAAGACCGGAACTATCTATCATTATTTTTGTAGTTGTGGAACTGAACAAGTTAATGAATGCTAATGATTGCTGTATCTAATAAGGGGTATGTTCCCTTGTTCTCTGTAGGTTTGATCTGGGCACTCCAGTTTCCTTTCACAGGCCAAATGCATGCATTGTAGGCTAAATAGGGTTTTCAAAATTTCCCCAAGTGTATGATTTAGTGTGTGAGCGTGTGTGTGCCTGTAATAGATTGACCTGTACAGTAGTAAAAGCAGAAATGTTTTAGGAGGTATTGTCTGGGTAGAAAAATGGGATTTGAAGATAAGACAGAATAGACAAAAAATCTAGAAATCACCGTGCCTTATCATCCCAATGAGTTAGATTGTGAGGTGAAAAAAATCCCTTGAATAAAAAATAATAAGACATCTTGAGAGGAAGTGAGGCTCAGCATGGGGAAGCCATCCTCCTCTGGCGGTCTAGACAGTTAGTGGTAAGTGGTTAAAAAGGATAAAATTCTAGTCATGGCTGTGTTTAGTATAGATTTAGCTGCCAAAGTGACATATTAGAGTGTGGGCAGAGAAAAAAAGTTAGTCATGCTGAGTGGTTAATTGATGAAGATGAATTAGGAGCTCAAAACTCCTGGTGGGCTTCTGGATGTTAAGAGTAGGGCTTGCGTAGTATAAAGAGCCTGTAGACTCATACCAGGATAAGAGTGTGTAGTAGTGGTGTATGTGTGATTTCATTCTACTGTGGGGTGTATGGTGTGGAAGAACAAATGCTAGAGATGGTGTATTGGCTAGTTTTAAGTGATCAGGAGGAATGATGGAGAGAGCTGAAAAGAATATGATATAGGAAATTGAGATAAATAAGGGATGACTTTGGGATCAGTGAAGAGAGGTGGGATGTGTGAGGTAGGGCTGAGAGTGGTTCACAGTGGTTTAGTGGTTAGCCCTGTTGCCTTGTACCTACAGGGTCCGGGTTTGATTCTCACCTCGGGATTTGTGTGTATGGGGTTTGCATGTTCTCCCCGTGCTTGATGGGTTTCCTCAGGGTACTTTAGTATCCCTCCACAGGCTAATTGGTGCTCCCAAATTGTGTGAATGTTGACCGCCCTACAGTACAATGGCTGTAAAAGTGGCAATAAATTGGCTATGGTTGTCACCATTGGCCTCCAAGGTTCTTTGTTGGACTACAGTGGTTCCTAGATAGATGGATGGATGGGAAGAGAGTGGGATGAATGGGAGAGAAAGTGGCTAGAGAAATAAAGTGTTTGGGGTGAAATTGTAACCTGTAATTTCCTGCATACAACTAGTTGCAGCCAAATGATTTTATTAATGTTGACTTTCAACTTGTTAAGACTTGGGCTTGTTTACTCAGCTGCCAAGGTCCTTGAACAGGTCCTTTCTTGTTTATGGACTGAGGACAAATCAACATGGCTGGAATTATTTTTTTTTTGATTGATGAACATACAGTCAAAGTACTTGGTTTAATCTGTAAAAAAAAAGTTAAGATGAATCTTTATTAATCTAGAGGGAACCTGCATACTGTAACATTGACTACCAGCATTTTTGTATGAAAGGTAGGATAATCATCAAAATTATTATTTACCACTAACATTAGCTGGCTAGCTTTTTAGTAATGTGACACACTGTTGTCCCCTGGCTTGCATTGTTCTAATGCTATTCAGTATTGACAGAGTACAGAACGAACAACACACACTTTCATGGAAGCATTCATGTTTTTTTCACACTGTGAGGGAGGTTGAGTGGGAGTGTCTGTGATCCTTGGGAGACAGACTGTGTCGTGATCTTCAGAAGTGAGAGCATCTCATATATTTTGAAAAGAGATGACATCTACAATCCTTTAGAGAGAGGGCGGGAGAGGGCATCTGCAATGGCAATTATGGGTATTCTGCACAACCAAATGATACACTCATAAGTGCAGTCGAGATGGGAGAAAATGTGAAAGTGACCCAGAAGACACTAGAGAGTGAATAGGCTGTGATTTCAAGCAAACAGAGATTGAATATTCCTTCTCACAGTTCCATAAATTCCATAGTAACCATATTGATATGGAGGACATAACTCACATATACTGTACTAGTGTACTGTACTGTACTGTATGTACAGTAGTGGGTAGCTTTTCCAACTTGTCTTAATATTGCATGTAGAGTCTTCCAAAATCTCCCTTTGTAAAACTTACATGGATATTCAATCAGTATTCCTTCTGGCCCACTGCTTTCTTGGCAGGAATTAAATAGCTACATGTGTATATGTATGTGTGTGTGTTTATGTGTGTGTCTTCTCAGTGCGTCTCAATGGCCTGATTGGCAGCAGTGCACTTCATGATGAGCTATTCTGTCTGCGTGAATGTTCACAGAATCCTAATAGGATATTCATCTTTTACAATATATACAGTAAGTATTGTATATACAGTGCATGTAGGAAAGAAGATCATAGGACATGCCCTAAACTGTATTACACACCAGGATTTTTTGAGGTATGTGGATACAAAATCTTCCAACATTTAAGAGTCAGTTGGTTTCGCTACACAAAGTGCAAAGCTTCAGCTGCTAAAGCTAAGATAATCCTCTGTACTGTTGATGTACTGTTGGATGCATTGGTGGCTCAGTAGGTGTTTCGCCTGCCATGCGAAAGGCCCGGGTTCGATTCCCAGCCAGTGCCCAAACGCCAGCCACTGGATACAGTGCCGGTCCCAAGTCCGGGTAAAATGGGGGGGTTGCGTCAGGAAGGGCATCCAGCGTAAAACCTGTGCCAAGCTTGTACAGTATGTGCGGATCAAGTGTCCGCTGTGGCGACCTCTTACCGGGAGCAGTCGAAAGACCAACAACATAAGGGGTGTTTAAGTCAAAGTTGGACCACAGTTACTGTATGAGAGTAGAAACTACCATTATGTCTTTAAATAACACTCTAATGCACTTATCCCAGCCTTTCACTAGTGCTTGGATACCATCAAGGTAAAACGTTTTCCAGGATTTAACTACTTGCTTCATATCTGAAACTGGCCTCCCAGGAACTCCTTTAATGGCCCAAACATGTGCAAATGGCTTGGAGCGTGGTCAGGACTGTAAAGAGGCAATAACAGCTGAATTCCTGTAATGTGCAAGTGGTGTTGGTGAATGATGGTCTCTTCCACCAGGTGGCGACAGGCTTTTTTACCCGCCGATTTTCAAGGATCAGACCACGTATAAGCTGATGGATATAATAATGATGCCAATTGTTAATTTTTTTCCTGTAAAGGGTGGGACGTGAATTTAATATAGATTGCAACAAATTATCATGGATTTAATGTCACAAAATACAACATTTTTATTGCAATCTCACATTCCCTTCAACGTAGAGCTAAAGATGAGTATAAAATTTCAACATATATACACATGAACACACACACACACACACACACACACACACACACACACACACACACACAAAGCACAGCTGCAAGAAAGGGTGGGAGAAAAAATCACACATAAGACCCCTGAAGTTTTTGGCCTGAAAAACACTTTGACCTATTTGCGCCATTGTTGACCCACATGGCTTATCTTCCTTTTCTGGAAAATAAGTAGGACTCGCCAAAGCATCTTAGAGACTTCTAAAGCTGGACCTTTTTTTTCATCTTATAACAGAGCTGGCTAACATTTCAGAAGAAGAGCCACATGGCTCACATCTGCATAGCGTTTTGTCGCTGACTGATGTGTGTACAGTCATCTCATCTTCAAGGTCTTTGAGACTGGCACAAAAAGGGACAACTTACAAATCTGAGAAAGAAAATGAAGTCAATACAGAGACACAATAACAGTGTTACCAAACTAGCTGTCAGATTTTACATAAATTATTATTTTTTCCCCCAAAAAGCATTTATGTTCTTTCTTTTTTGAATGTTTAACTGAAGAATAGGTGCTAACGTGTGATTCACAGGAAAAAATGCAACGCTAACATATCATGTCACGTGACATAGAAGCCATATGTTCTGTGTGATGTTTGAGATTCAATTATTAAAGGAAGATTTCCCCACAAATTGTGATAAACAATTAAATAAATGAAATGAAATGATTTTTCCTTAGTGAACATGACCTTTTTTGGCTCACACTAGCTGATGCCACATGTCAAAAGCTAATTCATCACGAGATGATTCATGATTTGAGTTTCTGTTTGAAAGTGTTATAGCTAGCGATTTTATGATATATTGTACAGTGCTAGTGATTTGATGCTATATTGTACTAATGTTGTGATTTATTATTCTTATATCTACATTGGTACTGATATTATTATATTAATTTTAATCTACTGTTTGAGATCTCATGAAATGTTTCTCATAATATAAGCTATTACAGATTCATTAGCATGCTCATCTAGTATCCTATGATTGCCAGTTTAACCCTTACATATGTTAGTGTGTTTTTATTTGTTTTATATACTTTATAGTTTTATTTAATGTATTTGTTTATATCTTACTCTCAGCTCTATTCATGCTATTTATATATTTGATTATGCTAGAAAATTATAGCCATACTGCTATTTATTAAGTACTGTACATACGTTTGTCATGCCAGTAGTGACTTGTGCATTATTTGGTCTCATGTTGTGATTCCTGGTTTTCCTCCCTAGCAACAATTAACTTAATAATGTCTGTATGTTTCATTACTTCTTTACCTTATATAAGATTAGTAAAATAAATATAGCCATGCTAAGTGTTAGCTAAGTCTAGACTTGGGAATAAGGTGAAGTGGTGAAGGGTTTTAGCTGGAAGTATGGAATACTGGGTGGATCTGGAGCGCCGCAGGCAGCTGGAGCCGGTAGTTGACGGGGTTGATTCGGAGGGTGATGCGGAATGGACCGATAAATTGAGGTGATAGTTTTCTGGATTCTGTCTGCAGATGTAGATTTTTTGTGGACAGCCATACTTTGTCACGTACGTGGTACAATCACCCCGGTGGGTGTCGATGGCGGTGCTGAGTGATGTACTGGGTGTTGGCGTGTTGGATGGCAAGGTTTGCTTGGTTCCATAGCCGTCAACACCGACGGACCAACTGTTGGGCCGATGGGACTTCAACCTCCGGTTCTTGGTGGTCGAACATCGGAGGCTGGAAACCGTAGCATGCCTCAAATTGGCTTAAGCCGGTGGCGGATGATACGTGGAGGTTGTGTGACAGTTCAGCCCAGATGAGGTAGCGAGCCCAGGAGCACTGACGGTCGGCGACAAAGCACCTCAGGTAGCGCTCCAGTTGTTGGTTGGTCCGTTCCGTCTGACTGTTAGTCTGTGGGTGGTAGCCGGAATACAGACTACAGGTGGAATAGATCAGATGGCAGAAGGCCTTCCAGAACCGTGAGGCCTTCCAGAACCGGAGTGGTTGAAGCTTGCCTGGAGATGGTTGGTTTACATCCTTGGCCCTGGCGCACACTGGGCACGCCTGGATGAACTCGTGAACATTCTTGGTCATGGTGGGCCACCAGAAGGCGCGCTGGATGAATTGGAGGGTGCGATGTGTTCCGGGGTGTCCAGCAAAGAGGGAGGAATGTCCCCATTGGATGACCTCCGTCCTGATGGTGTCGGGTACATAGAGTCAACCAGGTGGCACACCTGCTGGTTCGGTCTCTACAGCCTGTGCCTCGCGCACCCTCGTCTCCAGATCCCAACGGAGTGGTGCTATGATCTTAGTGGAAAGTAGGACAGGCGCGGGCTCCGCCCGGGGGACGTCTCCCTCATGCTGTTGGGAGAGGGCGTTGGCCTTGGTGTTCTTGGACCCCGGGCGGTATGACAGGTGGAAGTTATAGCTCTCAAAAAATAATGCCCACCGTGGCTGTCTAGGGTTAAGCTGTTTCATTTTCATTCTGTTTCAGGGTGCAGCTTCTGGTCTGGACCTTGTTGGGAGAGAACGGCCCCGGCGCCCACATCCGAAGCGTTCATCTCCACAACGAATGGCTTGTCTGCATCGGGGTGGAGAAGGATAGGAGCAGAGGTGAATCAGCGACAAAGCTCGAGGAAAAGGGAAAATGGCAGTAAGGTTGAGGTTGAAGGGGTGAGAGGATGGACAAGTCAGAGCAGTTAAAGGAGCTGAAACTGTGCTGTAGTCCCGGATAAAGTGACGATAGAAGTTCGCAAACCCGAGAAACCATTGAAGTTGTTTAAGGGTCTTGGGTAGGGGCCAATGACGCACAACTTCCAGTTTCTGCAGGTCCATGGCCACACCCTGGGACGAGATGACTAAACCCAGGAACGTGGTGGAGCGCTCGTGGAAAGCGCACTTCTCCTGTTCCTGTTCAGCAGCGGTTAAGGAGTCGCGTCCTAATTGCATGGGTTCCTCGGCTCCGGTGTCAACCACGGCGGGAGGTGGAGAACCGACTGATCCGGTAGGTGCAGTTGCAAATGAGGAGCGAGCTTCAGGACGTGAAATGGGGCAGTGATGGCATGGGTTGGGCGAGCAGACGCTGGTTGATTCAGAGGGCGAGTTGAATTAAGCCCTCCAACGTACCTGGAAGTTCTCGTCCGGCGAGCTCGTCCTTAATGCGCGCAGCCAGTCCCTCGTAGTAGGCTGTCCGGAAGGCGGAGTCTCCCAGTCGGTCTGGACAGCCAGGGTTCAGAAATACGCCGTGTAGCAGCTCACGGACGAGCCTCCCTGTCGCAGATGATATAACTTGGAGTCGGTCTCCACCTCAGCAGCAGGATGTTCAAAAGTTAGCTTTAGCTGACGGGTGAACTCTTTGTATGAATAGGCGACATCTGAATCAGAGCGAAGGAAAGCCGTGGACCACTCAACTGCCTGCCCGGATAGCAACGAGACGAGAAGTCAGTCTGTGGAGTATCTGGTGGAACTAAACTTAAACACAAGATCCAACGATGTTAAAAACACACTGCATTTCCCATCCGTGCCATCCCACTTATCTAGTAGAGCTATGAAGACAGCAGAAGGGGTGGGGTGTGGCGGCACAGCAGCCGCTGCGACGGGCATAGCAACAGCTGGCTGAACGACCGCCCGTTTTGATGTTTTATATTCCTTTTTCATGACAATCATTAAGATTTTGTATGTGTCCACTCTGTAATTAGTAACATTACAACCACCATTTTGTCTTTCTTTAATAGAAGATTCACCATGTGCTCATTAAATGCTAATTTTAGCCACCGTGTCATGGTCCACCCTGGTGACAATTCTTCATGACTGAGTGGACATGTGCTCATAGCAATCTTATCATTTTGATTCATACACATTCACATTTCATACAAACTTACTTCTTTTGATTATGTAAAGCTGCTTTGCGACAATATGTCAATTGTTAAAAGCGCTATTCAAGTAAAATTTACTTGAATTGAATTCATAGTTTTTGTCACATTTTGGATAGATTTTATTCCTATCAACAGACTTTTCATTACAGTTCATTTCTATTTCCAGACTTTTCCATTATCTAATATATATATATATATAATATATCTTTTTGAAAATTTACATTTTATAAACACTCTGTAAAAAAAAAAACATTCTCAAACATTGTCTGCTTGCAGGTTGTTTATAAAGTGTGCTGGAGCTTGATCAACATGCATTTTAACAGTCTAAGATCTACTTAATCAAATTAATAAGACATTAAATAGAAAATCTTAGTGTTCGTTTAAGAAAATCTGAAGTTTCGAAGACACATTATCATGATATTGACCCACATACTGTGTTGAGATAATTAGAAACAGGTTTGTGTGTTTGTATGTGAATAGAGCTCTGGTGACTGTGAACGTGAAACAGTTTGTATGTGTTGGGAAGTATAGCTCTTGGCAGGCATATTAGTAGGATATGATGCATTCTGGGAAACACTGTGTCTTGTCCAATTTTGACCTGCCCGAGCCAAGTACCCCCTCCCTTCAACCCCCCACCACCCCCTTTCACCATCACCCCAAAAGGACTCGCTCCATGAGTAATGCCTAGCCCTAGGATAATGACCTGGATGCTCTGGAAGTCAGGCATGAAATTGTTGGCAGGATTCAGCAGTGTTTCTAGATCATAATTTTACATTAAATTAGGTATTTTAATCGTTCATTCTTGTGACATGAGTTGGGTACTGATAAAACAATATATGCTGATGTTTGATCAGTTTAAAATGTTTCTAAAGTCCTTTATGGCTAGCCATTCTCAGTTTTCTGTTGTTTCCAGTCAGCGTCCATCTTCATTCTCTTTATTTAATTGGGCCAATAGTTCTAGGCCTAGGTTTGCTTTCCCAAACCTGCTTGCTCCATTTAAATTATTCATCCACTTTTGGTTAATCTGTAGGGTTGGCGTTCCAGGTTGGCACACTGTAAAAAGAGGTTTATTGTGTTCTAGGGGTCTAGGGAATTCTGGAGATTTTTAGACCGTGGTTGAAATTGGGCCGTGTTCTCCTGGTTCTTTCCACAGAAGGTTCTGGTCTCTTGGTTGGCTCCTTAAACCTGCCCATTCATTTGTTAGTAGCAAACTGAAGATTTTCAGAGAGGCTTGGCCAGATTCATGATGTGTGTCTCTGACCCTAAAACTGTTCTCTGGTATTCGAAAGTATGGAAATCCTGTGAGTAAAACTGGACAGGAGGAAAAAGGCATCATGACTTTGAGAACTGTTTATTCATTACTATGATGATATCTGCCATATCACAAATGATTCATGGAGATGAGTGAGGGATGTCAACTGCTGAGTGAGGCCATGGTTGCTGGAGTGAAAGTAGGGACATCCGTTTCCCTGGTAGGAGACAGTGGATGAGGACAGTGAGATGACCACTAAGTAATTTCCTTATCTGGTCAGAATATTTGTGGGCCATATAGATGTACAAACATTAACCCTAATATGATAGGGCGTTTGGAGGTCACAAGTACTAGGAAGAAGATGTGATCCTGGTGCAATGACCTGACCTGCAGGAGGATGGTCTGGTTTACAGAGTGTGATAATGACATTGTTTCTTGATAATGACATTGGTCCCTTGTCAGTATCTGGAACTGTGCAGTATGTTCTAGTTAAGTGGAATGTTTAATCTATTCACGAGTCAATCATCACAGGAAAGACAGACAAGGCAGTGACAAAATCTGAGTGTTGAAATCCCACATGCAGGGCAAATGATTAGTGAGATAGCAAATGTACAGTAATACACTCACTGTAAAGGGACAGGGGAAGATGCTCTCCTCAGTGCTCTCCTTAAGGTTTGTTTACCTGAAGCTTTGTATAGAAGGGGCATGGTGCTGTAATGCCAGGAGGCTTGCTTGCCAGGAACTCTCCCACTCATCATAATGGAACTTCATCACTTACAAAACAAATGGATGAGACCTCCCTGAGGACTTATAAATTCAGATCATGAGGAAGGCACGAGGTAGCTACTATTCTAGACCTTTGAGATACATTGAGCAATTGTTCATCAATTTGCTTTCCCTCGGGGTTAATGGTCAAAGAGATTTTGAAACAACTCAACAAAATGGTCATATCCCTGTTAATCTCCTTATTGAAGCTATACTGCCATGGCCCATGTCAGTCCCTTGCCAGTGAGCAGGCTGATAATTGGGAAATAGTTTTTTTGTTCTGATAACCCCTATTGATGGGAGAAATAAAGGAAGCATTGTAGGAAAAACCCTTTTCTGCATTTTTGTTGGGATTGAAACTTTGTGAACTTGCCAACATGGTAGGGACACCTGGCTGAACAGCAGTGGAATGTTCGTGTGAGATCAAGTTCAGTTTTGTGTCTGATTCCATGTTGGGCCAGTCTTGTTCTTCTGATTCATCCAGGTTAATGGCAAAGTAATCTGTAATAAAATATAATAATTTAAATAATGACAAAAATAAAGATGAAAAAAAAAAAAAAACAGGCGATCAAGAATCGCAAACGTCAGCAAGAATCCCAAAATTGTGAAAATTGTGGATATTGGTTGTGTGTTGAACTAACGGTACATAGTAGACAAGTTTTATATAAAAAAAACTACAACGAGGTAATGAGGTAGTTATTAATTAAATAGATTCATTCTAAATTTAGTACAATTTATTGAGAAGTATTGACACGTACATTATTTATTCCTCATTTTGAAAAAACTCAGAATCATAGATGTCGATTCATTAATTGGCTTCCTGAATTTGGAATAGGTATGTCAATAGAAACTTTCATATTTGCAAAGATACAAATATGTTAGTAATACAGTACTACTTAGTTGCAGCACAGCTTCACATAATTCAAATAAAGGAAATACAGTTTGGGGGTTGCTTCATAAATGGATTTGCTCTGGAAATGGAAAAAGGCAGTTGCATAGCAAATGATTATGAATTCATGCCACTGTATTATGACAACGGACATTTTTAACTATCCGTAAATGCTAGCTGGATTACTGCCATTCAGAACACACGGTGCTGTTATGTTTTTCCACCATGAATGGAGGAAGTGAAAGCACAATTGATGTTATTATTGTAACATCAATGACTGTGATTAGTGTAGAAAATGGAATGTATGGTGCATTGGTGTAAATTGTTCTAAAATGCCAACATTATGTTAAAAAAAAAAAGCTTCTGATTGATATCACAGATGAGCTGCATAGTAGCAGATGGCTGGATCCAGTCTTCAGTGTGGTGGGGTGGGATGTTCCTTTGAGCCAGATAGTGGGAATATTTTCAGTAACCCAAACATTACATTGTTGCTCAAAGGACTGACCATTAAAAACTAATTTATTTAACACAATTAGTTACACACATTTAAACATTTATTCAAGAGATGAACAAAACTGAACGAAAAGGCGATTTTTCTGATTCTTTTAAATATAATTTCAAACAATGTTCATAATTTGTAGCTTGATGAGACAGGAGCCAAGTGCATAAACCCATTGCCATGGGAACCACAATGCAAGAAGAAACTGACAGAGGCCAGTCCTTGGCACAGGCATATTAACAATGTTTTATGTGCTGGTAGGAGTTGGAGTGATGTCATTGACGTGTATTGTACATGTATTGTAGGCAGGAGATGTTCATGGATGGTTCTTGGGAGCTTTTTCTAAACCTGACCAACCCTGGGTCAATAGGTCACAGTTTACTGTTTTCTCTGCTCCCAGTACACCTGATTCAACTAATTCAAATGAGTAACAGCTTCTCTGAAAAGAAGTGGGTGTGGTAAAGCTAAGAAAAACACTCAAATACGCAGGTCAGAGGGGCAGGGGGGGTCCTTCTGGACCACAGCTAAGAAATACTGGTATACAGCCAGTGTTTTGTTGGCAGCCAATAAAACCAAACTTCTTACACTGCATTGTTAGATTCTTGCGGAGAACTCATGGCTACCATCGAGGGCAGTAATTCCTAGGCTGAGTTTGGATCTGAGCTTGGACACTGAGGGAGAAAACCCAGCTTTAACTTAGGGGTACAAAGTGGTAAGGTGGTCTGAGGAATGCCAAGTCATGTAAGGTCCTTGGTCCATTGTTACTTCCAGATCTTGTTGTTAGTCTTACATTAATCACAGTGGTTTTAAGGATGAATGCCCCCTGATGCTACTAGGTTATAGGTCACTGCACTATTAATGCTAAAGTGATATACCGTTTTGAACCTGGAGGTTCAAGGGTCCAACCACTAAGCCATGTTCCGCCTTGATATTGTCAGACCAGCCAAAGCGGCAGAGCAGGTGAACCCACATCCGCCTACAATCAGGACGGAAACAAACTACAATTCCCAACAGTCTCGTTCCAGGTCACCGGAATTCTAGAACACCTGATACCAATTAACCTGAGGCTTAAATAGGGCTCAGCAACAGAAGGACTTTGCGAAGTATACGCTCTCGTGAGTTTTCCGGACGTTACCAAGCCTTTATTCTCGTTATTATCTTATTGTGTATGACCTTGCTCCGTTTAATTGTTTCCGATTCTTTGCCTACCCTAGTTTGTGTGATTTGCCGATCGACCGACCCTTGCTTGTCCTTTTGACTACGATTATTGCTTACCCGTGTTTTTGTTTACAACACTGATTAAACACTGCCTCTTACCTGCACTTGCGTCCTCCTTCACTGTAACCTGACAGATATTTTACATATAAATGTAATTTTAAGAAACATTATACAACAGTTAGTTTTGACCAAGTAATCTGATTGAATGAGGCCTTCTACGAGTGGTGATATAAAGCATAACAGCACTGAGACATTTAACTATATGTATCACTCTGCATCACAGGTGTTTTAACAATGCACTAAACGCAGGTCACCAGCATGGGTGATAGCAGGCCGGTAAATGTCATAAGACTGTCTATCGCCTCCATGGTTTATTCTCCTCTCCTTTGGCTACACAGTACCAGTAAAAAGTACTTTCCTTTCATCATATTAATTACACTAACTGTCATCGTTAACTGTTAGTTGCCAACTCCACCAGGTGCGGTTAGTTAATTCTGCCAGTTGTGGAAGCATATATGTTGATAGTAAATGATGTTTGTGGAATTGTTGTATAAAAGCAATATCACACTTAAGGTTGTGCTGTAGTGCTTGCATATTAAATTGGTTGTGATGCCTTCTGTATTCAGCACCTCATGACCTTGAATGTGATACTGCCTAATTATAATATTACAGATTATAAACATGCAATACTCAGTTTCAAAAATTTGCTGTTTATTATATCATAATATAATAAGAAATATTTTATTATTATAAATACCAATATGTAACCCAAACACAGTATCACAGTATTGAATACTGTGCTCTCTGAATCAATAGATTGCATGTCCCTGTGCTTCACATCTATCCCAACACCTCATGCTGAGACTAATTACTGAAAACGCTTGGTCCCACCTTCTCGCTTTCTTTCATGCTTTGCATGGAGTGTTGACCTACATTCAGATCTTGACCACTCACTACTGGGTTTTAAAGCATTTGGTGGCCCATATCTACCTGCAACAAACACTTCCCTACGGTCAAGTTTAATCCTCTCCCCTTGTCTAGGAAATTGGCCTATAAATGTAGCGATCATGGTATATATTGGGTTATTATTTATTGTCCTCAAATGCCTTAACCAACTTTGAATTGTTTTTTAAAAACCCTTTTCAGGGATGAATGATTTGGGAAAATAATCTAATTACATGTTTTGTGATTAATATTTTTTGTCTTATTCAACATATAAAAGTAATAATTTGACCAACACAATGTTAGATGGATTAAACATATACTGTAGGCCAGTCCTATATGAAATAGGCCTGAAATGAGGTGATGTATAAATGACAATTTATTTTAATTTAACTATTCAGTCACAGTAGTATTATATTGACTGATTTATTTAACTTTCAGCCTTGTAATAATTATCATGACAAAATAAAGCACTGAAAATAAGCCTGATGTAAACATAATTACTACTACTAATACATAATAATATACAATTCAGTAACAATTAACACAAATAAAAGGTTTTACCACTCATTCTTTAGATAATTCAAAGTCATATTGATAAACCTTTTTAAAAATGTCTTTGAAAATATTAACATTAATCACAGTTGTAACAAACATAATATAAACATGAAATGTACTTTTAAATAAAATAATAAAAAAAACAACAACTAAAGACTCTAAACATTTAATAAAATATTAATTTAGTTAATTTAATCTCCCATCAGTAATAGTAACACATCACACAAGCAAAAGTGCGCAATGAGTATTATCTATCATGTAATTTACTGTACTTGCCTTCACTACCTCAGCTCACTATCACAGTATATCATAGTATATTGCATTGTGTTGTGTTATCATGTTGCTCTTGTTTGCACATGCACTTTATGTTGTCTTTTTGTAAATAATTTTTTCTTAATTTATGGTGTCAGTTTAGTTTGGCTTAGCAATCAGCTAATTAGGTGTCTTAATTAGCTAGTTTGTTTGTATGTAGCACCTTGGTCCTGGAGGAATACTGTTTCCTTTCACTGTGTACCAAACTGTTTATGGTTGAAATGACAATAAAAAGTCATGACTTAACTTGAATTGGCACTGACAGCTAAAATGATCATACTGTATAATTGCTAGGAAGACCAGCATATCAAATTCTGGTTTTAAGGAGTGCAAGTCACTATATTACTTCCAGGGCTAAACAAATGCTCAGAGGGGGCACTTGTGACTGGTACACAAGTTCTACAAACATCAGGATTTTTTGTTATGTATAATATCTTTATCTGTATGAGCCCTAGTTCTTCAAAGACTAATAATTGTTAATGACAATTAAATGTAAAATAGTTTTTATGATATATTTTATAATTTATTATAAATAATATAATTTATCATTTTATAATATAATTTATATATATATATATATATATATATATATATTTTTTTTTTTTTTTTTTTTTTTTTTAAATATAAATAGTTTCATGAATAATGTCCTTTCTGTATTTTTATTTTTTTTTCACCATCTTGTGTGTTTCTGTGGTGGTAATCATCATATGATTATTTTGCATGATATTGTGTAATTTTAATACATGCTGCTCCCTGAACACTGATCAAAGCATTTCTGCTAGCATGCCGAAGTTCATCTTTTCATGTATCAAGCCAAGACCAACAAGTATACTGACTGCATTTATTTATTTATTTATTTATTTCCTGCATCTTATACAAATTGAAGCTAGAATGCTGGAAGAACCAGAAAAATTTAATTATCCACAATGTGAATTATGTGAAATAATATAATAAACATACAGTGCAATTTATTATACAGGGTGGGCCATTTATATGGATACACCTTAATAAAATGGGAATGGTTGGTGAAATTAACGCCCTGTTTGTGGCACATTAGTATATGTGAGGGGGCAAACTTTTCAAGATGGGTGGTGACCATGGTGGCCATTTGGAAGTCGGCCATCTTGGATCCAACTTTAGTTTTTTTCAATAGGAAGAGGGTCATGTGACACATCAAACTTATTGGGAATTTCACAAGAAAAACAATGGTGTGCTTGGTTTTAACGTAACTTTATTCTTTCATGAGTTATTTACAAGTTTCTCTTTGTTCACAGCCATTGACATGTCGAAGACGTTAACACGTGATTAGTGGATCGAAATTGTGTTGATATCTGGTGAACGCAGTAACCGGGTCATTGCAGCAGATTTCAATGCAAGACACCCTACGAGACCACCCATCTCCCATGCTAAAGTTAGCAAACTGCTTGCTAAGTTTCATGAAACTGGTTCAGTGTTGGATTTGCCAAAATGTGGACGCATAAAAACTGTCACTAATGAACAAACATCAGTGGCTGTCCTAGCTTCATTCAGCAAGAGCCCACAGCGTAGCACTCGCCGCATGTCACTGGAAAGTGGCATTAGTCGAACATCCCTTCGGCGGATACTAGCTACTCACAAATGGCACCCTTACAAACTCCAGCTACTGCAGCATCTCAACGAGGATGACCCAGATCGGCGCACACAATTTGCAGAATGGGCAAAACAAAACTTGGAACAGGACCCTCAGTTCACGCAGAAGATTTTGTTCAGTGATGAGGCAAACTTTTATGTGAATGGTGAAGTTAACAAACAAAACCACCGCCATTGGTCTGACACTAACCCACATTGGATAGATCCCTCCAAGAAAGTTGGCACAAAAAAAGTGATGGTATGGTGTGGTATATGGGGTACAAAGATAGTGGGGCCATTCTTCATCAATGGAAACCTCAAGGCCACTGGATATTTGAAATTGCTACATGATAATGTGTTTCCCTCTTTATGCACTGAAGCCGGCACGTTCCCTGAGTTTTTCCAGCAAGATGGTGCACCACCACATTATGGGTGTCAGGTCCAAGCATTCCTAGATGAACAGTTTCCTGAAAAGTGGATTGGTCATCGTGGGCCAGTTGAATGGCCCCCAAGGTCTCCCGATCTGACCCCCTTAGACTTTTATCTTTGGGGTCATCTGAAGGCAATTGTCTATGGTGTGAAGATACGAGATGTGCAGCACCTGAAACCACGGATACTGGAAGCCTGTGCTGGCATTTCTCCTGCGGTGTTGCTATCAGTGTGTGAAGAGTGGGAGAAGAGGGTTGCATTGACAATCCATCACAATGGGCAGCACATTGAACACATTTTATAAGTGGTCAGAAACTTGTAAATAACTCATGAAAGAATAAAGTTACGTTAAAACCAACCACACCATTTTTTTTCCCAATAAGTTTGATGTGTCACATGACCCTCTTCCTATTGAAAAAACAAAAGTTGGATCCAAGATGGCCGACTTCCAAATGGCCACCATGGTCACCACCCATCTTGAAAAGTTTGCCCCCTCACATATACTAATGTGCAACAAACAGGACGTTAATATCACCAACCATTCCCATTTTATTAAGGTGTATCCATATAAATGGCCCACCCTGTACAGTCATGTTCAAAGGTTAGCATTTTAATCTTTTAATTTTATGTTTTTTTGTGTAAAAAAAAATACTACACACTATTATTTGATCATAAAATCATCTGTTGGTAGTGGGTCTCTGTTTTAGACACATACAACCTCAGACAAACAACTATATATTTTTTTTTACTGTGCCAATATTTATCTATCAAAACAAACCATGTACATGACTGTATACTGATTTCCACCCTACTGCTTGCACTTCATAAGAATCACATGTGTCACATTATTATTATTATTATTATTATTATTATAGAATATTTCAATTTGATATTTTTTTTTAAAACTGTCACATTATGACTGTTTATTCTTTTATCACTGTTTACAATATTGCCATAGTATCCATTTGAAAAAATACTATGTTTATTTGACTTTCTTTTTCTACGATTAAATTTAGCTACAGTGCAAATGTTTTGAGCCACGTTTCTTTTCTTTATATTTTGCTTCCAAAGAGTCCAAATGCAGTCTTGAGGAATAATTCTTCAGGCTTCCTGAAGGAATTTTTTTGGCAAGTTTTTGGCTCTCATTTTTAGCCCAGTCTGACCAGGGTTTCAGCAGAATGTTTTTTGCTTGTTAAGCCACGCTGTGACCTATGAATCATTCAAGCACCAACCCATCTAACTCATGGCATGAACCAGTGAGAAACAGAAAGATGATCAGGCCGGTGATTAGTATACTGATGATGCTGAATGCTGGAATGTTGGAACAGACGAGAGGGGAAATGAGATTACTGCTGAGATTGTTACATAAACAGCCCATTTTTAAATTGTATCTCTCTAGGCACTTTGCAGCCAGTCACAGTAGAACATTTTATTCCCATTTTTTTCTACTTAATCTACTTCATTAAATCAATTTAATTCAATATAAGGAAATGATGAGTGGCTCAGGACTTTAGGACATCACACATTCTAATGATTTGTACATGTTACATGCTTTAAAACACCTGCTAACATCTCAACTGAAGTTTGTAATTTTATTTGATCATGATTTGATTTGATTTTAATTTTTGGATCACTTGAATCAGGAACTAAAGTAACAATAGTAAGTAACTAAGTGAGGTCACTTTCCCCTAAATAAATACTTCATGATTACTAAATGAGCACCACTTTAGTTCATATATAGCAAAAAATATTCAGTCAACTTATATGCAGTTCATTTTGTTGTTGATTAACATTTTGTTAAACAATTAAATCTATTAAGATTCTTCCCTATTTATACTGTTTTCGTCCCACTGCATCTCGTGTTTTTCTCACCTAGCACAATTGTGTTAAGTGTAAACTCCACAGGGATTTCCTTAAAGCAAACTGTACCACATTTTATACAGTGTAAACCTTATTAAATCATAACGTGCAGCAATATAATCACAAAGCCTGTATCTGCAAAATGTTTGTACAGTAAATACACTGTAATGAGTTTCTGTTCTGTAACAATACCTAACATCAATATGGGAAGCCAGAATACTGTAAGTATAACTGTCCTATTTGTCCAACTGTCAAGTATCAAGGTGTTTTAATTGGACTGTGTTTAATTGAACAATTTTCAGCCTTCGTGCTATAAGAGTTACAGATTCACAGACCCGAACCAACATTTTTCTGCAGTTCGTGTATCGATGCTGAAGTTGCTGAAAGTGAACTGCTTTCTGTGAATAGCAGCGGAGGTTGAATCCGCTTCAAAAATGTTCTTATGTCCATGGTTAATTAGCTTGCTAGTAGGAACCCTCATAGCAATATGTTAGCTTGAACCTGTCATTCATTAGACTGTGGAACCCAAAAGCTTTCACATCAGACTTATTATTTATGTACAACAAAATATATATGAATATGTTAGAAAGTCCCTCAGCATGTTCTTAGTCTAAACCCACATTAAACATATCCTTAATGAATATTTATATTTGTTGTGGATGCCCATGAGACACGGTAAATATTTGAGCTATAGTGGTCCTGCATGTCTGGAATTAAAAAAAGATATAATATAAGATGATGTGTGATGGTTTTATTATTATTATTACTAAATTTACGGTCTGTTTGTAACCAGGCCATGGTCCAACCCACAGGGGTTCCTCATTACCATGTCACGGTAAGTTTGTCGTGCTGATAACTTTAATCTATATACGCTCTGTCTGCCGGGCATCACGTGATCACAGCTGAGCCAATGGTTCTTCTTCCTCTTGCGCTGTGGGATTGTGGTTAATCATCTCCCATATACCGTTTCAGTGATTCAGAAATTCGCTTTGATATACAAGCATGATTCTGGAATGAATTATGCTTGCAATTCAAGGTTAACTGTATATAATTATAAATAATTTTTTTAACAATTATTTATTAATTAGGCACTCAATACTTTGTTGGAGCGCCTTTAAAACAAATTATTTCAGCAATGTGGCATGACATGGAATCGATCAGACTAGTGGTTCTATTCTCCACTCATCAATACAAGAACTCAAAACTTTATGCAATGTTTCATAAGGTAGTCGAAACCATTCCGCAGTAAAGTCACACAATTAACAAAGCTTAAGACAAACTAACAATTTTGTTTTCTTTTCCGCCAGGCAGTGTATTTTCAAGGTTTTTTTTTTTACTAAGTAGAAATAGCCCATTACTAATGTGAACATTAAGCACTCAAATTTGGAACTTTGCCCCATGTATGTGTTTTAGGAGTGTGAGCAAGAACGAAATGCTTACAGAATCCTCCAGGCTGAAAGCAAAACACTGAAGGGGTACTGTATATAAGCATTTCTTTTTCATAATTATGGTGATGTTTCTTTTGCCATTTGCAGATGTGAACATTAACTGGCTAAGTTTAAGTTTGTGGCTAAGTTTACGTTTCTTTTTCTTTTAAGTTTCATGAAAGCAGATTCTGGTCAACAAATCCATCACAAGGGTGAGCCCCTTAAAATTACAGGCATTTAATTCTTCCCATGTTTCCAGCCTTGAGCACAAGTATCTGCATACTCTCTCTCCAGTAACAGTGCTACAGTACATGTGTATATTCAGAGAACAGACTCCTTTACTATGTAGACTCCTTTACTAAATTGGATCAGCTGTTCTACTAGGTAGAATTTACTGCGTCAAAGGAGCATGCAGTCCTGGTTGGACATCTAGATAGGCAGTCAGTCACTGAGCTTATGTGGCACTAGGGGACTTTGTATATCCCCATAGAGAGACACTAAAATGAATGTTTGAAAGAAAACTTGAAGTTACTTATCTCATAATCTCTGTTCTCTGATAACATGACTGGGATCTGCATACACATCAGATCACACTTGCGTAAAGCAAGAAAGATGAGCGCTAATCTTGAACAATGGGTGACCCTGCACCAATCCCTTTTATAGAGCGACAGTGGGCTCTGACTTGACACAAGCATCATGACTCCCAGCCAATGAAAGCTGAAATATGACATAGAGACTTCTGAGGATAACACTGAGGATAACACTGATTCCCCATGGTGAGAAATCTCACTCATGACCTCAATGGCCTCCATTGGCCTCCATGGTCCCTGGTTGGACTACAGAAGTTCCTAGATGGATGGATGGCAGTTGCTGAAGAGAAACTTGAGAAGTCCAAGCTGACAGACAAATAGAAGACACTTCTCAGTCAAAGGGAGTATGATGATCTTAAATGTATGAGGACTTTGTACATATGTTTTGATGTTCATGACGCATAATAACAGGCTATACATACTGAAGCAAACGGAAACTTGTACTCTGCCTGGCCGAAAAAAAGGCACAGACTGTCATTCAATCACCTTAAGCTTTGATTACAACACATAATCTTTGGACAGTGGACAGTTCATGTGTGATAATGATTGCTTTATGCTTATCACCGTTCCTACCCTGATGCGCCTATCACTTTCGAATAGGATCACTCTCAACCTTCAGACCACACGAGTTTTCTCTATTGCTCCAAAGTCTGATCTTTCCACTTGGGTTAGGAGCCTTGGTGTTATATTTCTGTTCATAACATGTCTGATGTAGCCTTTCTTCATCTGAGCTATATTGTCAGGATATACCTGTCTTTCTTCATGTCTTTCTTACATGCATGCAATTACTACAGACGTAAGTACAGACACATAAAATTGAATTAAATTGAATTAAAAGGTTAAAGCTAAAAATAACCTGATCAAATTTAATGTAATCAGTGATATTATTATTTCAGGATGAAGCCCATGTACATGTCTGCCTATCTTTCTGTACTGCAGAACCAATCGTACAAAGAATTGCAATTCAAAGGAAGGTTGAGTATCTAAGTTATGCTAAGTTGTACTCCTTCTAGAAGTAATCAGAGAGTGAATCACAGATGAGAAATCAAAAAAGTAGATCGAATGAAGATGAAGTTTTGTCCTAAAAGGACACTTATCGAAAAAAAATTCACTTATACCACTTCAGTGCTGTTATTTCAGGGGTGAAAATTTGCACAAATCCCAGTAAAAATATTCACTTTAGCTTTTCTAATTCATATCTGTTGGTGCAGGTGTTTGTTTACATTGAGCAAGTAGTTTATTAGTAGCTTATTTTAAAGTAGATGATTAAATCTGGCACATACAGGGGTTGGACAATGAAACTGAAACACTGGCCAATTTAGTGTTGGAGGTTTCATGGCTAAATGTGACCAGCCTTGTAGCCAATCTTCATTGATTGCACATTCCACCAGTACGAGTAGAGTGTGAAGGTTTAATTAGCAGAGTAATAGCCATTTTTGCTTAAAATATTGCAATACACACAACATTATGGGTGACATATCAGAGTTCTAAAATGGAAAAATTGTTGGTGCGCGTCTCGCTGGCACATCTGTGACCAAGACAGCAAGACTTTGTGATGTATCAGGAGCCACGGTATCCAGGGTAATGTCAGCATACCACCAGGAAGGACGAATCACATCCAACAGGAGTAACTGTGGATGCAAGAGGAAGCTGTCTGAAAGGGATGTCCGGGTGCTAACCCGGATTGTATTCAAAAAACAATCCGGTGGATGAGTCCACGTTCACTATCTTTCCCACATTCGAGAAGAGTTACGGTGTGGAGAAGCCCCAAAGAAGCATACCCCAGACTGTTGCATGCCCAGAGCAAAGCATGGGGGTGGAAGCATGATGGTTTGGGCTGCAATGTCATGGCATTCCCTAGGCCCAATACTTTGCAAGATGGGTGCGTCTCTGCCAAGGACTACCGAACCATTCTGGAGGACCATCTGCACCCAATGGTGTCGTGTATCAGGATGATAATGCACCAATACACACAGCAAGACTGGTGACAGAGTGGTTTGATGAACATAGAAGTAGATGAAGTAGAACATCTCCCATGGCCTGCACAGTCATCAGATCTAAATATTATTGAGGCACTTTGTGTTGGAGGAGCGAGTCAGGAAACGTTTTCCTCCACCAGCATCACATAGTGACCTGGACACTATTCTGCAATCTCTCTGGCCACTGTGCAGGACTTGTATCAGTCATTCCCGAGACGAATTGATGCTGTATTGGCCGCAAAAGGAGGCCCTACACCATACTAATGAATTATTGTGGTCTAAAACCAGGCGTTTCAGTTTCATTGTCCAACCCCTATATAACTGTTCATAACAGGAAAAGCGTGGATTGTGAGTTACTTGGTCTGTGAGTGTTTTGTAAGATGGGCAAAACTTTTAAATTCAATTCAATTCAATTTTATTTGTATAGCGCTTTTAACAATTGTCATCGTCGCAAAGCAGCTTTACACAATCAAAAGAATTATTTAAATTTGTATGAAATGTGAATGTGTATGAATCAAAATGGTAAGACAGTCCCTGATGAGCAAGAAGAGGGCAGCAGTGGCAAGGATAAGTCTTAACTTGTTAAACAAGCACGGTCTTGATATACGAATACTGTAGTATGCGTGTGCTTTGTCTGCCGAGCATTGCATGATCACAACTGAGCCAATGGTTCCTCTCTCTCTTGCACTGTGGGATTGTGGGTAATCGCCTCATATACTCGGTCTCAGTGTGTGTGCATCACTTGTATAGTCAACATCCATGCACGCGTGTACTGTTTACCATAACATTGTGACCACGCGTGTGTGCGCATAGGGTAGTGACTGTTCTTTAGTAAATGTACTGCAACAAGGGCATCTGTGAAGAAAAACATTTTTAAAAGGCTGTAGCAGTGCAGGAGATCAATCTGTTTAATGACAATGCAACGTCAAAGTTGTGTTAGAGTCATACAAAAAGAAAAAGATTCCAGGAACCAGACAGAGACTCAGAGAGAAGTGATTAGCGTTTGTGTGTGAAAGGAATACTGCACAGTAGCCCCCCTCTGCCGCCTCCTTCTTCTCTCGTCTAACACCAGTCAAGAATCTTTTCAAAGGTAAAATGCAGGTTAATTTCTTTTATTTTTACTTTGTATTTTGTAATAGATGAATATTTTTGGGTTGTTGAACGAATCAGTTTCCATCATTTCTTATGAGGAAATTCGCTTCGATATACGAGTGATTTAATATACAAAAAGGCTTCAGGAACGAATTATGTTCGCAATCCAAGGTTTAACTGTACTGCAAAAGTGTCATAAAATTTTGTTCAGAGGTCGATTTAAGATGCACCTACAGTTTGACACAGTACACTGTCAAAATCTGGAACAAAACTGCTCATAACTTCCTGTTTTCACAACTTTTTGGTTTCATTTATGCAGCAAGTTAAACTTCGGTCAAATACCATTTGCCAAAGTTCCATTAAATTCTGTCCTGCCAGTTTTGTGTGATGCTGTGAGAAACTGGCTGGACCGACATATTTACAGACATACAGACAGAATTTTTTTCTGAGACTGGTTTCCATCTTCCAATGTATGAAATCTAAAGAGCAAGTTCTGACCAATGTACAGACAAAACCTTATTTATTTATATAGATATTAAGTTCTAGTAGTGTTTTTTTTTCTGTGATTTTACCATGATGTGTTGAATTTTGTGAACTTAATATCTTTAATTTTATTTTATTTTAGTGTGTGTTTATATGTGGCATTTATAAATTTTAGTCTTTATTTTTATTGTTTTATATATTCTCATTAGTGCTTTATAGGTACACTATAATTAATAATTTAGGAGTATAAACAAGAGCGGGAGGCTCGCAGCATCTTCTAGACACAGAACGGTGAGTTAAAGAAAACTCTGTTTCACAAGGAGGACTTAGTAAAGGTAAACCATTTTTCTTATTAAACTTTAGCTGCTGTTGTGAACTCTATGTCTGTTTATGTGCACGTGTGTGTCTGTGCGTGTGTGTGCATGAGTGTGTGTCCTTCTTTTCCCCCCAAGAACATTTCAGTCCTTTCATATTATTGATCAGTCAGTTTAAAAAGTGTCTGAATGTGTGTAGATATGAACAAAGCAAATAAACCTTAATTGTTGTCCAGTTTTCCCTGGCAGATGCTAAGGAGAAGCATGAAAAGTCCATTGCTCAGCTGGAGGCAGAGAAGTCTGACTTGTTAAACCAAGTGAAGACACGCCAAAATTCAGTGTGGAATGCGGGGAGCTTGCTCTGTGTGATATGCTCCATGATGACTTTGATGACCGGCTATACGTACTTTCACATCTAAGATTCCTGCCTCGAGTCTGTGTGCATGCAGCTTTCATGTTGTCCCCATGCATGGTGGCTTTCCTCCTGTGTACTCCGGTTTCGTCCAACAGTCCGAAGCCAGGCAGATTAGGGAGATTGTTCCCAAATTGCGTATAGTGTATGAACAAGTGTGTGTATGTGTGTGTGCCTTGTGATGGATTGGCACCCCATCCAGGGTGTAACCCACCTCATGCCCAAAGTCTCCTGTGATAACACCTGGAGGGCGACCTTATTGTGTTGAATAGTGTCCTTCTTTAAACCTGAGCCTAGTCTACAGTCTTTGTCTTGCAGTTATTTTAAAACTGTTAAGTATCTGTTAAGTGATTTGGATAACAGGTTTTAATAATTAAACAAAAAAAAAAAAGTTTTTTCAAGTTGCTAGTATTTGATTTGATCTGTCCCAATTCATTCGTAACAATTAAGCATTTAAGCTTAACCCTCTTCTGCCCCATGGCAACCTGCAGGTTCAAAAAAGCTCATGATGTACAAGGAGACCAAAGGTTACCAAATGTAAGCAGATGGAACTCCAGAAATTAAATAAACTAAAACCAAATCAACAGATCTAAGTGTATACAAAACGTTATACTTCTTTCTCCTCAGCTTCAACCAGAGCAATTAATTATTAGCTTTATTCTAAATACACATTCCGACACTTGTTCATAAACAATTTACTGATCACTTATGAAAATAGCATAAACAGAGATTTCACAATAAATACACCCTTTAAAGCCCCATTCATTCATTTGCAGGGTGTTACCATTAGGTGGCACCAAACAGGTGAAAGAATAGAGGGGGCAGCAGGAGGCGGAGTTGTGACCATTGGCGTATTTGATATCCCCAACACCTGTAGGCAGGGGTGCAAATTACACTGTGTACTTTGGGGAATTTTCTTTCAGCCTGTGCATCAGTGTGCAGACGCATTCATGTTAAAACCAACTCAGACAGCTCTTATGACGAATGCAGAGGCGTGCACACACAGAGCTCTGCATCCATCAACAAATTGTGGGTCTGATTATAGATGTGTGATGCACTACATTCTTGTAAGATATTGTAAATTTAATAAGTTTCGGTTATGATTCATCATAATTTGTATTTGAGTCATGTTTTCATAGACACAGATAACAGATCAAAAACAAAACAGAGGACATTTGCAGTGTCTACAACACCACCTAGGAGCAAAATGAGACAATGAAAGCAGTTCGAGTTTGAGTTCTGCATACTGTAAATATGCCATACAATACCCTGTGTACTGTACCTACTGTTAACATTAACATGAAAATTTAATATATATATATACTAGATTCGTTACATGTAAAGTTAAATATTTAATTTACATTTGAATTAAATGAAATTGAATCAAATCAAAAAGCCAGTATCTCTGGAAGTATTAGAATGTTTCCTAAGATCAATCAAAAAAATTATTTACAGTACAGTAGTTAGGGGCACTGGTTGCTCAGTGGTAGGTGTTTCATCCGCCTTGCGGAAGACCCGGGTTCGATTCCCAGCCAGTGTGCAAAACGCAGCCAATGGATACAGTGCCGGTCACAAGCCCAGATAAAATGGGAGGGTTGCGTCAGGAAGGGCATCCAGCGTAAAACCTGTGCCAGGCTTGTATGTGCGAACCGGATGGTCCACTGTGGCAACCCATTGCCGGGAGCAGCCAAAAGACCAACAATTACAGATACAGTAGTTGTGAAAAAGTATGTCCATTTATGTATGCAGTGCTTGGTTGCATGAATTACTGCATCAACACCTGAACTTCAATATGGCATGGCATGGAGGTGATCAGCCTGTAACATTACTGATGATCAGGTTGCTTTAATAGCAGCCTTTAGCTCATCTGTATTCTTGGGTCGGTTGTTTCTCATCTTGCTCTTGACAATAGCCTATAGATTCTCTTTGCGGTTAAGGTTAGCCAGGTTGGCTGGCAGGCATGGTCAGCAAACCAGTTAATGTAATTTTGGCACTGTGGGAAGTTTAAGTCTTGCTGGAAAAGGAAATCAGCATCTCCATTAAGCTTGTTAGCAGACAAAGGTGTTCTAAAATCTCCTTGTACATGAATCCATTGACTTCGGACTTGGATCCATGCAGTAGATGACATGGCATGCCAGATCATCACTGACGAGGCTATAAGACTTTGATTTACAAATGAAATGCAAACTTTACTTTTATCTGAAAAGAGGACATGCCACTTAGCAACAATCCAGTTCTTTTTCTCCTAAGTGCATTTAAATCACTGCTGACATTGTCTCCGGTTCAGGAGTGACTTTACATTAAGAAGTCCAACAGTTGTAGCCCATTTCCTAAAGACATTGTGAAGCTCTAATACATTCATGACTCACCTTTACTTAATTTTTTTTTCTCAAGGCTGCCGTCATTTCTGTTGCTTGTGCAAATGTTTCCTATAACACTTATCAGCTTTTCAGAATATGCTGCAATACAGGCTAGCCCTGCCTATGGAGGGTGCCGATGATGATCTTCTGGACTGTCAAGTCAGTAGTATTCCCCATGCTTGTACTGAACTAGAGAGATATCTGGTGTTCATACGGTATGAATAGTATAAACTCGACTCAAAATAAAATATTTTAATATATTGAGATACTGTATTTTTGATTTTCATTGAATTTGGAATGTATGTGTTTCAATTTAAAAATTCAATCATAAAAGAAAATGACCTTTTTCTGACATTCAAATCTTTTGTGTTATTAGAAGTATTATATATATATATATAATTGAGCAATATCACTCGAGAGGGAGTGCTGCACTGCTGGATATAGCACAGATGTGGTCATAGTAGTCAAGGGTTCAGCCCGAGTGTCGACAGCCAGTAATACAGCGTGACCTTGAGTGTGATATTTTATACATCAGCTCCGCAAACACCATTTATAATCAACAGATTATAAGCTGTTTCTTTATTTAACCAGTTATTTTGATCCGCCAAGACATATCCTGCCTTGACTAGTGATTTTGGCGACTGACGTTTAGCGACTGACACTTAATGTGTAAATAATAGAAAAGAAAGTCGCTTTAAATGATTTAATTTCTCCTATAGCCAGGAGGAAATCTTTAGGCTAGTCACCTTCATATGTCTTTGTTCTAGATATTAAAATTATTTAATTTTAAGCATGAATTCTGGATAAGAATAAGCTAGACTAGGTTAAGTAAACAAACAAACAAACAAAAACTAAAAATCAGCAAAAGTTTAAATACTAGGGAGTTCAAAGTTTGCTTTAATTTTGTTCTTACATCTTCCGAGTAACATGACGTACTATCACTGAATTATAAAATAATTGCCTAAAATGACTATTATTAAAACAATTCATTCATAGAACTGCAAATGCAAATAATAGATAGCTTTAACTCCAGAAGAAAAGAAGGAAAATTGATTTTTTTTTTTACGGAAAATCTGATGCGGCAATGGATTCAGTTAATAAATATTGAATATTTATTATCTGAGTGATTAAATTTATTCAGGCAATAAGCAATGGTCAATAACACCTGATTTCGCTTGAATACATTAAATCACTCAGATATATACAGTGATTTCATTTATTCAAGCGAAATCAGGTGTTATTCCCTCATACACCTAAATTAAATCACTCAACGGTTTTTATATCAAGGTTTTCATAGTCTGAAGTTGTTTGTTAAAATAAGAGAACACACAAAGCAGGGGTGTGAGCCTCCAGGACATGAGTTTAACACTTTTAGTGAGGAAGGAAATGTAGTGATGGATAAGACATGAAAAAACTATTAAATTTCTAGTATACTTTAGCACTTTTCTGCCATCATGTGGCCAATGAAGAAACAGCTGTGTTTTTAGTCATCGAGGAAAAAGATTACAGATATAATTTCAGAAAACAATGGGCTGGTAAATGCACTAGAAATTATCTTCCCCATCAGTCTTGTCAGATACACCAAGCTTTTCTTTCATTCTATAGTTGGCATCAGGATAATTATTGTCTTCTGATTGACACCTTTTTCAAGTTTCACTGATCATCCCTAAGACTATAGATTTAAACATCATATCAACTCTAAATCATCACGGTGTGGATTTCTTAATTTAAATGTACAAATGTTGAAGAACTTATCAATAAATAAAATGAAAAATATTGTCCAGTTCTTTTAGAAAGGCGAGTCATATAGCCCGCATCATACACCATATGCACTCACCAGCCACGTTATTAAGAACAGACTAATACTGAGTAGTAGCTCCATCTGCTTTGCTCTTAGAACTGCCTCAGTGGCATGAACTCCACAAGGTGTTGCGGACCATTCTCTTGAGATCCTCGTCCATGTGGCTGTAACTGTATTAGAAACACCAATCAGCCATAATATTAAAACCCAAAACATTAAGCTCAATACTCTTAAAAGTACCCTTTGTGCCACCGGGGCAGCTCTATCCCTCTGTCATGCCACGGCAAGGATTCTGGGTATGTGCTGTGTGTGTCCTGTGATGGATTGGCACCCTGTCCAGGGTGTACACCGCCTTGTGCCCTAAGCCTCCTGGAATAGGCTCCAGTACCCCTGTGAGCCTGAATACAGGATAATGTGGTATAGAAGATGAATGAGTGAGAGAATAGACAGTGAAATCATAATGTTTGTGTATAAAGAAATTGTATAATCATGAATACAGGCTACTTTATGCAAAGTTTCTGTTATAGGCTAAATAATAATTAAAACAACCAAATGTTGAATATGTGTCTACTTTTGAAGCAAAAAAAATTCCACACAGTAGTTACTATATTTAAGTTCTCACATTTATTACCCACAATGATTTTATTACTTGTAATCCATTTTAGATTTTTGATGGGAGCAAAATGGCCCACCTTTTACCAATTTACATGATTGCAGGACAGTCTATTTAAGTTGCACTTTTGGGTGGTATGTAGTCAACAACCCAAGAGAGATGGATGGAACTAAAAGAACAAGAAAACCTAATTGGACAGAAGAGCTTTACGTTCAATGTTTACGGTCAACTAAGATTTAGACCTAAATTTAAGAGGAAATTCTAAGAAAATGCCATAATTCTAAGACCTTTCTTAGAATTCCGTCACTACTTACGAGCAACTTTTAGGCTTAAGAAGCTTTCTGAATACAGGCCGCAAAGGTAACATACACTTAGTTAGTATTTAATAATATTGCCTTTAAATTGGGTCAAATGACTCAAGGTAACCTGGTCAGGTAACCTGCAACAAGCTTCTTGAATTAAGTTCCGGGAAATTTAGCCCACAAAAATGGATTACGATCAGGGCCACTCCAATACATTGCCTTTGTTGACTTAAAGTCAACTTTGGAAGTATGCTTGGTATGACTGTCCATTTAGAAGGACCTGCCTGATGTCGAGATGTTGGTTTAAAATATCCATACAACTTTCCTTGCTTATGATGCAATCTGTGCAATTTTGTTTCATAATGCCAGAGGGCATTTCTCCAGAAAGTTAGATCTTTGTACCCATGTGCAGCTGCAAACCATAGTCTGTATTTTTTATGGTGATTTTTCAAGCAGTGCCTTCTCCCACGCAGTTCAATCCGTCAAGGATGAACCAGACTTGTTGAGATCCACATTTTTGTTTCTTTTGATTTGTCCAAGATGTCAAAGAAAAAAGAGCGAAGAAAAAAAAAATTAAAAAGCAGTGAGTTTGGAGGTACACCCCAACTGACTCAAATGTCAGTTGGCCTATTACAAGCTTCTAAAACCATGACAAATTGTTCTGAAATTTTTGTTGTTTTTGGAATTTTTGTTGGAAAAACTACTTTATGTAATGCATAAAGTAGATGTCCTAACCGACTTGCCAAAACTATAGTTAACTATAGTTATAGTGTGGTTTAAAAAAATAAAAATCAGTTTTAATGTGTACGTATACTTCTGACTTCCCCTTCCAGTCAGTACTTTGTACTGGGTCCCTTAATAATTACAATTATACTTAGCCAAACAGAAAGTTGTTGCCCTTATACTCCAGTCAAGAGGGTTGGATTTAAATTCAATACAGAAGTTGTACTGATATTTATTCATGTTTTCTTGGTAGACGTTTAACCAGACTACGTGAGTGAACAGAATTCCTTAATAGAATCGAATAGCCATCATGCCTTTGAAAAAGGATTCACTTTATTTACAGGGTTTGGGTGTATGCTAGATAAAAATTTGCAGATTCAGACCGTCATTCTTCACCCTTATTTTTTTTAAACTCTCTGTTGAGAGCTGTGAAACAGTTCCAGCGCACTCGTATTTGTCCAGTCTTCTTCCTCAATGGCTCTCTCCTTTCTTCCCTACAACCTACATTTGACAAAACAAAACAAAATTAATTTAAAATGTTGCTGCTGTCACCAGATCACTACATACAGAGACATGGACGGACCCAGCATCACACTGATTAACTGATTTGTCTTTGAAAAGCATGAGGCTGTGTTACCCGTTTGAAGTCGTTCATGTTGGTGGCCTGCACTGGGGTTCCTATAAACGTCAGGTAGTTCACTTTTGTCGTTTCCTCATCCCCTAGGTTTGACCTAATGAACATCTAGAAACATAAGTGAAAGATCGTAAAACAAATGCTATTGTATGTGACTAGTCTAAAGACGACGTATTGTTCGGCATTTCGCCACTATGGGACAACATTCACTTAAGCCTTTTTCCACACATATACTTTTTCTATATCTTTTACTGAAATTTAAGAAGTCAGGTTATGGATAAATTTACTACAGAAGTCATCTGACAATTACGGATATGCACGCACATGATTATTATGTGACGTGAACCGACCAATCCTGGCCATCTTGAAAATGACATGGTGACGTCATATGTCATGTTGCCAGATTGGCCTGGTTTACACATGAGCATCCTTTCTTTCATCATGGAGTTAAAAATGTGACTAGTGCAGGAAATGGAAAAAATAAATAGGGTTGTTTTTAACTTCCGAAATATTTAAGCTGTAATTCTGGGTGCATTTCAAATACACAGAACAATGTGTTAACGGGGTATAAACAAGGGAGACTAAAGGTGTGTGCATGCAAGCTCTGCCTTGATTATGTTGTTTAGTTTTAAAACTTCCTCTGTTGAGCTTTGAGTTGGACAAGAAAAAAAAAAGGATTTTTCTTTTGCCAGTAAAGTAAAGGCACAAAGAAACACATTAAAGTTCCCACATAGTCTCACACAGTGTTCTGATGCTGGATTTTTTTTTTCCCTCAATATTTCCATTGAATGAATGAAAGAATGGCAAATATCGTATGTGTACCATGGCTTTTCCTGTGTGGTCTTGAGGCACGTCTGAATGAAACGAGGAACATTTACATAAACATGAGGTACATCTGAAAAATGTAGTTTTATAGATAAAGCCCAAAATGTTACATATCCCATGTGTGAAAAGGGCTGTAGTTTTGAGATCAGATGCCCAAACAGCTTGGTAATATATAACCAAACAGAAACAGCGCAAACATAAAAACTCAGCTTAGACATAAACACGAGAAAAATAAACATACAGTGACGCTGTTGACGTTCTGAAATTTGACGTATCTGAGAGAGATGAGGCCTTCATCTTTATAGTCGTCCTCCGAAAGCTCCAGAGTCTGCGTTGGCTCACTCCTCTCTGCATCATCAAAATCCATGGAGCGGGGGAGATTGATGAAGATCTTCACACACTTGGGCGCCTGAGCTGGAGATGTTATGAAGGAAATGGAGGAGAGACAGAGACAGCGCGAGAGAGAGAGAGAGACAGAGACATGAACACTTCACATAAGTAAACTTTAAAATAACTAATGGTGCTTAAAATAAATAAATAAATACACAACTTTTGTGAATAAGGGTGCTAGATAATTCACTAGACTGCTGTTTTAATACTGATTGGGTGGATCTTTTTAGGTATCTTTTAATAATAATAATACTCTGATGTAAGATGACACTAACACGGTGTAGGTGATACTAAAGCCTCAAAACTCACCATGTGACTTGATTATAGCCTTGATTAACAGTAAGGCTGAATACCTACAAAGAGGTATTAGAGCACTCACATCTCTAGTTATTTGACTTCCTAAAACATGTCAGGCTAAAGGGAGCAAAACAGTCCGTCTCAAACATCCAAAACCTTGTAGTACGTTAGTCGAAAATTCAAATCTGAACATTGTGTTAAAAAAGGAAGTTCAGTAAATGAAGTGCACAGACAGGTGTTTGAGGCATTAGAGCACAGTTTGCAGTGTCGTATATGAAGTGTAGTCTGGAACGACATTTTACTAGACTGATGCTGTTTGTGCCCGTGAATTTGAGACTGAACTACACTAAAGCGGCGCATACCGTGAATCATAAAATGTACAAAATGGTTAGGACGAACCCGAGCGGCTTACCCAAATCGGTTGCCTGCAGCTTCATGGAGAAGAGCTTTACAGGCTGATTGAAGGCGATTGTGATGAGGAGCTGCAATCAAAGGCAGAACGGAAAATTAGGTATTTTTATAGGAAGTATGCTTCTGTGAACAACATTGTGATGGAAGGCAACTTTGAAAGCCACAATCTGACTGTCTCTCCTCAAACCTATATGGAATTACACAATATGCATATAACAAGCATTTCGAAGCAACATACAGTACATTCACACGGATGACAAAAGAAGCTAAAAAAAAAAATCTGTTCTTCACACAGTAAATTACTCAAAACAAAATAATCTCACTTCTTTACAGACAGGTAAATGTAAAAGATCAGGAACAGACACACACTGCATTAGTGTTTGCATCACACACAGTTAAGCTGAAGGTGCACATCTCACCTAAGCATTAATTTACATGGATCATATAAGACTTTAGGTATCAGCTATCATCTGTAAACCCTGGAAGCATTTCAAGTGAAGAGAAACTTTTTTGCTTCAAATTACAGTTTTACTTTCACTACTATTTCAGTCACACACTAATTCTCAGTATAGACATCCTGACATGCTCACGGCTGAATAAACTCCACATGCTTAGGAAATGTGAGAACTATAATAGCAAAAAAGAAAAAAAGAATGTAATACAAATACCAGTAATTGATATTTTGTCAGTGTCAAAGTTTTATACTGGTAACTCAATAGGTCTATAATTATGAGTCGTTTTGCATAAAGATGAAACCTGGGTAAGTAGAGCAAAGTGAAAGGGAAAACTTATGAAGGTTAACTTTGATTATTCAAACAGGAAATTACTATGATCAGTGCTGGACTTTGCTTTAATACCAAAGTTAGGTGAAAAGCAAAGACACATGCTGTGCTTTAAGGGCAGCCAGGGACTGCACTGAGGTGATGCAACATGAGGAGAGTATTACACCAGATCCAACAGTTAATAAAAAATACGCAGTTAGAAAAACTCCATCAGAATCGTGCAAGATATCAGATACATCTTTCTCACCACAGTGCTGACTTGTCCTTAACTCATGTCACAAATTTATTTTGACTACAGGTAGTTCACAATGTATTTAAATGGGACACCAGATGGGATTCAAATAATAATAATAGTAATAATAATAATAAATAAACAGCCGAAGATTACAAATTATTGACGCTATTCATAAATTAATATTTAGGTCTTTAAGTTCTCGGGGGTAAGTGCGTATCTTACCTGTTCATCGCAGTCTGACTCTAGGTAGGACGAGTCTTTGATTAAGCAATTGTCAAAGCCGTACTCATCACTTTCGTTAAGACACTCACATCCGGCTTTATTCACAAATGGCATAAGATCCATCTACACACACAACAAAACTTACATGAGCTCTGCTTTAAATCTGATTGCAATAAATTTTGAATAAGCAATATTAAAGTAAAATGGCTGGATTTTTTAAATAATTTAATCAGCCATAACAAATAATTAGCTTCCATACTGAATGATGATGCTTCTTTTCTTGGTTTATTGAAAAGAACTTCAGAAACAACATGTTTAATTATTAATAATCTCTTTGCTGCACTCACATATCCTTTGGGAATGTCCGAATCCTCGTTACTCCCCGGGTCATTCTCCACATGCTGTTTGATTTTGTCCTCAAGACCTGAGGCGTCCGCTCCCTGATACTGATCCACACGCACTTTGTTTCGGAAAAACAGGAATGTCGGCGTGGCAGATATGTTGTTGGCTGCCGCTGTTCCCTTTAAGACACAACACACTAAACATTTTTAAAAAATGTATATATGTAACACACGCACACAAACAAACAAACAAACAAACACACACACACACAAATCTAGCATGGACTGAATGCGGTGACATTCCAATGCAGGGATTCAGCTCTAAATGTACTTTTAGCTAAAAATGTCAGGCTTCCTATTTAAATCAGCAGCCGCAGTTTACCACCACCTTGCAGATGAAAAAAAAAGTGGAAAAAAGATATTCTATGGTCCAAATGTGGGATTGTGTGGTCTCACATAAGCATTATCAGTGTTATGTGGCAACAGGACTAATGTTTCATATTGGTAGTTCTGCACCAAAATTCCCTTTCCTCTTTGTCTCCAGACTGTTCTATGTTTATACAAGTTTGAATTGAATTCATCCATAATTCAGTGGGGCACAGCTGGGCTCTGATGTGTAAAGAAGTCGTGAGGTGAACAACAAGAGAGTGTCTGAGAGCTCATTGATGATAAATTGTCTAGAAGAAAACTATGTCAACCTTCATTGTGAAAGTACTGGGATCATTTACGAAAATATATATAAAATCTAGCATCCCTGATACATAAACCGTGAGATTAAATTATTACATAGAGAAATGAAAATTAAACAATCAGACGACCATCATTGCATCTTTGTGTATATAAGCTTAATCTGGGCCTAGTAACCTAGTTAAATTCCTGCATCTGTTGTAGTGTACGAGGGTGAATCAGAAATTATCCTCACTCTAGCTGTAGAATCTATTTAAAATAACTTTTAAAGAAGAAATACAAAATTTTTTGACATAATCTCTTTGCTTTTCAGTACATTTTGCCCATTTGTCAACAAGCTTTCGTTTAAAAGAACACATTTTATGAGGATTCTTTAACAACTCAAAAAGATTTGAGGGCAGTTTTTATAGTGGATGTGCATCGTCGTGCAAGATTAAAACATCCTAGGATCAAAGTCCTCTGCATTTTATCCGAAGTTTAGCTCTTCAATAAACCTCCCACTGTGACGAGCACTGTTGATTTTTTTTTTTTTTTAACCCTTTTTCCTGATAATATTCTAATACTGGCACTTCACAATCCCAGAGAATTGTAAGCATAAAGATAGTTGATTGTCAAGCTGATAGTTTTGTTCAACAAAAGTTACAACTTTTGAACTTTTTCCTGGGTCTGCGATTAAGGATGCTTCCATTCCATATTCTGTCATTTACTCTCAGGCTTGTAGTGATGAATCCATGTCTCGTCACCGCTAATGATTCTCTTTAATAAACTTTTACCTTCCTTAAAGTATCAGTCCAAATTTTTGTTTGCAGATTTCAGAACACTCCTGTTTATGCTCTTCACTGAGTCATTTTGGCATAAGGTAGACCATCAGACTAACAAAAAAATATATAAAAATTACATTAAAAATTGCACACCGCTCTTCGTTCATACAAATCACAAGTGGATGCCGATTTTTGCTCGCACCTGAACTGATTTAACACATTCACACCTGCACAGCAATGACTGGGGAGAGAGGAGCCTTGAACAGAAAGAGCTGATGAGACAATGCGGCAAATAGAAGTTGTAACATAACCGGAGTGTTGATCATTTTTGAACTCTTGTGAATTAGGCATATTTCTTCATTAAAACAAATTAATTTGATTTTTAGAGCCAATAACCACTACGTGTTGGTGCAGAACTTCAGTACTGTATAATAAATCAATGTTAGATGGCTATAATGGGCAGAAATCACCTGAAGCATAAACATGATAGATCTACAGCATTAAAGCACTTCCATCAATGAGGATCTCACCTGACAAACATGGACATCGACTTCAAGAAAAATAACATGTGGGTACTTGTTGCTTAGCATGTTGAACGCTGGGGCTATTCTGACACACGGGCGACACCTGTTAATTTACACAATCAAAACAAACAAACAAAAACAGATAAAAGGCAGGTTAAATGTTAAATGGGATTAAATGTTATAGCTCGACTGCCTCTGTCACTAGCACAGTTAATAGCTTTTGACTAGAATGTGAAGTCATGCTAGTAGACCGTAAAAGTTACTTTATTTGTATTTGCACTCATAGTGGCATTAAGTAAATAGTTACAACTAAGCTGTGTTGCTTTCATTTCACTAGTTGACTAGGCTAACTCGATACTACAGAGGTAATTGGGCTAACTAGGCTAATCACTGATGTTTTTTGCCAAGTCATTCAGTACTAAACCCGGTGGCAGTGTGAGGCTAGGCTGGCTAGCACACTTAGCCGAGGGCGTTTCTAGTATGAATAGCACTAACACAGGTGCTAATGCTAAGAAAATATAAACGCCGGTGATATAACGCTAGTCCTACTGTGGCCGTGTGTGTGCAGCAAGCTAAGCTAAAGGCCCAGAGCGGGGCTCCGGCTCCTCCTCACCCGGCCATGGTGAACTTCACGACGGCCAGTCTGGACCCGGCACCAGTCAACTCTGGCTGGAATTCCGGGTCGCTTGCGATTACTTTCACCCCGACCATGTTAAAAACAAAAATAGATTTTTAACTGTTTAAACGAACACGGACAGAATACACAAAATATCCTACAGTTAACAGTACAACAAAAACCGCTGATCTCGAATCGTACGCGTTTTCCTGCGTGCTCGTGACGACATCCGACACGTAAGCCAATCAGAATCAGAGAAACTCCCGACTGATTCGTTGCCACGGCAAAGAACGGCCGAAAGTGTGACGAGAGGTCGTGAATGATACAGAAAGTGAAACAAATGTGTCGTAAATATAAATACGTGTGTTGCACTTTTATATTTAACAACGTTATTGACAATGTTGGTTCATGTTCGGTTGCGATTTGACTCGTTCAACTTTGTTTTAACAGGGATTTATTTACGCCTCCTAGTGTTTTTTTATTCATTCATTCATTCATTCATTCATCGTCTATACCGCTTATCATGTGTTCTTAGTCGCGATTTCTTATTTACTAAGCGTCTCAGAATCACTCAAAGAGGAATCGCGCTCAAAGTTGATTTAGGACTGAAAATATTCCTATCTCAGAGTAGGACAACTTTGTAGGTGTCGAGGATTCCCAGCCAATAGTTTCACCGAAAGGTTCATTTCATGAAGCTTAATTTAAGGGCTCGTTGTACTGCCATCTAGTGGACATATTTGGTGTCATAATTAATATGGATCTGCATCCGCAAGTAATGTTGCATTCATCATTGACTACAGTTGATTACAGTGTGTGTATTTGTTGTTGTTTGAAAATTCACTGTTCAAAAGAAATGCTTATGCACATAACCACCATCTCTGAATGTTTGAAACCGAAGTGAATAAAAAGAACAGAAAGGAAAAGTGAAGAACAATGAGGGAAGTCCTTATCTTTCTTGCTTTTTCCTTTCTCATTTAAAAAAAATATATAAACATGAATAAAACTAGTATGAATTAGGTATATATAATAGAACAATATTATTATATATAATATAAATAAAATAAAAAAGCCACTGTTTGCAATCTTTGCACAATATATTTACATTTGAATACATAAATCAATGATTAAAACACAGAATGAAACAATAACTGAGGATGGTAAGAAGAAGAAGAAGAAAAAACTAGATACAACAATTCTAGAGCTTATGAGAGAGTTTGAGGTCAGTAATATAAACTGAAAATTTTTGTGTGTATTAGATAAAAAGTTTATTGTGAAACACCAAAAAAATGTTTAGTTTTTCTGAATCTTGGTTCATGAAAAAAAAAAATCTCCAATATAACTAGTCTTTATTTAAACCAGTTGAAGCGCTGGTCGCGGTATCCCTCACATGATTCTGGCAAATGTGAGGCCTTGTTTGTCGTTTGTCATGTGACTCTCAGGGAAACAACACATGCCATGAAGCAAGGCTTCATTTGGAAATGCCCCTTCTGCTCAACACAAGCCTTGGGGCTTCTGTGTCATATGTAACAACAGACAACATAAGGCTTGAACAACAACATTGAAGCTTAGTAGGCTCTTACTTTAAGCAAGGAGTAAGACTGCTCCTAGGAAAGCATGTGACTCCACGCACATCTCTGCTTGAAGGCAATTTTCTCGCTCTTAGTCCTACTTCTAAAAGAAGGACCAAAATTGCACTCTGTGACTTTTTGTCTACTTAAGATCCCTTTTTACTCTGAGATGCTTAGTAAATATGGTCCCAGAAGCCTATCCCAGCAGACTTAGAGGATGAGGTGGGCTACACCATGGACAGGGTGCCAATCCATCACAGGGCACACGCACTACAGGCAATTTGGGTACATCAGAAAGGGTATCCGGCATAGAAACTGTACCGAGTTGTTGTGCGGATCTAATGGTCCACTGTGGCGACCCCTCAGCCGACAGGCTGGATGGGGCTTCCTATGGTTTTAGTCTAAACTATTGTCAAGCATACAATTGAAATCATATAAAAATGTAATAATAATAATAATAATAATAATAATAATAATAATAATAATAAACCTCAGGGTTATTTGAAACTAGTTACACGAGCTTGTTACACAATACTCTGGTTAGACAGGTTCAAATGTGTTTCAAGCCAAGCTTTGCCTCAAAGACACCTCCCTTATATTATTTCATCTGCTGTATACTGTAGTAATAGGAGTTACAGTATACCCTGTAGAAAATATGAAGCCCATCCCAGCCCTGTTTGTACTATTGTGGCTTAACCCTACCTTCCATGGCCATTCCCTGTTCCAGTCTACTGTGTTGTCTATATCATTATGAGTCTCTTGTGTGTAAATAAAACATCTACAGTATATACTGTATTTCACTCCTCCTTTTAAACCACGGCTGTATTCCTTATCTCTCTCTGCCACTATTTAGGTTTAAAGATCAAATTTCAAATATTATTCATTGAAAGACTTGTAACAATTAGAAAAATCATATAATACAGTCAATTGATCTGGAAGTATCCTCTGTCTTCATTATGAGGAAGGGCTCCCTTTTGAGTCTGGCCCCTCTCAAGATTTTCTCCTTCATCAAATCAAGAGAAGTAGGCTTTTATTGTCATTTCAACCATATACAGTAAACGAAACAACATTCCTCCAGGACCAAGGTGCTCCATACAGCATGAATGAACAACATAAAATAACAAAACTAACTAGCTAACTAAAAAGCCTAATTAGCTTACAGGACGACACTTTTAAAGTTCTATACAAAAGAGACAAAAAGGTTACAGGCAGATGTGCAGACAAGAGCGGCAAAGTGGTGATGAGGTAATGAGTTCAGGTAGTGGGAGGAGAAACAGTAAACAGTGGACAATCCCTGTCCAGCGAAGTAACAGCGAAGATAGAAAAGAGTTTTATACAAATAATAAATATTGTGCAAAAGTGCAATTACAGGTTTGTATGAACAATTTTTAAACGGTTGTGGATCAGTGTGTTTGCATGTGTGTGTTTATCAGTTCAGTCCCAATGTTTTGAGGAAGTTTTTGAGAGTTTTTCTGAGTAATTATATGTGTGCGTCCCAGAGAGCACACCGCTGAAGCGCCAATAGCAGTGCTTATGTTAGGCCAATGTTGGCATCAGTGGTTGGCCCAACGTCATTTTGTCCTTTGGCCCATTAGTGAGGTCAAAGACATATTGGCCCAAGGGTAGCACAGTCACAATGTTGGCACAACGTTGGTTCAGTAGATGGCAAAGTTGGAAATTGGAAGTTAAATTAGACCTTTTTCATCATCGCCAATAATAAGAAAATCTCCAGAAATGTATTTATTAATTGTATTTGTGAAAGAGATATTACAAATTAAGAAAATATATGTAACCATTATGATGATAAACTACAAAATAAACAACTACTACAACCATTTTTTTCTCTCAGCAAGGTGGATGGAAATAAATGCATACAAACAAAGTACCAATTGCCTCAGACTGTCTTTTGTATCAGGTGGCTTTGCATCTTCCTCATCATCATTCACCTCGGTAGTTCCACCATCAGCTTGGTCACTGTAGCTCGGCTGTTCTTCATCATCATCATCATCATCATCATCATCATCATCATCATCATCGACATTACAGCATCTCTGGAGAACTCTAGTCTGTGTAAATACATCAATAATTTGAGCATTTTTCATCAACTCAGTTCAATAACAGTTCCAGTATTACAACACACATATTTCTCTCCAGAATAAACAGACACAGCAATTCAAACAGTAAATAACCTAGCAAAATTGTCAAATGATATGTTTCACATGCCGACTACCTAAAGGAGGCTGGTCTCAAGAAAGAACGCTGAACCTGGACAGCAGGAGCCATCTCTGCTCTTCAGGACTGTTTTGAGAACACTGACTGGAACATGTTCAGGGAGGCTGCAACTTATGGCGACTTCACAGACTTGGAGGAGAACACAGTCAGTGACCAGCTACATCAACAAGAGCACCGAGGTGTGTGCATGTCTGAAGACCCGATACTAAGAACAGCAAGGGTCTAACTGTCCCAAGCCATCAGAGAGGCGAAGCGCGCATCACCAACTACAGGGCATCATCACCTGGCTGTGACAGTGACGGTTCACTTCCAGATCCGCTGAACAGCTTGTAAGCTCGGTTCGACGCACAGAACAATGTGAGGGTGAGGGAGACCACGCCTCCTCGGAAGGACCAGGGCTTGTGTCTCACCACAGAGGAAACCTCTACACAGAGTCAACCCACAGAGTCTGCTCCTGCTGCTGGACCAATCAATATCCCTGGCAGAGTGCTCAGAGAATGTGCTGAACAGCTGGCAGATGTTCTTAACGACATTTTCAACATCTCTCAGAGCAGTGCTGTCATTCCCACATGCTTCAAGTCCACCACTATAGTCCTCATGCTGAAGAAGTCTTCTGTGTCCTGTCTCAATGACTACCGTCCTGTTGCACTCACACCCATCATCATGAACTGCTTTGAGAGGCCTGTGGGGCCTGAACACCCCCCTCTGTAACTGGATCCTGGACTTTCTGCCGGAAGACCTCAGGTGCGGATTGTGAACTTCGATTTTTAGGCACCTCAAATACTAAAGGTAATTTTGGAGCAGAAAAATTTTGAGCAGACATACTTTAGGTGATAACTATAATAATTTATTTATAATATTGATAATGCCAATTATTTAAAACTTAATTTATTGCGATTTTTACAAATTAACACACACAAGTATAATGCTGTCCAAAGGTTTGGGACAGCTGACCACATTTTTCTACTACGACTGCTATAGTTATTTTTGAAGTGGGAACATTTTAACGATTATTGTGGATGAAAGCCATTCACCACTGGGAATTGCTTGCTATTACTTTTATAAGGAATCTGACTGTCAGTATCCCCCAAATTGCTTTTTTCCTGATTCGGAACTGGTCAGCCATATCACCCAAAATTTTGCATGTGCTTCCATAAAACTTATATGGAAACGCTTGGAAAGGTCTCCTGAGCGCAATGAAACAGGGGGGAAAAACACCCCACGACCCTGTGCACAGGATAAACAGTATAGATGATGAGTGAGTGAATGATATTAAACAAAAACAAACAAATCAACACAACAAAAATCACAGAATCTGTAAAGGTTGAAAACGACCACTACTGTTTCTAATACTCAGTCAATTTGAGTGACATTGTGAAAGAGCCAATCAGCAATGAGATTTTTTTTTAAATTCCGCCTTCAGACGAGGTTAACCAATCATTAAGCACAAAATCCTGGCCACTCAGAGCGGCGTGTTACTGGATCCGTCACCCCGCGCATGCGCCGTCTTACCCATTGAACGGGTGAGTGTGTAAGACCGAGCCGGGAGCCTTGACGTTCGACCAAAACCAGAAGTTTATTGTGTGCTTTTAATTTTAATTAAGTGTGTGAGATTTATATATGGCGGACGAAGCAACCAAGGGCGCGGAACAAATGTCTTTGAGTGAGTAGGGCTTCTTTAATAAAGACATCTAAATCTGTGCTATTGCAGCAAATTGCGCATCGTGTTGCATCAGATCGCCTTGCTGTAGCCGTAGCATTAGCGTTAGCTTAGCACGGGAGCACTTCCGTAGGTTATACTTTCACATTAGAAAACAACTCCATCATTTTAGCTAGAGGTTCATGTGTAGGACGACATATCAGTCATCATAAAGCATCTCCAATATGATCCACATATGATTAAAACTACAACTCATTGAGTAATTAGCCATATGTAAGTGGCATAAACATGAGGATATAAATGTACAGTAGGGTGTTGAAGAAAAAATGGAATCCTAGATCCTTTCTTCTTGGTGTCACCTACTATGACGTCACAGTAATAGACTCCATTATAGGGTGCACTACGTATTGAAAATTCGAAAGTGCTGTGTATCCCTGTACCCAGATCAGGTGATGTGAATGACATCTGTCACATGTGGCATGTCTTAGACAGCAAGTGAGGAGAGGGAGTTCTAGGCTGATGTGTTGAAGTAAGGAAACATTTAGCATGCATAACGATCTAAATCACTTGTCAGTGTTCAAATTGTGCTAAATGGCTGGGTTGGAGCAGGTCTCATAGGGTATTTCTGGTGTGCAGTGGTTATTACCTAACCAAAATTGTATACATAAATATACATACGGGATGTGGGAATCACCGGTCACCTCCCGACCTCAGTCACCTACAGTATTATCAGGATATCAGGTGCCAATTTGATTCAAATTGCGATTCTCTTTTTTTTTTTTTTGATTTTTTCCCCGATTTTTCTCCCTAATTTAGTCGTGTCCAATTCCTCCCCGTCACTAGGGGGCTCCCACAATAAGGCTACTACTACCACTCAGCCGGGAGGGCCGAAGACTATCACGTGTTTCCTCCGAACCACGTGACGCCAGCCGACCGCATCTTTTCGAACTGCACACTTTTCGAGCGGACAGCGTTATCCGCTCCCTTTGTTGCGCGAGCTCACAGACGCCCCTGACTGGCTGTAGAGCCGTGATTAATGTGGGAGCACTAAGTACCTCTCATCTCTCCCCTCTGAGAGAGCTCGGCCAATCAGCTCTCTCTAGACCTCCGGCTGCGAGAGGTTACAGCACCACCCGGGATTCGAACTAGCGATCTCCGGATGATAGGGCGAGCGCTTTAACCACTGCGCCACTCGGAGGCCCAAATTGCGATTCTTGAGTATAAGGATAGGTTACTTTATTTATACCTGCAGATAAATTTGTTTTGAATAATGGCGGCTTGCACCCGGAAGCGTGCTGTGTCAAAAGCGTGCTGTCAACAAATAATTGTGCAAAAACATAACGCAAGCTTTTTAAATTAATTAAATGAAGCTTCGAGGCAGACAATTCTGCCTCGATTATTTTTTGTAATCAAATTACTCGATTTACTCGAGGAGTCGTTTCAGCCCTACTTGAAACAAAATATGACGCAACAAAATAACAATAACATGATACAAGTGTTTAAGGCTCTAACGCTCACGACATATCAGAAATGTAATTATAAAAAAAAAATAATAATAAAATAGTAATAAGGTTCAGATTTTTATAAATATCCTGATCCGGTATTACATTTTTCTTTAATCCCTGCTTTTGTTACAGTTTCAAACGTTTAAAAAAAGTTAAATTAAATTAATTAAACATAGCCCATTCCTTATAACATTAGTTTCTTACTTAAAAAAAACAAAACAATGCACAGCATTTAAACAATACAAACTAAATACATATGCAAAAATTTAACATTTAACTTATCAATCAGTCAGTGTGGCGATACATGAATTTTTAAAAAATAAGTAAATAACATTATAGAAGAATATTTGCATTCCTGTTAAGAAAGCAAAATGTTACTTTACAGAGCCGCTTTCTGATAGAAACAAAAACCGTATTGTAGGCTGCTGGGTTTTGTATCCCAGAAAAACTTTGGCATATTCTCCAGCATGCTCAGTAAAACCTAACAGCTGTTTTACTTACAGCACTGTACAAATGTCTTGGGAACAAAATGCCACACACTAAAAATTCTTTGGTAGTTTTCAAAGGCAGAATGTGATGTGACCAAAGTTTGCTGGTGCCAAAGTTCTGCCAGTTTCTGAAATTTATTAAAATCTAAAAATGTGGTCAGTGATATGGTGCTTGGTTAAGAAGGACTTGCAAAGCCCAGCTACAACACAGCACTGGCAATTATGTAACTTAGAAGAAATAGGTAAATGACAAAATATTTCCCAAAGGTCACATTGAGTAATGTTTGTTTTTTACAAGCCTGTTTTGTATGATCTCAATTAGATAGTCATTTTTTGTTAATCCCATGTCTGTTGCTAGACGTACTGTAAATGAGCTTTACAATATAAACTGACATGTAGAAAATGTTGTCGATTTGTAAGAACTTATTTGTACCATCTCTTTCAGTGGTGTGTATTGGTCTGAAGATTGATGAAATCTCAGTGTAAAACCGGATTATTATGATGATGTGATCTGTTTTGTTTTTCCAGAAGAACTTTATGTTTCTGATAAACAGGGCAGCGATCAGGATGGAGATGGGACCGAAAAGAAACCTTTCAAAACACCACTAAAGGTCAAACAATATATCTTGTGTTTTTCTTTTTGAGTTTCTTTTTTCTTTTTGAATTTTGCAATTAGAGTTTAACTTAATTTGTAATGTGTAATAGTACTTCTGCAGTTTTATTTGTTAAGTTGGCATAATATTGAAGAAGCTAATATGTATGAGCTTCCATAATTTCTTTTGATTGTTTGTGCTTTGTCGCAATTTTAAACAATCGTTAAAAGTGCCATACAAATATTATCCAATTGAATTGAATTGAATATTATTCATTGTTGTAGGCGCTGCTATTTGCTGGCAAAGAACCATTCCCAACCATCTATGTGGATTCTCAGAAAGACGGAGAGGTGAGAGAGGGGAAAGTGGGGAAAATGCTCTCTCCTTTACGCAACAGTTGCAGACTGATCTGTGTTCTCATTCTTTATCTATCTAGCGCTGGGCTGTGATCTCTAAAACCCAGCTGAAAAATGTGAAAAAACTCTTCCACAGGGAACAAATGAAGACAGATGCGAAAGAAAAGAAAGAGGTATTCTCTCACAAAGTGCTGATGCTCTATTATGTACCAGAACAGTGATATCAAATACTCCTCCATTTTTAAAAAATATAAAGTGAATTTGTTATATCCAAGGTCTCTCTTGGCGGAATGAAAAATTAAACTGTTATGTGTGTGTTCATGGACAGGCGGAAGATGCCGAGAGGAGAGAGAAAAATCTAGAGGAAGCCAGGAAGATTGTTATTGAGATTGACCCCAACCTCCCAGAACCCAAAACGGTAAAGTGAAATCTCAGTTTAATCACATTCTCCAGATTATTGTTCTGTACTTATATTTTATTCAGGACATTATCAAAGCAACTATGCAGCAGGGGTGAGTGATATTGATCAAAAATGATCTCTCAGTATGGGATATGAGTGTGGAGAGGCAGAGGGAGAGTCAAGGCGGGGCTATGTTGAGACAAGAGGGAGATTGAGAGTGGGGTTATGCTGAGAGGCAGAGGGAGATCCAGGGTAGGGATATGTTGAGATGCAGAGGGAGAGTCATGGTGGGGATATGTTGAGATGCAGAGGTAGAGTCATGACAGGACTATGTTTAGATGCAGAGGGAGAGTCAGGGCGGGGCTGTGTTGATAGGCAGGGGGAGAGTTGTGGCAGTCATTCATGACAGTGTAGGAAACGATGCTTCAGAAGCAGTGGGTGTTTTTTTACACAGTGTATTTGCACAGTGTCATCAGTGCAAATTAATTAATTTAATTACATTGAAATCTTCTTATAAATATTAAAAGTATTCAGTTAAACACATTTTAGTTAATTAAATAATACACCATAACTATTAAAAAACCCATTGTTGAAAGAACTTGAAATTTCTTGTATTTGAATCTGAAGATGACACACCTAATATGCAGTGCTCCAGCATTTGCCTTTGTTAAGCAACATGAACATTAACACACATTTGCTTACCTTTGTAATTTTTGTTTGGTTGCACATCAAGTTATGTAAAATGTTTTTAAATTGTAAGTTTTAACAGCCTTTTGTGTTTATTTGAGCTGAACTGAGTATGAATGAGCAGAAAGGAGTTTTGGGAGTATGAACATGTGTTGAGAATTCATTTAAATGACTAAATTAGACGTGTGCACCACAACGATGGTTTGTGTGATTAATGCTGGTGTGCTGGTATGTAACTGGTTGGGATAATCATTAACTGTATGTGTTAATTATGGTTTAATTTGTATGTTTCAGATTAAGATCCAGCATCTGGAGCCCTATAGGGAACAGAGAGTCAAAGTGTTTGGCTGGGTGCACAGACTGCGACGTCAAGGTAACACGGACACATGTCTGCTCTACGAAATGTATTAATATTATCGTTTGTCAGGGTTTTATACATCATCAGATTGTTTTAAGCCTCTTTTAACATTGGGCCATGAAACTAATCTACTAATGTAACAAATGTAAACACGTTTGTCCTTTATGAGCAAATAGAAAAATGATATTGCTTTCTTTAATGGCATCAGCAAATACTTGTATGAAGGGCATTAAAGTCAAACCGGGACTGTCGAGTAATGACAATTCTTGTGATAAATCCTAGAAAACAGTTCAAGCATAGGTCAGTGATGAGATGTTTAGGCGCAGTAAAACATTTGAATGGTGCAAACGTTTTAAAGAGGACTGTACGTCTGTGAACATTCAACGGAAGGAAAGTCTCATTGAAAATCTTATGCAACTTGCAGGCAGTCTGCTCAGGGCTCTGGCGGACTGAGAAAACTTTCAACCTTGACGGTATCTACGCACTAGTGAAACTTTTGGATCAGTGTAGCGGGGAAATATATAAAGAAATAAAAGGAGCTTTTTACTCTTATAACTGTTTTGTTATTCTGCACAATCCAAAGTCCTAGTTTGCCCTGAACTCCCCTATATATTTTAATAAGTAGTTTTCAGTACCACTGCTTGCTTAAACCTGATACACCTTTGTGACAGTTCTTTGCAATTTGGCATGATTCATCTGATGGTAACATAATTGAACTTCCATGAAGTCCAGTATTTAATGAAAACCCAACACGTCTTATGACCCTAAGAATAGCCTTCTCAAAGTGAAGCATGACAGTGTTAGAAATATTGTTTTGAGCAGGCTTCTTATCTTAAGGGACTGAGAAACTGGTCAATACTGATGGCACCAAGTACTTGGGCAATCTTAAATTAAAAAAACATGTTCCAATCTGTAAGAAACTTGTAGTGGAGAGACATCATCCAGCAGCACAACAACCCTAAGCCATACTACACTGGAGTGGTTGAGTAATGGACAGGAATGTCTTAAAATGGCTCAGTCAAAGACCAAACCACAAACTCACTTATACAGCCCATACTTAATCATATAAGCTGGATAATGAGGTACTATTATGTCATCCTTTTCATTCATGAAATCCCTCATTAACAGAATATATAATTGTTTTTCTGTTAGGCAAGAACCTCCTGTTCATTGTGCTGAGAGATGGAACGGGATTCTTGCAGTGCGTACTCACCGATAAACTGGTAAATAATCATCTGCAATATATTTATGATATACATCAGTCAGCCGTAACATTACTATCACTGACAGATGAGGTGAATAACATTGATTATCTCATCAATGGCACTTGGAAGTTGGTGGGATATATTAGGCAGCTAGTGAACATTTTGTCCCTGAAGAAAAAAGTGAGTAAATATAAGGATTTCAGAGACTTTGACAAGGGCCAAATTGTGATATCTAGGCAGCTGGGTCAGAGTATATCCAAAACGGCAGCTCTTTTGGACGATCCCAGTTTGCAGTGGTCAGGAAATACCAAATTTGATTCAAGGAAGGAAAATTGGTGAACTGGCAACAGGGTCATGGGCAACCAAGGCTTAGTGATATGAAGAGTTGGCACCAGGATTAGGGTTGCGTACCGAAAACCGGTGCCAATACGGCACTGGTACCTATATAACCGGTATGTACCGTACCGAAACAGAATGCGAATTTCGGGTGCCACTTAAATGCCTGAACTGTCGATTTAAATATTTGTTCCCTGGGGCTATGATGACACAGTTGTAATAAGCATTAGATTCATCAACACACATGATCGCTAGTAAAAATTTAAATACTGCATTCATGATGTATCAGAAATGATTTATTTTTGTAGATTAAAAGTTTATTAGATTAGATAAAAAAATTTAAAAGCACAAATCATCAGGAAATAAGACTAACGTTACACTCGCTCTGACGGCAGCAGGTGGTCTACCGCTATCTTAACTTGCTAAATTAAACAACTCTCGTTAAAATGCCTAAACTAAATGGTTGAAATTGTGGCTATATTTCACAAGAAAGGATTCCAACACTGCAACGTTCAGCAAATGTTCTACAGCAGTTGCGTGTAAAGGGGGAAACACGTCAAATCTAACATTTGAGGGCACACGGAATAAACTTAAAAGCAGAGGGATGCGCCATGTTTGACAGCTTGCGGACAACAGCTGGCACTATTAGTGTGGATGACCCCAACCCCAGTCATACCAACCGTAGCAAAAAGGAGTCCAGTGTAGGAGTAGGCTAATGTAATGTTAATTGCCAAATGCAAATCTTGCATTCATGCTAACAAATGGTCAAACGATTTGTAAAATACTAATGTAACATGGATTCTGTTTATAATGATGGCTTTCCAGCTAGTACTAGTAGTACTACAACAGTGACCCCATTTACCATCGCAAAAAGGCTAATTTGATTAAGGAGAAGGTGGAGGAACTCCACAGGGCTTTTAATATATTGTTACATTTTAAGCAATACATATTTTGTTCAATAAAAATGTATTCTTGAGTCATCCACCATCATTTTGTGACTTTTGCAAAGTATCGGTTCAGGCACCGTTTTGGCACCGGTACCGGTTTAAAAGTATCAATTTGGCACCAGTATCGAAAAAACCCCAAACGATACCCAACCCTAACCAGGATGCACTATGGGAAGAAGGCAAACCAGTGGAGGCACTGTGATGTTCTTGCTATTCATAGGAATGTGACTTGGACAAAAATGGTTCAAGAATGGTTTGACGAACACGAGTTTGAGGTGTTGTCTTGGACTACAGATTCTCCAGGTCTCAATCGAATCGAGCGTTTAGGGAATGTGCTGCAAAAACAGGTCAGATCCATGGAGGTCCCACTTCGCAACTTGGTGTCATCTAGCTTGGGGCCAGATACCACAGCACACCTTCAGTTGTCTAATGTAGTCAATGCCTCGATAGGTCAGGGCTGTTTGGGCAGCAAAATGGGGACCTACTCAATAACAGACAGGTGGTCATAGTTTTATGGCTAATTGGTGTAGATTTATCATATAACTGTTGTGGTTAGTAATATTGTAAAGGTCCTTGATATCCTTCTATAATATTAAATCACAATATACACATCTTGTAATGAAATTTGACCTCTGCAGATTGGTTTTACTGCTAAAATGTTACTGAAAAAAAGTGCAATTTAGTAAAACTTAAAGGAAAAAGGTACATGTCAAAATAAATGCATATATTTATAAGATCGGGTTAGTGTGAACTTTATATAATCATAGCAAAGATGTACAATAGTAAAGCTGTAGTGTATGCACTGGAACATACATTATTGTATTTATTTGTTAGGGTTCTGTGGTTAGATGCTAATTAGTAAAAGTATCGCTGTGAAATTATAAATGCATACTTACAAGTCATATGAGAGATCTTTCAGTGCGCTTTGTACTTTCCCTTATGTGATTTTAAAATGTGCTGAGAGAGTTCACATAAATTAGCTAGCTGCTAATAAGCTTTTTGCTAATACTCAGGGTTGTCAGCTTGCTAGCCTACCTGGTTAGCTAGAAACGAATAATCACCTCAGCTTTCTCAGTTTTTCTGACGAGAATGCATTTCATGTGCATGTCTGATTGTGTGGGGTTGTGTGTTTCAGTGTCAGTGCTATAACGGACTCGTGTTGTCTACTGAAAGCACGGTGGCTCTGTACGGAACAGTGAAAGAGGTTCCTGAGGGAAAGCAGGTACCACTCATGCAAAAAACAAAACAACAATTCAGCATTGCCCTGTTCTGTTTGTTCTTTAATGTTGTAGATGAAAGTAAATAAATTACTATTGTTAATTAAGGTAAAAATAAATAATCCAGATGGTAAATATTTCCTGTAAGAGGTGTTTGATTACTAGTGCACCAGAAAAGAAAATCTTTTTTTTTTCTTAATTCAAGAATGACACATCATCCTTTTTAGTAGTTTGTTTTCTTTTTTAAAATCTGTTCTAAACATTCTTTTAGAAGATTTCTTAACCGTAGCGTTATACATATACAGTAAAAATCTTGTTTTAATAAATTTTTGTGGATCTATTCATTCTTCTGTGAATGAGTTGTTACTATAGAATCAATAATTCATTAGAGTCTCATTACAGGGATATTTTTTTCAAGTCTGTCTTAAATCAAACTTGAGGTGCATATAAGTAATTGTCCATTTGTCACCTGGAAGGTGAGTAATTGGGCAAATTCCTCAGTCCTTGTTCCATGCAAAAAGAGACCCAGATGGAGCTTCTGGAGTCCCACTGAGCTAAATCGAGTTGGTATCTTTCAAAAGTAATTGTTATTTTCCCAGAACCAGCGGAACATGCCATAAGGCTATTCCCAGGGAAAGAAAAGAGTTACATTTATACTAAATACACCAGTCGGTGTGGAGAGCAGGAGAATTTATGACGGCCAAAACTTATGGTAATGTACAAATATGCACCTCAACAATCAAGTCAACAGTGCCAACAAAGTTTTTGTCTTAGTCAAAAATTAAAGATTTTTAATTTTCTTTCTTCATTTATCTAGCAATAGGCTAACCATTTGTATGTACATATGTATGCGTATAATATTATGTAGTTTGTTGATCCATTGATCTCATTGATTAAACTGCCTGGATTCCAGCACATTTGTATGAAACCCAAGAGCCCAGTAAAATGAAAATATTCTAGTCACTGCTATTATAAATGAATTTGGTGCTGTCTCTCAGGCTCCAGGAGGCCATGAGCTACACTGTGACTTCTGGGAGCTAATCGGTCTTGCTCCGGCCGGCGGCGCTGACAACTTACTGAACGAGGAGTCGGATGTCGATGTTCAGCTCAACAATAGGCACATGATGATCCGTGGAGAAAACGTGTCCAAAATCCTGCGAGTGCGCTCCACGGTCACGCACTGCTTCAGAGAGCACTTCTTCAGTCGTGGCTACTATGAGGTGAGGCCAAGAAAAATATGTTCTGTGTGGAAATCATTACATTTACATTATGTTTCCATAAGGAAACAGTGGCCATGGTATTTACTGAAACTTTGGTTTAATTGAAAAATATGCCTTCTACCCTTATTATTCAGGACTGTATTAAAAGTAGTCCTTGTTCAAGAACGTCATATTATTTAGCATTTTTCAGTCTACAAAGCCAAAAAAACAAGAAAATACTAAACCGAAAGTAATACAAGAATAACACACGTAAGGTTGAAATTCACGCTTGTCTCTAGCTGAGACATACCTGTGTATGAAAATGTGTGCAACTTTGGTATTAAATCCTTAATGTGATAAGTAAGTTGAAAACGCAGCACCTGTGTTTCCAGTAATTGGTGGGAGGTCAGAAATTTTGGACACTGTTTCTTTAGATGTTTGTGTCTCCATGTTTCTGTAGATCAGTCCTCCCACTCTAGTGCAGACTCAGGTGGAAGGTGGCTCCACCCTATTCAGTCTGAATTATTTCGGAGAGCAGGCTTACCTGACCCAGTCGTCTCAGCTTTACCTGGAGACGTGCATCCCAGCGCTCGGAGACACGTTCTGCATCGCCCAGTCATATCGGGCTGAACAGTCTCGCACCCGCAGACACCTGTCTGAGTAAGTTAAACACAGACACTGGCAGGCTTTTGTGTATTTAAGTGGAATATGTAAAAATATCCTGTTTACACACACTATATTGTGGGAAATTTGTCCTGAAACACGTACACGTCCGGTCCTAACATGACACACTATTACAGCTGATTGCTAGTATTATAATATTAGTACACTTCACTTAACTTACATTAGTGACCTACAATTTTTTTTTCTTTAAAAAACACAGGTACACCCATATTGAGGCGGAGTGTCCCTTCATGACCTTCGAAGATCTGCTGAGCAGGTTAGAGGATCTTGTTTGTGACGTAGTGGATCGGGTCCTGAAGTCTCCTGCTGCTGCGCTGCTCTACGAAATAAACCCTGTAAGACTTCTGAATTCTCAAGCTATCCTCACCCTTACAGCATACATTTTGATACAACAAAGTGTGTATAATTATGTTTTTGACTTGACTGAACTTCATTTTCCTTAATAAGGACTGGGACAATAGTAATTTAAATTATAACAACTCAGTGATTATCAATTTTAGTGATAACTTTACACTGCTGTACATTACTTGCACATAAATAAGTAACAAGCTGTTTTTGGTGTGTGTGTGTGTGTGTGTGTGTGTGTGCAGGACTTTAAGCCCCCCAAGAGACCATTTAAGAGGATGAACTACACTGATGCTATTACATGGCTTAAGGAGCATGACGTTAAAAAAGATGATGGGACCTATTATGAGTTTGGAGAGGTTTGTCTTTCAATTCAAACCAAAAACTTAATTTCACAGCAGCTTGAATAACTAACTACTCAGCATGCACTTAGGAAAGAAAATGGCAAGGAAAGATTGAATATGAAAGATAGCAAAGACATAATATATCGAGTTAAAGCAGGAGATAATTAAGCAATATCAAACGAGAGGGAGTGCATTTAGCACAACAGCATGACCTGGAGTGTGAGATTGCTTTTATACAACAGTTCCACAAGCACCATTTATTATTAACAGATTATGATTTGTTTGTTTATTTAATGATTTATTTTGCTCAGCCACCGCGTATCCTTCAGTATCTGGCAGAAGTAACTAACCGCGGCTGGCAGAGCTGGCGACCTAGAGTTAGTGTAATTAGCCTAAGTGAAAGTAGTTTAAAACTCCTAACGGTACTATATAGCCACAAGGCGAGAAGAATAAACCATGGAGAAACCTTAAACCTTATTTCAACTTGTTCCGCTTTGAACAACTTCTGGGGTAAATTAATCGCAAAATGAAATATTAGTTGCAAGCAACGATGAGCGGGCCATCACCAATATAATGTCACACAGCCTGTTTATCTTTTGAGCATGTCAAGACCTACAAAAAGTCATCGCCGCCCGGGTGCACTGCACAACTTGAACACTTCACACACTAAATAGGGATGATGTTAGTTTAGGCCCTAAATATTTGTTGAGTGCGTTAGTGTGTGTGTTTGTGTGACATGTTAAGGTTAGTGTGTGTGAGGGAGAGAGAGAGAAAGGGGTGTCTGTGTGTGTCTGTGTGTGTCTGTGTGTGTCTGTGTGTGTGTGTGTGTGTGTGTGTGTGCGCGCGCGTGTGAGACGAGTAAATGTGTTTGTGCGTGTTTGTGTGTGTGTGTGTGGTGTATGGTGTGGCGTGGTACATGTTAACATTTGTGATGTGTGTAATGTATGTGCGTTTCTACATGCGTGCGTGTAGAGAGAGAGAGAGATGTGTGACGTGTGTGTATGTGCGTGCGTGCGTGTGTGTCTGTGTGAGTGTGAGAGTGTTAGCATTTGTGTAATGCGTGTGCGTGAGAAAGGAGTGTGTGTTGACATTTGTGGTGTGTACAATAGGCCACAGATGCTGGAAAATTATGTGACTCAATGTCACTTAACGTGAACAGACCCGTTTGAGATATCAAAAACCCCTCTATAATTTTGCATCCTCAATGTCTTTAGATCACATGGGGCTGGTTTTAAGACTCCCAAAAAGCCCAAAAGTGTGGGGAAAAAAATGTAATAATAATCCTTAGGAAAACAAGAGGGTCCTGCGCACCCCATAGTGCTTGGGCCCTAATTAAATGGAAAGCTAGTACACCAGGGTGTACAATCCCTTGTTCCACAAATACAGTACAATACAGAATAAATACACACAATCAGAATACCTACAGTGCTTAGGATTTATTTTCATTCTTTTAATTAATTTAAACTTCTGTAAAGAGGGACATCTGGAAAACCATCTTCATCATGCTTGTTTTTGTTTCCTCATTGTGTGATGTCAAAATCATGACAGTCATCCAGTTACCCTCTATTTTCCCATGTATGTTATGTAGCCTCTTGCATAATTTGGTATCCTTGTACCCTTCTCGCTGTGATTCTGTTGTAGGATATTCCCGAAGCCCCGGAGCGACTGATGACTGACACCATTAATGAGACCATCCTTCTGTGTCGCTTCCCAGCTGAGATTAAATCATTTTACATGCAGCGCTGTCCCGAAGACCGACGCCTCACCGAATCGGTCAGCAACAAGAGAAGAAACCAAATGTTTTATTTAGTCTAGCATCGAGTTAACAAGCACTAACATGTTTATCTTCTTAATCTTAATTCTATTTCTTGCATAAGTAACACTTCAGTATAAATTAAATTAAAGCAATCGTTAGTGGTCGCATTTGATTCCGACCGAGTATTAGATTAACTCCGATTGCTGTAAACAAGCCGAATAAGTTAAATAAGTATTATGATGATTGACGTGCCTTATTTGTGGTCTTAAGGCACTGTTGCAAGACAAGACATATAAATTAATAATACGTCATATGACCTTTTAATGATACTTTTAGTAGTTTGGTCTGTTAAAGAAATTCTTGTCAAAAATGAAGACACTAATGTGTAAATAGAATAGTCAAGTATATTTAAATATCCTAGGTGTGGTGGAATTTTTATATTTTCTACTGATCAAAGAATTGGTCACATGTGCATAGTAAACTAATATTTCCCATGGACATGTAGTTAAAAAAAAAAAAAAAATCACCTGAGCATAGACAATACTAATTTATGTTTTTGGTTGTCCAAGTTTTGGCAGTATTTTACATTAAGGGATAGAGGGTGTTATTAAGGACAAGCAGGCAACACCTGCAGTATAATATTGTATATGAATGCATTAACAGCATTTTGCTAATGGAAATGTTACTGATTTGTGTGTCTGTGTGTGTCTGTCTGTGTGTGTGCAGGTTGATGTCCTGATGCCTAACGTTGGTGAGATCGTTGGAGGGTCCATGCGTATCTGGGATGCTGATGAGCTCCTCGAGGGCTACAAGAGAGAAGGCATCGACCCCACTCCCTACTACTGGTACACTGACCAGGTGTGTGTGTAGCCATTATCTGCACATTTATATTCTAAACCACTGTGTTTGGTACATGCATTAAGTGGTATTCTCTAACATGAGTTTAATATGCCTCAGCACATAATGCTTTTAAGAAGGTGTTGATTAAAACTGATACAGATCACATGCTTACATTAATATGTACATTCTAATACATTATAGTTTCTATGGTAATACCTTACAAAAGGACTTGCCTAGTGATGTGGTAACGCTGTCTGTAAAGAGGTTTCATTTAAAATGTGTGTGCTTCACGTGTATGTAAACAAACTTCTTATCTAATCTCCATCCATGTAAATAGGTAAATTGGAATCTAATTGGAATAAATTCAGTCGGATTGAAGAAATATTGCCCATGTAAATGTAGATGGTGTGTCCGTGCATCTTGCATGTTTAACTGTTTATTTCTCATATTTCCATTCTATAGCAAGCTGTGAAATGTTTTTCCCATTGCACGGCAACAACCAGAACTTAACCATTAACTCAGCTGTAGCGAGCCTTTAAATGACTACTCTACTTTAGTGTCTTTGTCTTGACTTGCTTTAAATATCAGCATCATTTGCATGTTTAAACATGACTGCATATCTTTAAAATGGTGTAACGCATTAAAATAAAAAGATACGATGTGAGTAATACATTTAATCATGCTGTTAGACAGTTAAACTGCTATTGCACTTATTTGTCACTTTCATGACATGTATATATTTTACCATGACCATAAGATTCTTAAGCTTGTACACCTGCTTCTTTTGTGAATTTCAGAGGAAGTATGGTACGTGTCCTCATGGTGGGTACGGGCTTGGCCTGGAGCGTTTCCTTACCTGGCTTCTCAATCGTAACCACATTCGAGATGTGTGCCTCTACCCACGCTTCATCCAGCGATGCAGGCCTTGAATGTCTTCAAAAAAACACACACCATCCTCTGATCTGTCTGCTTTATCTGCTTACCCAGCATGTCACAGGAATCTGAGGCACTCAACATTTATACATCCATATTTAAAGATTTAATCACAATCAAAGAATTTAATGTATGTGATTCCCTCATTAACAATCACTCTGTTCCAATCACTCTGTTCAGAATATTTTCTGTAGGCTAATAAATGCGAGATGCTTCATGTCTCTGTGATATTTGTCTTTTCTTTTTTTTGGTGCTGATTTCTGATTAGATTTACTCTCTCTTTTGGGTCAAAATATTTCTGTAGGGACAAGAGTATAAGATAGAGAAATTATTTTGTTTAACTGAGTATATTAATTAGATTGAATTTTAAACTTCATGATGACTTACATTTTTGGAACAAAATTCTTCCCAGAACATGGATCATAGTTTACACAAAAATTTGGAACTACTGATGTGTTAGGTTTAAGGTAAAGAAAATATAAATGACCTATACAGAGTTTACAAAACTTTCTTGGTTTGCAGAATTACGTAATTACTTGCATATACAGCAACTCTTTTTCTGTCTAAATTAATTTTGTGAGAGCGCTTGACAAATAAAAGGGAGTGTAATAGTCGAGTACACTGTTACTGGTAATGAAGAGAACAGACAACAATAGATGCATATTATTTGTTTTAATATAAAATTGTAATATTGTATGATGGTTGTTTAGATCAATTTGGCCGTTTGATTGTCCATGCAGATTCAGTCATAGCATCATGCAAAACTTAATGAAACTTTGGCAGTAGTTAGGTACTTGCCTGAAGTTAAACCTGCGCCATATATACAATCAAAATGTTGAGTAGAAATCAAGTTATGAGCAATTATGTGCCAGATTACATTGCAATATCTAGTGTTTTTTGGATGCATATAGCACTTTTCCTCGAGGTGGGCGTGGCTACACGCATCACTCAATAGTGACGATCAACAGTATCGTTTATTGTGTAATCACAGAGTATGTGGAAGACAGAAACAACGGTAATGCACCAACAAGCCGCCAAAATCCTCAATACATAGACACGAAAGCATGACACAGCATGGTTTACCATTTAAAAAAAAAAAAAAAGGTACATACATTATGAAAACTGAACCTTGCAACATACTGTAAATTAACTCAAAACATTGAATAACGGGGAAGTTATGAGCAGTTATGTGCCAAATGCTGATCAGCTTATTTTTATCTTTAACCTTTTAACTATTTCAATTAACTCTTCACTTATGCTAGCTAATGCCCTATATTTTAACAATTATGTATTAAGTTCACACGTTATTCAACCTCCTGCTTTATTAATCCCACACCTTCTGCAATGCAGTCTTTCATTCAGCTGGTGTCACTGCTGGCTTTGTTTAAAACCGTCCTCGTCATGGAAATCACATCTGGAAAACCGAACAAAGAAATGCTCAAGAGGGAGAACACTTTTATTTCACAGCATTGTGTGTGAACAAGCAAACTTCATCATGCTTAATGATGCACTCCACAATAAAATGTTTGCTTCATTAATGCACGTGTTAATGTTTATCTAGACATAACCGAATTCATGTGGGGTTTAGCTTTGGAGATGAAAAGGTAGATTATTACAAAATCAAACGCTGGAACACTGTTTTTAGTATCGGCTCAACATCAGGCAGAGACGTAGCGTACTGTAAGAATGAAGAGGAGGAATACTGCAAGCATGGCTATTTTGTTTCAACGATTTAGCACATGTCCTGTGGTCATGGTTAATAATCAAATCATGTTGATTGATGACATGTACCAGTTTTATTTTTAATGCTGTAAGTTTTTTCCTTATTGTATTTATTTCACACACACACATGAAAACACACTCAAGAGAAAACTGTTCTCAAAGTTCTCCCATTTCCGCTATTTGGTTCTGTTAAAGTGTAAGGGAGTCGTGATTGACATTAGGTATGTTTGGTGATGCACATTGCTAAAATGCCATGTCATTGAGGAGTTCTCAAATGTCAGGTTTCTCTTTTCCCTTGTGAAGTTCTGTCACATTTCACTTGGCGTTTGAATAAAAGGCGCTGTTGGCAAATTTGGGAACAATACTATTGGGGAAAGAGGGTGGAGTGAATTCATGATTACAATTGGTGAAATTACTACCTTCTCAAATGACAAGCAGAAAAATTTGTTATTCTCCTTCCAGGTTTGAGGAAGTTAGATTAAAAATTATGTTTTTTTTTTAAATCAGTCAGAATATGAGGGGGTATTAGAAAGTTATTCACATGCCACCGATCCGGTCACTTTTGTTGTTTGTCCTCCCTCAGACGGCCTAAAACCTGACAGTAGAATTCGCTATTGATTGTCTGGTCCCTGGAGACGAATTATCGATGCGCAATGCTGCAAATGTTAAAAAAAAATGACGAGCGTGCACTTGGTCGAGCTGTGGACCTGCCTCGACTTTTTCGGTCGTGGAGAGGATGGGACCTTCCACTGTGAAGACTGTTACTTCATCACAGGGTCGTACCCATACACTCAAGTTTCATCACTGGTAATGATCCTCGACTTGAAGGACGAGTCGTCCATGGCACGCTGATGAAGTTCTTGGTAGACTTCGACGCGATGTTCCTTCTGCTCCTGGTTCAGCAGCCTGGGTGTGAACTTGGCAGCAACACGGCACATGCTCTAATCACGAGTGAGGATTTCCTGGAATGTTCCGACATACTGACAATGGCAGGAATGTTGTGGCTTTCTCTCCGCCGATCATCATTCAGAAGTTGGTGAATGGTTTTGACATTTTCAGGGGTTGCAACATGTTTGAACATATCTGAGGCCTGTGTGCATGGAGTTTGCATGTTGTCCTGGCGATTGGTGGGTTTCCTCACAGTTACCCCGGTTTTCTTCCACAGTCCAAAGACATGCAGATTAGGCTAATTGCCGTTCCCAAATTCCCCGTAGTGTGTGAATGAGTATATGTGTATGTGTGTGCGCACTGAGATGGATCGGTGCCCCGTGCCCTAAGTCTCCTGGGATATGCTCCAGGCCCCACTGTGAGTGAAATAATGAGCATCATTTTCACCCATTTTTTTTTAAGCATACTCGCATCTCCTGGAGAGATTATTGGTAGAAATGAGGAGGTTAAATTAGTTTGAGATTTACAAAACAAAAATTCACAAGTAAGGATTTGCAAAAGAAGAAAAAAAAAAACTGTGAATAGGATGTTTGTGTTTAGTTTGATTAATTAAAAGTGATTGCAAATTAAAAAGCTAATTAAAAATGGTTGCACATTTTGTATTCAGATCTTCAATCACACCCTGGCTGTTGTTCACACCCCTTGCTTTCAAACTCAAGAAGTGCTGATACCGTTTCAACATATTGTGATTACTCTAAATAACAGCCTCTGAGGAAGACTTTTAGTCCAAAGACACGCAGATTAGGCTAATTGGTGATTAGGCTAATAAAGGTCCTACCACAGTTGTAAAATGAATACAATGGTCACGATTGGCCTCTATGGACCCTAGTTGGATTAGGGTCCAGGTTATTACATGGATGGATGGATGGATGGGTGGAAGAGCCTCTAAGCATTTAACGTCAACATTGCAATCTCTGATTGTGGCTATTTGACCTGCCTTTTGTTCCAATCTAGATCCACAAAAATGTAAAAAAAATAAAAATAAAAAAAAAAGAAAGAAAGAAAAAGAAAAGTTTCTCAAATATTAAATCCTACTGTATGTCTAAATTCACTAAGGAAGCCAGATGGTTTTGTTTTCCACTGAAGGCTGTGTTCTGATATATTTTTTTATATTTGAAAAAAGAAAACAAAAACTTTAATAGGCTCTTGTTGACATCTTCTTGGCATTTCGCCCTTTAGGTGTGTTTGTGTAGGCAGGTCAGCAAGTGTAACAAGTGTAAAAAGGGTGGTGAGCTGTGAACATCACATTAATTAACTGTGAAATGCCTGCAAAGGCAAACTGAATGAACTTTCATAACCAAGAAATTGTTTGACTTGGACGATTTTTGTTCAACATAATATATATATATATATATATATATATATATATATATATTATGGCATGCCGTTTAGGAAAATATTCTTGAGAGAACTTAATGAAAACTCTGAATATATTGATTGAAACGTGAGAATATTGAATGGATTCCGAATATATTGATTGAAACTCTATATATATTGAATGAATTCTGAATATATGGATTGAAAACTGTTATATTGAATGAAAAGTCTGAATATATTGAATAAAAACTAAGTATATATTGAATGAAACATGACGTCATCGAAACACAGCGCCATCTTTAGAAAGGATGAGTGAGTCGGCGAGAAACTTGGTTGCTGCAATTGTGAGAAATGAAGTGTACGCACATTGATGAGTGCGTGTACGGCCCAAAGTGGTGGCACAAGCCGCACTCAGTATCAGACTATGGACGAAGAAATATATCCGCTATTTCACCACGGAAGACCGGTGTTATGCACTAAAATGCTCCTCTGCCACATATTTACACATACATAATTTGTATTCATGGTCTCGACACCTGTCACGTGCCTAGGGTTAATTATAATGTTTATATCATATTTGATAACAATAAACCTATGAATATCTGTTGTAATATAATATTTGATAGAGATTATGTAGGGGGGGGAGTGCAATCTGTGGCAGGGGAGCATTTTAGCGCACAACACCGGTCTTCCGCGGTGAAATAGCGAATATATTTCTTCATCCGTAGTCTGGTACTGAGTGCGTCTTGCGCCACCACTTTGGGCCGTACACGCACTCATCAACGTGTTCACCATCTCTCCATTTCTCACAATTGCAGCAACCAAGTTTCTCGCCGACTCACTCATCCTTTCTATAGATGGCGCTGTGTTTCGATGAGGTCAAGTTTCATTCAATATATACTTAGTTTTCATTCAATATATTCAGACTTTTCATTCAATATATCAGTTTTCAATCCATATATTCGGAATCTATTCAATATTCTCACAGTTCATTCAATATATTCAGAATCTTCATTCAATATATATAGAGTTTCAATCAATATATTCGGAATCCATTCAATATTCTCACGTTTCATTCAATATATTCAGAGTTTTCATTAAGTTCTCTCATGAATATTTTCCTAAACGGCATGCCATAATATATATATATATATATTATGTTGGACAAAAATCGTCCAAGTCACTCTGGGAACATCAAGAGGGAAACATAAGATGTGCGCTGTGTACTGGACTATTGCCAACATACCAGCAAAGTACAGGTCCACACTTAACTCGATTCAGCAAAACACAAAACAGTTAAAGAATGTGGCTACAGCAAAGTACTGTACCCACTTATAAGTGATTTAGTGACTCTTGAAAAGCTTGGTGTCTACATAGAACACCTTGGTACAAGTGTTAAAGGAACTATTTTGTTTGTGTCTGCTGAAAACTTGGGTGCTCACTCTCTTGCAGGATTTTATGAAAGCTTCTCTGTGGACAAATTCTGCAGATTTTGCATGGCATCCAGGACTGACATACAGACTCAAGAGGTATGTGGTGGTACATTTCACCTCAGAAACAAAGATACACACACCAGGCATGTACATGGGGCTTTGCATGATCCAGTTTTGGGAAAAACTACTGGTGTCAAAAGAGCATGTCCACTTACAGAAAATTTGGACTATTTCCATGTTATAGGTGGTTACCCCCCCGGATCTCCTACATGATGTTTTGGAAGGTATAGTCCCTATTGAGTTGTCTATTTGTATTGCAGACATGACAGCAAAGAAATACATCACTCTAGAGGTACTCAATGAAGCGATCAGATCATTTCCATATTCATTTACAGACAAAACTGATCGCTCACATCCAATTGGGAAGGGTTTCTCTACCAAGGGCACAATAGGAGGAAATGGCCATGAGAACTGGTGCCTAATAAGACTGCTTCCCCTTCTAATTGGCCATTACATTCCTGAGGGGGATGACACATGGGAGATAATCATGCTCCTAAAGGACATAGTTGAATTGGTTGTGGCACCAAGACATACCACTGAGTCAGTATACATTCTTGAATACAAAGTGGCAGAACATAGAGAGCTTCTTCAGTCTACATCCCCACAATTTAGGCTGCGACCCAAACACCATTATTTAGAGCATTACCCTCAGCTTATTAAAGTATATGGTCCACTTTGTGAAGTGTGGACAATGCGCTTTGAAGGGAAACATAAGTTCTTCAAAAACGTTGTACAGTCTGCTCAGAACTTTAAGAATGTTCCTATGACTCTTGCCATGAGACACCAGAAAGCTGTCGGTTACCATTTAGACTGCAGTTCCTTTTACAGGCCACATGTTGAGATGGCAAAGGTTACATCTGTATTGGTTGCTTCTTTATCGGGGAAAATTCAGAGAGCACTTAATCAGAAACTTCCTAATACATCAGCAGTTCTTGTTGCAACTTCCCTTTGTATTGATGGAATTGATTGCAAAGGAGACATGATCCTTTCAGCTGGCCACCCTGAATTTAAACAAATCGTGCATATTATTGCTGTGAATAATGAAATAATGTTTGTATGCAAAGTCCTGAAAGCATGGTACATTGAAAACCTTCGGTCATACGAGCTTTGCAGTGCAGGTGATCCAGTGTTTTATGTCCTTCAACTTACAGATCTGAATGACCCCTTCCCTCTGTCAGCTTATAATGTACAGGGTAAAGTCATGGTGACACTGAGGCATTTTATTCTTTGCAATTTTTTTTCTTTCTTTTCTACAGTTGGTTTCTCATACAACAATGACCATGAGAGTTATCTTGACGGAAGCTGACATCCGAAAGATCACACTGACTCCAAAACCCAGCTCAGTAGAAGAGTTAATTACCTGCCTGAAGAACACACTTGAAATTGCGTATAATTTCACTTTACAGTTTAGAGACCCGGAATTTGCAACCTCACCAATTTGGGTGAACTTCCAGAAAAACCAACACTGAAAATCATTCCAGTGCTTGAATTGGTCTCCCCATCTACCTCTGAAACTGTGAATGATAGTGCAAGTACAGCAGATACAGAGCTGCTCTCGGTTTCGTCACCGGAAACGAGAAAACCATGGCCTGATGAATTTACAATTCCTAAATTTTCAGTTGACGTCGAATATCGACTCCGTCAAGGGAACTTACCTGACATACCTGAAGATGTCAAAGGAGTTAAAACATGACATTCTTCACAAACTAGCAGAAAGCATATCCAACAATGTCTGACTTCGCAGCTGTTGCCAAGGAACTGACTGTTGCACACCCCTGTCTTCTCGAACCAGCATCACCAACTGGATTCTGTGGCTGGAAAAACAGCCTAAAAGATCAAATGGGCAATTACAGATCCAAAATGAGGGCCCTGGGTCATGAAGATGTAATAGTAAATGCAGGGAAAAGAGGAAGATACTCAACTAGTGGTGATCCTCCAAACAAAAATATTAAGAAACCAAGGAAAGGGGAAGTGAATTACCTACCTGATTTCCCCGATGGACATGATGCGACCACCCTGGAAACGATTAGACAGCTGTTGGCAAATGAAATGAAAAAAAAAAAAAAAAATCCAGATGGAGTCTTCATCAATCAGAAAATGGCCTTAACTCTGTCTTTGAGAAGAAGAGAGGTCGTGAAAGACAAGCCTCCTGTGACCCAGGTGATGCAGCGTTGGCCAGCTCTTTTTGAAAAAAATCAGGTAAGGGTTGTTGTGAAAATGTCCTAAATGCAACTATGTAAAATGGACATGTATTACTATACATAACCAAATAAGATGGCACACCCATGTGGGTGTAGTAAATGATTGTTCTTCTTGGTGTTGTGACCTTAAAATCTAATTTGATGTTTGTTTCAGGTCTACCAAGAATTCAGTAGAATTCTTGGGAAAAACCTGAAACAGGAGTTCTACGAGTCTCTTGATCGCCATGGTCCTCGGCTTATTGAAATCTTCAGATCTAAAAGAGGCCTCAAGGGACAAATCCTGGATAGTCTTTTGAGACGAACAAAGGTTTGCAAATTTAAGTGGTACTATTTACTTGTACAGTTATCTTGTGTGAAGACTCTATGTAATGAGGATTTTTGTCGCTAATGTTTCAATATTGCCTCTGCTGTCACTGCAATTCAGACTAGTGGCATAGCTGACATCAGATGTCTTGTCCTGAGAGGTCTTCCAGTACTTTTGGACCATAGCCCAGCTGATTTCTTCAAAGCCTGCTTTGTAAGTAATATTACACTATATTGTTTGATTACATGCGTTCTTTGTTGTTAATTCTGTGCATTAAAAAGGGAAATGAAGCAGGCAAGGATAAAAACAAAATTACAGTTCATATTTAAGTATTTAAAACTCTTTAAAGTACAGTATTTAGTAAACGAATATCACAATTTTGAAATCTAAACAGTGAGTCAATTTTCAGTAGTCAGTTTTCATTTTACTTCAAAAAGATGATTTGTGGGTTGCTAAAACATGTCTTTGTATATGTTTCTACATGTGGATAATTGTTTTGTGAGAGTAACAAAGGTTCACATTACCAAAATATAATTATATTTGACATGAATATTTTTTTTTTATAAGTAATACATTCATGTTGTATTATGTCTAGGCTACTGATGATGAGGACTCGTACAGTCATGTGCCAGTTGGAATCCTCTGCTTCGAGCAAGATGTAGCACAGCATCCACTCAACCCATCCTCTGTGGGAATTATCTTGGAGGGACTTGTTGTTTTTGGATAATCTGACTAACCTGCCCCAGGCCATGTGCCTTCTATTTGGATTGACATATGCACTGCACTTAAACTACCCTAAATGTATGGTCAACACCTTCCATTTCATTCAACAGATCATGTTGAGCGTAGGGAAGAAAGAGTTGAAAGGCAAGATTCTTACTCTGACAAACCAGCTGGCAATGTAGGACATAAGAAACGTCAAGCAAAAGGGGCATTTTTGCATGCTACTGTGATACATGTTACAGTAGATACATGGTTTGTCTGTGTCTTGATAGCCTGTCCACACTGCAGTTTAGTATAATTTGTTTTAAATGTTTTATTTATTTTGGTTAGGTGAAAAATGGACACAAAGCTGCCATAGTATTTTCATTCAGTTTTTCTGTACTTTGATAACCTGCAGAAAGTGCACATTTCATGGTCACATTATAGTGATTGGGAAATTTATTTATTTGTCTTTTATTATTAATATTGTTATTTGTGTCTGAATGGTTTATTTCCTGTGAATAAGTGGTATTCTCAATTCTTAATGTTTTTTTTTTTCTTGTCAATGTGCAGTTTAAGTTCTAAGGTCTGTAAAGATCTTGTTTGCTCATATATCTGAACACATTATACTGTTCTAAAATTGAATAAATACTAAAGTAAACCAGTACCTTGTTTTTCTTTTAGTCATAGTTTAAGCAGTAGTAGCTTATAGCACATTTACCTGTTACAGATATGTAAAGTGAAATAAAAAATATTTTACGTTTGGTTCACTTAAAATACAATAAAATAACATGAATTTAAGTTATATAAACGAACATTTATATGCCATTTGAACATAAGTTCAAGTTTTCAAAACAAACAGAATTAGTTTATTGTACTAAAAGTCATGAGGTAATGCAAAAAGAGTATCTTAAGTAAACTCGACTTAAAATTGTTTTTGTTTGATAGTGCTTAACCTAACTTTTTTAGGGCAATGGGTTACCTCAAAATTGTTAGGTTCATTGAACTTATTTGGATTTAGAGTGTATGGACAGATGAGACAAAAATGGAACTTTTTGCCAAGGCAAATCAGCTCTATGTTCACAGATGGAAAAATGAAGCATATCAAGAAAAGAACACTGTCCCTACTGTGAAGCATGGATGAGGCTCTGTTATGTTCTGGGGCTGCTTTGCTGCATCTGGCACAGGGTGTCTTGAATCTGTGCAGGGTACAATGAAATCTCAAGACTATCAAGGGATTCTAGAGAGAAATGTGCTGGCCAGTGTCAGAAAGCTGGGTCTCAGTCGCAGGTCATGGGTCTCGCAACAGGACAATGACCCAAAACACACAGCTAAAAACACCCAAGAATGGCTAAGAGGAAAACGTTGGACTATTCTAAAGTGGCCTTCTATGAGCCCTGACCTCAATCCTATTGAGCATCTTTGGAAGGAGCTGAAACATGCCGACTGGAAAAGGCGCCCCTTCAAACCGGAAACAACTGGAGCAGCTTGCTCATGAGGAGTGGGCCAAAATACCTGCAGAGAGGTGCAGAAGTCTCATTGACAGTTACAGGAATCGTTTGATTGCAGTGATTGCCTCTAAAGTTTGTGCAACAAACTATTAAGTTAGGGGTACCATCATTTTTGTCCAGGCCTGTTCCATGAGTTCATTTTTTTTTATAATTCTGTTGAAGCATGGTTGAAAAGCAATGTCTGACTTTCATTGGTTAACATTCATAGAATTCTTATTTATTACTACTTTTGTCAGATTAAAGTTATTTCTGTGACCACTGTGAGTTTTTCTTTCATTGACCGAAGGGTACCAACAATTTTGTCCACGTGTGTATAGTAAAAAAAAATAGCTCTGTCTGACAATAAAATAGAAACTGGCTATAGTTCAGTGTACATATGATGGTCTAAATTATGCTCCCTCTAATTTAGGGTCGATACCACAAACATTGCTGCTTTGGATTGGCAGTACAATGTCATTCAATCTAAAAATCTTAGAAAATAAAATCGATAATATTTTTTATAAACTATCTTCCAAAAATATTCCAATAATTCATGTTTTAATGATGTGTTAGAGAATTCTGTCTAACACATCATGTCAGACTCTCCCACAGGTGTCCCACTTGGTTGAGACCTTGTGACTGTGAAGGCCATAAGATATATAGTATGTTACATCATGTTTATGCTCATTAAACCATTCTGTCTGTCCTTGAGCTTTGTGTCTGGGGGTGAAGTTATCCTTTCATCACTGGTTTCTAACAGAAACAGTCAGAATAACTTTTTTTTTATTGATTTGCAGTGGGAAGCATGCTGGCATAGTGTTCTTTAAGCACAGCAGCCTCATACCTCCAGGGCTGAGGGTTTGATTCCTGTCTGTCTGTGTGCATGAAGTTTGCATGTTCTCCCTATGCTGGGTCAGTGTGGGTTTTCCTCTGGGTTCTCCTGGTTTCCTCCCACAGTCAAATAGGTGTTCCCAAAAATTTCCCATATTGTGTGACTGAGTGTGTGGGTGTTTGTCATGTGATTGCCCTGTGACCCTGTTGTATATGCGTTATAGTGAATGAGTGATTTGTAGTTTCACTCTACTCCAAGGGCACTTAGTGCATGCACACACACAAGCCCCAGAATGAACTGTCCCATAATATTGGTATCCTACCTCTTTTGAAATCTGAAAACAAAACAAAACAAAACAAAAAATAATTTTATTGCCTAAGAAAGAAGCATTATTGACTGTTTTCAGCTAAGCAGATTTTATTTATGGCACATTTTTGTCGGAAATGGTCTTCGACTTGTCTGCTGTATGCTTAATGAAGCTGGAAAAGACTCAGTGCTTTTTATGAGTACCTTAAGGCTCAAGGGGGATTTTTTTGGCAGAGATAAGAAGAAGGCTGGCCATGGTGTATTAAACAACACTTAAACATTTCAACGACTTATTTGCTGTGCAGTGCTCTAAATGTGAGAAAATTCATTCAATGAAAAGTGCTGGAATACTTCAGTCACTTTTAGACATTGCAACGGGTCATTTTGTTCATTTTGCGACTTTTTCATTTGACATAATTGTAAGAGAAATGAAATTTCAGAATGCAAATATTAGCAACAAACTGTGTTTATTCTTTTGTAGATGAATATACAGTACATATGAATGATAAAAGCCTTCGCAAGGTGCAAACAAACACACATTAAAAAAAAAAAAAAAAAGATCAATAAAAGATACATATCCAGAACACAGAACATTAAAGTAACCACTTAGGACTTCTGTTATTCCTTCTTAAATGAACATAACATTAAATGCATCATTCAAAAAAAAAGAAGAAAGCAATAGCTCTAATCAAGGTGAAATTCTAATCAATCGTATATATTACTCTAATTCTCTCTTCTTCTTTATTTTTTGTACAATTATGGTAAATATTTATTACTTTGCTCAGGCCCTAGTCTGAAATCGTCCTTTTTGTTCCTCTTAGGTATACATCTGTATTGTGTATATTAAAAGAAAGGCACATGTTCATAATAGTTTTGAATTGCTCTTAGTGCTGTCACAGCTGGTTTTGAACAAGACTAATATGTGTCAAAAGTGAAGTGAGATTTTGTGGTTTGTGGGTTTAGTAGAGGATTTAGCCATGTCTAGACTTGTCTAGTTATACATCTAAAGCAGTGAATAAAGGGGGACAAACATACAGGGAATTATGCAGGACAAGGCACTCAGACAACCATAGAAAGGCAAAACAAATGTTATGTGCCAAAGAAAACATGGGAGTTATACTGTCCGGGATTTAGCACAGAGAGTGGCGGGAATATATACGATCTTAATGCCAGACGGAACATGAAAGCCATTTTACCCAGACACTTTATATGCCTTCAGTCTTACTTTCTCTTCCTGGGCCTCAGCTTGTCCCCTGTCTTGGGCTTCTCCTTCCAGATGGTATCCAACCATCAGCTGGTACACCAAAACACCCACCATGGCACCGATAAACGGTGCAAAAATCGGGACAAAGAACCAGTAATCGTTCACCCTGTAGCAGAAGAGTAATAAGACAGTAGATGCAATTAGTATATTTTGAGTTGGTAGAACGTAGAGCAACAAGCTAAAGGGGAAGAAATGTATGGTTTGTTTCAGCTTTAGTGTGTCTTAAATCAATATGCACTCCGTGTGAAGGGAATGAGTCAGAAGAAAGATTTGAACAGAAAGTATAGGGTGGCTCGAATGCTTAAAAGGCGAGTAATGTCTAAAAGCTATAGACATAAGGCATTTCTATGTTTTATAAACCACATAAAACCTTATATATCATGCATAATATATGAATTTAGTTTAAATTGTGTATATTACTCTAATTCTCTCTTCTTCTTTATTTTTTGTACAATTATGGTAAATATTTATTACTTTGCTCAGGCCCTAGTGTGAAATCTTCCTTTTTTGTTCCTCTTAGGTTTGCTTGTGCATTGTGCATATTAAAAGAAAAGCATATGTTCATAATAGTTTTGACTTGCTCTTAGTGCTGTCACAGCTGGTTTTAAACAAGACTAATTAGATAAACTGGCTGGTTAGTTCTGTGGCTAAATATTCTGTCTATGTAGCACCCCTGAACGGTACGTTCTCGTAGAGCATGTTTAAACACATGCATCCAAAACACAGATTTATAGAATAGGTAATTTGTGAATTGCTTATCATAAATTAGTTTTAAAAAATAAATAATTCACACTTTTTCAATTGAGTTGTATTTTAACATTACATACTACAGTATGTATGAGGCACTGCACATGAAGCAATAACATATCTACTCTCCTTAATATAGCAGAATTCACTTAATATAGTTAAGTACTGACGTGAAGACTTCAGCGCCCCAGCCTGCAATTGCAGTAAAGATTCGGGGTCCGAGGTCTCTGGCGGGGTTCACGGCATAGCCTGAGTTAAATCCCATTGAAAGGCCAATAACCAATACCACGAAGCCAACAGTAAAGGCTTCTAGCCCACGTGGGATGGGGTTGTTATAGGGGTCCACGATGGCAAGGATACACACGATCAAAGCTGCTGTGCCAATCACCTGCACAAAAAGAACAGAACCCTTTATCAAAAGGCAATTCAATGGCAATTGAAGTCTTTTAAGCCAGGACTTCTCAAAACTGCTATTATTATTATTCATTTATATTCTCATCTATTTTATCAGCCCATGGCTTTTTTTCTTGTATTAAATATAATGCAGTAAATGACTTCAATTTGTGTGAGCTGATATTGTGAAAAATTGAATGTGGGGTTCTTGTGACATACTTGGTCAAAGAAGCCGTTGACAAGACTAAGATGTTCGGATGGATACGTGGCAAATATTCCAGCTGTACCATTTTCTCCCATCACAATCAGACTGCCTTTCTTATACTCCCAAAGTGCGTCTGTAATTGCACAGTTAGAAACGGGGGTGAGAGTCAATAGTCCATAGAAGCGTCACAAAAGGCTATAAACTGGACCATCCAAAAATAGTGAAAGGAAAGGACAGCTTGTCCATAGAAGTATGCAGGCTATAGAGAGTGTAGAATGCACCTATTAAACATCTATATCATGAAAGCAAACTTAAACCAACTAACTTTAATCTGACCAATTTTTCTCTCTGTTAAACTACCTTTAATTCACTCTTACTCACCATAATACATCCCAAATATTATTCCAGAGCCAAGGAATGCCCCAACAGTCTGAAACAGAAAGTACACAGGGAACTTCTTCCATGGTTCCCTACCCAGAATGCAAAGGGCAAAGGTCACAGTTGGGTTCAAGTGACCACCTGTAGAACATGAAGGTAATTTTGGAATGATAAGTTACAAAACGTCAATAATGCAATTACAATACACCTTACTGGCAAGCTAGCAGAATTATCGGTACTCTACACCGAAATAAGCATAGCTAACATCCAGGTTGATCAATTTGTGCAAAATGCACTAAAAACAATCAAAACCTTAGAAAAGCTCCACAAAATGGGTGATTTTATTGCTACACTAACAAAATATATTTTGTTCAAAGCAAGCAAGAAAAAAAAAACACTAGAAACTGAAAAGTCATAAAGTGCTATATTTAACATGTATAGATTATGTAAAAAAATATATTTTCTATATCATTCACCATAGTATTTTTTTTTTTTTTGCTTTATTTGTCTTCAGAAATATTGTCATCCTCGCTAAAATGTGCATAAAAGTAAATTTAAAAAGTATTTTGTGGTTTTTGTGGTTAGTTATTTTCAATTAAAAAAAAAAAAATGCCATAAATTCCAAAACACAAGCAGCATTCAAAACATCTCACCTGAAACCTGGCCACACACCAATATCCCAAGTGTAGCCGCAAAACCAAATGCGAAATTCACCGTCAGGAACATTCCATGCGATCCTTCACTCAGAACTAACTGAGCTACAGCACCACAGCCAAACATCTGGATTTGAAAGAGAAAACCCGCTATGTTATCTAGAAATACCTCAGTGAAAAAAATATTCTTGTTTTTAATACTTTAATTTTGCTTGATTTTATTTTTTACTTTTCACTTAAATTGGACATATTTCAAGAAACATTAAAAAAAAAAAATAGCTTGGGATTCAGGCTTTATGAGAAGAGCCTTCTCCCACATTAGACTAAACTACTCAAAATGTTCAACAATATAACTTTAACCTTCTGCAGAGTTTTATCCATCCATTCATTATCTATATTGCTTATCTGTGGTCACGGGGGCCTGAAGCTTATTCCAGGGAACGTAATGCACAAGGCATGGTACCTTTTTAAACTACAGAACATATTTAAATCATTCTATCTTAAGGAAATGCATCATACACTTGAATGGTGTAACGTCATTTTAGCACATCCTGGTACGTAATGTTAATTAAAGCTTTCCCTACATTTTCTAACATTAAATGGCATTTATGGAATGCCAATGTGAGTAATACATTATAAGGAAATAATTTCTACAGTAAAGTGGACAAAGTTTAACCTTTTTTTTTCCAGTTGTTTGCAATATAATGCCATATATATGTTTCACAATAGCCACATGCATTTATCAGTAATTATGTGTGTCAAAACAGCTGTTAATATGGACTGAACTGTGTGTCAGTTTAAATCAGGGTTTTGCACATACCACATGCTTTTCTGCATGGACTTCCGCTTGGTTTCTTCGCACCTCTTAAAGAATGTGTTAATATGTGTGCGTGTGTGCTCTGTAATCAACTGGAGTCCTGTTCAAGGTAAATTCTCCCAAACCCAGTTACATTAATAACCAGCTCTACATTTTCCCAGGAAAGGCTCCAGACCCCTCTGACCCGGAGCCAAATAAAACACTGTCTAAAGATGAATGAAAAACATTTGCTCTGCATTAACACCATTTACAAAGTTATGCAGAATAAAAAAGTGAGTTATTGAAATATGTATTGCATGTATGAATGACTCATTTAAATCGAAGACATTAGTTTTTCAATAGTACATTTAATGGCTATTTTTTAAATATTTTTTGGCGTAGATCTTACATGTATGTAAATCTTAAATCTATTATTAATTTAGGAATTAATGTTATGCATTTTCAGTTTACTTCCTGAAAAAAAAAAAGCTAAATAAATTAACATTTTAGTTTCATTCCATGTACAACATACAGTATACTGTGGTATATTTTACACAATAAATTGTACTTTAAAACAATTTACAGTAGACAATATTTTTTTTAATGATAATTATATGTGAAATAATTTAATATGTGGAAAAAATTAAAAGAAACCTTTGACAATTTGTAATGTTACATTATGTTAGTGGTTTTCATGTTAGTGTTTCTTGAATGATAAAGTGTACATGTTGTGAAGAAACTTTTGCTAGTGTGAAGTAGATGTATTTGTGAAAAGTTTGGAAAACTTTTTTTTTTTTAAACATAACTACAGGAAATAATATTTTCCATGATACTATTATGCTGATTATATAATTATATAAGAATTGATTATTATATATTATATATAATATATTGCAAATTATATTATTAATAAATACAATTATAAATAAAAATATGATATATTGCAAAGCTAACCTGACATATTGTTCTAGGTGCATGAAGCTGGTATCAATTTGTAACATAGCACATTATGTATTTGCATTCAATATTTCATTCTATATTTAAAAGCATTGGGATGGGGGGAAAAAACAAACAAACAAAAAAAAAACTCCCCAGAATTGTAATATGTCAAAAATTCCATGGTTACAAAACAGGAAATAGTTGTGATTTCAGAGGGTATATTTGGTTTAGTGGACCTGTTTTTGTCAGTAAAGTCAAAGAATATGAGGTGAAGCCATTAAAACCACATGTAGGTAAGGAATAGTGTGTGTGCGTGTGTGTGTGTGTGTATGTGTGTGTGTATGTGTGCATGTGCATACCTGTTCTATCCTCTAAAAGGCTCCAAACCCCAGCTACATTGTGTAATGAAAAATCAAAAGGATCCACCCTTGACATTATGAATACAACATGGGCTTAGGAAAGATTTACGTACATATCGCTGTCTCAGGCGCCACCTGAACCAGATTAGGATAGACCTTTTATTCACTATGTTTACTGATAGCACTTCACCTTTTAAAGTAAACATTACAGTATTTAGAAAAAAAATCTGACAATTAAATAACATGTTTAGGAGTGTAATGAACTTTTCTTAAGTGTTTAATCTCTTTACATACTTCCCCTGAAGCTGTAACATCCCTGCATGTACAGTACGTTATACCATACTGTTATATAAATAGGTTGGCGGTAGTACCTTGCAAAGTTCAAGCATTATAACTTTCTTGTGTATGTCTGAGCAAGAAGGACAAAGTCATAATGTCATTGGATACATTTCCCGCCACAACCAATAGAGAGAAAACACATCATTTAACCTTTAATTTTTTTTTATTATGGTTTCAGCCAAGAGCCTGTCATGGAGTACATGTGTCAAAACTTTCCATACATCACATTTTAACAGCAATCCATATTTCTAAAACTAATTTTCTTCTCTTAGTGTGTATTAGAATTTTAAGAGATGTTGACTCTTACATATAATGATTAGAATAAATACTGTAGGTTTCTGTCCCTGTGGGAGATGTATCATTATATTGCAATGATTATCTCATTTAATTTAACTGCAATGCTTTCTTGTTTCCTTGGGGCATTTTGCAATCTTTTATACTAGATCTCTAAAGGAAAGTTTTACTTTAACGGGTGCCATTTGCAAGTTTTTATCTAGACTGAATCCTTCCACATTTATAGCTAGCATTGGATCCATATATCTTTAACTTGACTTTTTATGTCAGTCTTCTATAGCAGACCTCATATCATCTCCCTTTCCTTTCATTGTAGGGCAAATTTTATTATAATTGTCTGCCAGATTGAAAAAATTTTCATGGCTAAATAGAAACTGTCAATTATCAAGAATGATAAAAACAAAAGCAGGTTATAGACATGTAAGATAAAAGGATGTTTAATTCTCACCACCAGGATGAGGGTACCCAGGCACTCCGCCAGAGCTTGGCGTACTAGGAGGTTTTGGATTCGGAAAATGTGCATAATTTTGTCCAAGAAAATCTTTTGCCTTCCCATGATGCCAAAGACGCAGGGGGATTAAGAAGCACAGATGACTATGAAGATGATGAACAGTCCAGAGTATCTTTTGTCAAGTCGTAAGTGAGGCACATGTATCTCCCCTTTTAAACAGAGAACACACACACCCACCCACACACACACACACACAGACACAGACACACACACACACACACACACACACACACACACACACACACACACACACACACACACACACACACACACACACACACACACACACACACACACACACACACACACACACCTTTGAATACTCCCTTTTCACCATGTCTGCCTCCACCCATATCGCTTACACACTATTTGCTTTTCCCTCCATCATTTCGAAAAATTATTGTTTTTATTTGAAGTTTTACTTTCATTGTGTAGCATGTGTTGTAATATTTTTTTATCTTTTGTTTTTAAATGAACCTCATTATCCAGTATGCTTAGAAGAAGAGTTAAATATCTTTCTTTTTTAAGAAAGGCAGAGGGCATGCGGCGTATGCAGGCCTCAAGGCTGACCTGTCTATATCGGTACTGGAATCACATGCAGTATACATGAAAATAAATTATTTTTAGTGCAGGTGAGAGACCGTAAATGCTTCTACAACAGATAATAGCCAATAGATTCCTCACCCTCGTAAACTATATATACCCCATATATACTCACATGCATGCTAAGAAGCCCTAATTTCCAATTAGAGTGATATTTGATTAACCTGTTTCTGAAATAAGCACTGAACTCTGAATATTATCAAGTGTCACTCAAGAAGATCGAATGCCCCTCTTTCTACAATGTGCCTAAAATAGAAACGCCTTCTATCATCACGGAAATGTCTTTCCGTCTTTAGCATATTTAACGTAACATAAAGACAAATCCCCCACCCCTGCACAAATGTGTCATGCTTCATTAAAAAAAAAAATTATTACACTACACGACACTGACACATATTTGAACACTTGTACCGTGGCTACTCATGCAATTAGCAATAATTCAGTTAATGTTTGCATTAAAATGTGGCTTGTTTGATAAGAGTGAATGACTAGACTCCTTCATACAGAGAGGAAGGCTATGGTAAAAAACAACAACAACAACAAAAAAAAAACACACTCTTTACAACAACGGTGAGCAGAAAAGCACTGTAGGACATGTTGCTAGAGAAATTTTAACACAATTTGAACTACGTCACTGGAAATTTTGATATAAAAGTTTTTTATATACTGTATGCGTGTGACTAAAAGCTTTCATTAACAATGCACAAAACATCTTATGTTAAATACCTAATGCCTTGCTAAAGACCTGCAAATTAAATCTTTCGCATGTCTTGGCATGTCTGCCAAAGATATAGCCAGGTACCAAGGATTTACGGCATCTGCGATTGATATTTGATTATGTGGGCTTGAATCATAAACCATCCACATCCATAAAGAAAATAATTCCTCTATGGGGTTAAATAATAGAGATGGTAAGAAAGACAATCGTTCGGTGGGTAACAAACCGCTCCGCCTTAGAACAGGATAAATCATCAACAAAGATTATGAGATTTTCCCTTTGTCCATTTCTGCTCACCTGCACAACTCTAAGAAACAAATCATGAAGGTACATGATCAGGCGTTGTGAATGTGCCAAGGGATTTATGCAGCAATAACCTTTCAGCAGATGGCAGCTCAAGGGTTATTACTGGAACCCCGACTGTTGCATTCTTTCCAATTAGGTTTCTTCAATATCTCTATGTTTTTGCCAGGCTGAATCTTGCCTCTTCCATGTGTGAGGTCATTCAGAGGTTTATAGCTCCATGACTCCCCCTCAAACAAACCCAAAACATAATTAAGCTATTTTGTACTCAGACCAGTTTTTTTCTTTTTACATTAATACGTGCCTGAACAACTTGATGTGTTCTTAGAGTACACATCAAATAAAAGGGTGTATGACTTATATTAATATTTCCGTGTTCAATATATTCCAATGTCCCACTGTGTGGGAAATGAGCTATCTCAATTATATGACTTTTTATTAATTTAATTATTTAAAAAAAAAAAAAGAAAAGCAGCAGAGTTATTACGGGTTAATACAACAAGTTTTTACTCAATTTTATAGCAGATGCACATGTATGATTTAGACATGTTTAGAGGTAGTGAGAAAAAAAAAATCTGTTATAAATGTAATTTCTTTAGTCTGGTTTGCATTATGCTTTTGGTTTGTTCACGGGTGAGTCCCAAAATGTCCGCACTTTGGCTGTAGAATTTATTTTAATTAACTTTTTTAAAAAAAATCTCCTTGCTTTTCAATACACTTTGTTCATCTGTCAACAAGCTTTCAAATTCCCTCATTAAAAAAAAATGACTTGACTGAATTGCAAGCCACAAATACACCATTGTCTTCATCACAAGTGAATCTCCATCCTCATAGAGCTGCTTTCAGGTGAAAACTCTGATACTTTAACACCTCAGAATGAATGTTGACAATGTGGGCAGAAGTGTCTGGATATACATAGTCATGCAAGGTTACAATGTCCTTGGATAGCAGTCCTCTGAGTTTAATCCAAAGGTTAGGCTTCATCTCTTTAATAAGCATCGCACTGTAACGAGCACTGTTGATTGTTGAACCTTTTCCTCGCATAATGTTCCAATACTGCCTCTTGAGAATCCCAGAAAACTGCAAGCATCACTTTTGAACTTTTTCTTGGTCGGCGATTAAGGTTCATACTGATGAATCCATGTCTTTCTCCATTCTTTTTAAACTTCCTTAAATACTTACACATTTTGTTTGCAAATATCCAAACACTTTTGTTTATGCTCTTCCTGATATATATTTCCCCAATAACCAATAAGGAATATCTACCGGCTTAGGGTGAACCACTCTCTGTGTCAGATTCTGTAAAGATCAGTTTGAGGATAATTCAAAACTCACCTAAGAATAAGTCCTTAAGAATGTACAGTAGCCCCGGGGTTGTCTTTCCAAATCTCCAAAAAACTCTACTGGGACACAGCACTTGTAGCAGTAGCCTCACAATGGAAGATTTAATATGCAAGCAGTTACATCTTAAGCAAAATAATGCAATGTAAAGTAGACACGAATAACTAAGCAAAAATGGTTCTAAAGAAAACAAAATGAGTATAACCAAGTGCCCACATTCTTCCAATCAAAGAACAAACACCAACAAGTACATCAGAACTCATTATGTACCCTGGTTCTGTGTCTTATGCTCTTACTGTACCATACTTCCTTTCCAGCTTTGCCCTAAGCTTTGCTTTTACCATTTAAGGTCATACGTGCTTTGTAGATACAAATAATATAGACATCAGCAACAAATATCCATGACCAAAGCATCTTACACAGAGTTGTTCGTGACCACATACCAGACAACTCACAGAATATTCAAGGTGCTAAGGATGCCCTTAACAGTCTCTGTCTGAGTTGTTGCATGCACTTCCTGACGGACAGCTTTTCTCTCTACAGTGGTCCAGATGAAGTGGGAGCCCTTGAATAAGAACCTTAAAGAGGTTCTTGAGACTTTTCTTTTCCTTTTGGGCTGCCAACCTGGTATGGATATGGTATCTAGTATGGATTTCAGCAATATGTTCAGTTCGGGACATCACTTCGCCTATAGTGAGCCGGGTAGCCATGAATGAAAAGTGCTACCAATAGAACTTTTGATATAACTGGAGTATGGCTAATTTTTTAAATTTACTTAGTTGAGAAATGTTAAATTACAATAGAGTGTGAGTTTTCTGATAGTACAGAAACAAAAAACTAAAACTCTAACCTCATCGAATATGGAGTCTTGCTTTATTTTTTTATTTATCTAGTTAATTTGTATTTAACTAGGATGTCTCTTGACCTTAGCAATATCTCTTTTGCAAGAAAGGTCTGGCCAGAATGATTTAGCAATTACTTGTATCATTATTGATAGAGACCTCATCTAATCTCATTAAAAGCTTTAGTGCTTTTCCATTGGCCCAGTTCTTATTCACACCTTCAGGATGGGGAAAAATACAATTAATAAAATTGATTAATGTGTTAAAGACCTGAGTCACTGGATGCTTATTTCCTTTCTTCTTTTCTACTTAATTCTGACAAGACAGAAGTACCAGTACTAGGAGCAAAAGCAGCTAGAAGTCTACTGTGTACTTACACAGTAACTCTTGATGGCATTTCTGTTTCATCATGTGCTGCAGCAAAAGACCTAAAGCATTAAAAAGAATCCATTAATTAAGACAAAAATAATACATGGTACCAAATGACTATTATAACAGTTTAATAAATACAGTGTGCAAAAATCCAATGATTCTTGAGCCTTCAAACATGTCCTAAAATATTTAAGATAAATGTAAATGAAACAAAAAACAGCAGGTTGCATATTTCAATATAGATTTTCTTCCCCATCGGTTTTTGGTTATGATGCCCTTTTACTGAAGGCTCAAGCCTTCATCCTCACTCATCTTTTATACTGCTTTATCCTGTATTCAGGGTCGCGGGGGGCCTGGAGCCTATCCCAGGAGACTTATGGCACGAGGCAGGGTACACCATGGACAGGAGGCCTTCATCCTGTTACATTTTAATTAATCATTCTACATAAATTAGTTCATAATGCCTTAGTCGTTTAGCAGGCTAAATATGTTTGTTAATTTTTCATAAAAACATATAATAATAGATGTGTATAATAAACTTGAGTTATTATAAAACCACTTTTTAACCAATTGCACACTATTGATGAGAAATATAATACAAAAAATACTTATTTATTTATTTGTTTATTTATAAATTTGCATATTTCGATTATTTCAACATTGAGAACTTGATAAATATAATAACACATACTGGTGCAATTTTTCCACATTGTTGGCACCCGTGAAAGAATCAACGCTCTCTTTCCCCTCATAAAACCCAGGATAACCTCTAATGATGACAGATTTGTTCTAATGAGGACTGTTCTGTGAAAAACTAGGATTAGGAAAGCATGCACTATTTACAAAAACAACACAAGTAGCAGAGTATGAAAATTACACTCATTTAAAACCATTTATTTAACTTTCTAGTTGAACCCATTGACCACATCTATTACATCACTGTATTACTGTAAATCATTTTTCTGACATTCAATAGGATTGTGTTATTTGAGGCACAAGACCTGAAAAACGAGTTGTCAGTGAAAATGAATGCTTGAGTGACATATTAAGTAACATGGGATAATCACAGTTCATATACTGTAGATGTTTGCTCTTACAGTACCTACGCAGTCGGCTTTTGTTTTTTTCCCCCGACTGAAATCATTGATGATTCAAATAACGTATGAAAAAATCTCCTTTTGTTCTCCTTCTGTTTTTCTCCGTCTCCATTTTCTATACACCAAGAGCTTCTTAAGCAATTAAGAAAATAAGAGGCAGTCGCTTGAAATATTGGACACAACGTACTTTTATCATGTCCCACAATGCATCTTCAAGCCACAAGTGATAAAATCGTGACTGATCTAATGTACCAAAAACATCTTAATACTACAACAGTACTTAATATATGTGAGGCTATTACCACCCCACAGTTAATTGTTTTGTCATAACAAAATCTTCTGAAGTCTTTTACTCCTGTTATGTCATCATTAATGATTAAACTTTATCCATTGGGAAATAAAACAGCATGTTCTTAACGACTTATTGTTGCATTTAATGTTGTAAAATACCGAACAAACAAGTGTCCATTATCACTCATGTTATAAAAGTTATAAACTGTTAGCTCCTTATATGCAAGCTAGTTCAAGGAATGATCAGGTAAGATATGTACATTGAATATGCCATTATGCAAATTTACATTATTCATATTTTACTAAATATAAATAATATCAATATGTAAAAGCTACACATGCCCAAAATTATTCATTGGGTTGATAAATGTTACGTACAAAAATTAAACAAACAAACAAATCCATATCAACTCTCATAGATTTTGTTTTATTTTAATCAACATTTCTTGTTAATCCTTTCATTTATCAGTTTTAACTACATGGAAACATCCACCGTGCACATGCATGCAACTGAGATGTCACTATAGAAACACCACCGCTTTACTACAGCATTAAGCAATTAAACGGCCAATAAGCAGTTTCAACAGATTGTTTCTAACCATTGTTTGGACACTTCATGGTGAGAAGCTTGCTTTTGTTTCTTGGCTATTTAAGACAGTATTTTCACTGGTATCTCTTTCCCAGTAGCCTCAGATAAAGCTTTGTACTTTTCTGGTTCAAATCTGGGAGCAGAGCAGGAGATCATATTGCTGTCTACAGTACATTGATTTATTCAAAGGCTCCTTTTTATTGAACAGTCTAAAAATATTTCAAGACTTCTGTATGTCTATCTATGGCTGCATTTTACAAAGAGCATGAACAGAGAGGAGTGTTTTTTCTTTTCTTTTTTTTCTCCTTCATACACAGATGTGCAGCAATCGTAGTTGCAAAAGAAGAACTATTCTTATCTGCCATTTCTGACGTAACAGGAGCGTGGTTGTCTGGTTATTATTGGACTTAAGGCATGGTTTATACTGTTTAAGCAGTTAGAGAAAAGTGTGACAGATTGACAGTGGCTGTGAGTGTGAAAAACAAAAAGTAGAAAATGCTATAAATGATTATGGGAACTGTAACAGTTGATGCGATGCATGTATAACATATGGTAATTACATCAGAATATATAGTTATTTTACTCCCTGTTTAAAATTATGGAAAGGCTTTGTTTTCAGTGGAAATGCAGAAGATGCCCACAACTTATAATAATAATTTATGCAGTTAATCAATGCTATGACTAAATCGAATCTGAATTATAACATAAGTGAGGCCACCTTTCAACTCTTTCAGTTTTATAAAGCATTCCTCACTGGCACCAATCAAGCAAAAGTCCCCATATTACTTAGATTACACAGATAACTTTAAGCCGTTCAGCTGAAGGGAATGCTTACTTCACTGTACTACCTTGTGCTAGTTCCATTAACATTAAAACTAGGATTCACTCCATGTTCTATTATGCAAAGTTTGTTGTCGGTTTAAGCCTGTATAATTTAATATCCAGTGGCATTTTTTTGGCATGGCATATTTAATTACATTTATTGGACAAGATGTGACATTCTAGACTAGATTAGCAAACTTAGTTTGTTTCATTTGATTGATGTTTTGTTATGGTTTTTGATTTCAACTTTCACTTTCTTTCTTAGACACTCTACTTGCCAATATTTATCACTTCTGTCAGCAATAACAGTGTAATGAATCAATCCTACTTGACTATCCTTGAAGAATTACACCACATGACAGAATTTTATGTATGAAACATAAGATTTCGTATATTATTGCCAGTTTTTAGATGACTCTAGATTGTTGGATGTTGATAGTTAAAAAATTTTTTTGTTGTTGGAATTTTAAATGTACACTCACTCACTCATCATCTATACCGCTTGATCCTGTATACAGGGTTGGATGGGGGGAGTTGGAGCCTACAGTATACCAGGAATCTTAGGGCATGAGGCGCGGTACACCATGGACAGGGTTCCAATCCATCGCTGAGCACACACACATACACACACTCACAAGTTCATTCACACACTATGGGCAATTTAGGAATGCAAATCAGCCTAATCTGCATGTCTTTGGACTGTCGGAGGAAACCGGGGTACCCGGAGGAAACCCACCAAGCACAGAGAGAACATGCAACATCACGCACACGGAGGCGGGAATTGAACCTTGCTGTGAATCGAACCCGGACCCTGCATGTGCAAGGCGACAGTGCTAACCACTAAGCCACCATGCTATCTTCACATATAAATCAATTGCACAAATATCTCAAACAGCTGCACAAAGATAGATAGAGAGAGAGCGAGAGAGAGAGAATAAGAAAGTTTGTGAAGGGGATGCAGAGGACACAGTGGACAAAGCCACAATATCATTTCAATATTACAGTCTGGTACGGTAACTGCTCTGTCTCGGACCGTAAATCCATCCAAAGGGTGGTTAAAACCGTCCAGCACATCATTGGTACCCCACTTCCTGTCAATGAGAAAGTATACAAGAAGAGGTGTCTGCGTAGGGCTCGTAGTATCATGAAGGGCACCTCTCACCCTGCACATAAACTGTTTTCTCTCCTTCCCTCGGGAAATAGCTTTGGACGCTTAAAAGCCATGAGCCAGGAATGCAGTACATGTCTTTTAGAACTGCTGGAGTGACTCCAGTGGCAATAACATAGTGTAAACATCTTTTTCTTGGCTTCAGGATTCTCTAAAATTCCTTTAAACTACTTGCAGCAGTTGCTGTGAAATCTTCTGACAGAAAGAAGCAATTGACTTGTTGCAATAGTTTGGCCTTTGCGTGAAATGAAAGACGTGTCAAGCTTAGAATAAAACAAGGAAGTTTAAAGCTTCTAAAAAATTCTAAAAAAGATTAGACAGTGGTTTACTATATATATATATAATTTCAAAACCATTTGATGAAACGATTAAAAGTCAGGAAATGTTATCACATTTTGCTGTCAAACTGTTCATATGTTTTTATTTTTAATGCATATGAAATAATGTGATTTTAGCGAAACAGTCTAACATTACTGGTCATTTTGGAATTATGGTAGGAAACACTGCATCAAGATTACCACCAAGCAAGGAAACATGCTAAGTCCATGCACACAGACTCGAACCTTTGACTCTGGCTAACAGTGCTACTACCTAAGCGTCCATCAACATGCCATCTGGCTCAGCAGTCACTGAATAATCCCCACCCTTGCCACCCGTAGTTTCAGTCAGGTTGCCAGATTTGAGAAGTTGAGGGTGAAGTATCTTGCTCAAGGGCCCAACTGTGGCAGCCTGGTGGCTTTGAGGCTCAAACCAGCGACCTTCTGATCAGCAGTGCAGCAACTTAACCATCTACACTAATTTTGGGAATTACAGTGTCTGATACTGAGCTGAAATTGTGGTAATATGTGGACAAAAGGTCATTTATTGAGGTAATAAATTATGTGTTTGAGGCAACAAAATAAGTAACTTGAGTCCCAATAATTGCATAAGTAATACTGTATGTGACCTCTAGTGAAATTGTTAATCAAGACAACTATATATATATATATATAAAAAACTATATTTATTTTAAGAATCCACTCATCTTATTTTAAGATTTCTTATCCTATTAGTCAATAATTATGCAAAAATGTACCAAAAAAAATAAATAACCCAATCCATTTTAAGCTTGATAATTTGTTCTAATGTCTAGAAATATGTTTAAGAACCTGTTATAAAAGAAAACAATAGCTATAATTTAACTACATTCAAGTTATTAAACGTACTAAAAAATGTTTCTTCTTCTTCTTCTTGTTCCAAAATTCTATCCATTTAGATCTCTAGGTGGCAGCAGAGTGTTGTGGCAATACCTTAGAAAACCATTATTAGGGTCAAATTATACATAATGTTCCAACTGTTTAGGGATTTTACCGGTTTCATAGTGTCCAAATGATTTTAAAGTACTACAATGTGTACTTTGCGAATTAAAACTTGTATATATTCAGCAAAAAAATGTATACACACTTTAGAAAAAGAAAAATAGTTTGATGTATATTAGTCATATAATATTAATAATATGATCATATGATGATATCATATATATCAATACATAACAAACAAAATATTTAGTAAAAGTTTTTCTTTTCCTCAAGTGTGTATACATTTTTTGTCTGACTGTGTGTATTTACTGTATATGTCTGACTCCTAGTGCAAAGTTAAAATTTTAATCTGTATAAGGCTCTCATTTATAGTTCCATACATTTAAATTCTGTATAAATACCACTACAGAGCTACTTAAAAAAAAAAAAAATATATATATATATCAATGATAAAAAAGTAGCTATTTGACAGATAGAAGTCGATGTTTCATTGATTTACTCACCTTCATGCGGCCCCATGCATGTTCAATGAGGCTTTTCAGTGGTGACGGAGCAGCAGGTAGGGCACTTTGTCCTAGTTTAAAAACTAGTAATCAAGTAATCAGATTTAACTGTAAAAAAATTTGGCAAACAAAAGCAAAGTGTAAGTGCAGACAATGTGTTTATGATGTACATTCCTAGTTCTATATTGTAATTTACGGTCACAAGCTGCTGCAACAAAAATTGTCTCCTTTGTAAAACCATTGCAAATATTCAAATAAATAAAATGAGTTATTTTACAAAAATCTGTTACCATGCGATACTACTAGTTATAACAGCAAAAAAAAAAAAAAAAAAAAAAAACAACAACAAGAAAATGGATAAATATTACCATAAATCATGGCTATCAAAGCAATACAGATGGCAAATTGTTCTCTGTGAAAATATCAAGCGGAAGCTCTACAAGCACTTCCTAAGATACAAGTTACCCAATAAATCATGTTATAAAGTTAAAAGAGTATGAGAATGTCCATCAAGAGTTTAAAGGGAAGCATGAGTTTGCATCGTCATTTAAAATATGATCGTGCAGAGGTCATTTCACGTATAAAAAGACTTTAAAGCACACATTCTTGCTTCCCCAGCATTGATCATAACATACAGTAGTATACATAAATGTCTGCACCTACTGTAGAGTGGCTTGCACAGCAAAACCCAACACACATAGTTAAAAGAAATGTTCCACGATGACCATGATTAATAATAAAATTATTCATTATTCATTTCAGTATAAGTAAAAATAAAACAACAACTAGAAATTGTATTCAGTTTTAGAAAAAAAAAATGCCATCCTTGCATCTACTTTTACGTAAAATGACACCTGAATCTGTTTTTTTTTTCAGCTAGAATGGCTGCATCTTATCACCTACTCTACAGTACCAAGTCTGAACACAGCTGCATATGCAAAATATGAAATAGAAATGAAGTTGCAAAAAAAAAAAAAAAAAAAAAAATCACAGATTGATGTAAACTCATAAAAGCATTGACATTGAAGGGTTTTTGAATACCCTTAAAAAAAGTGTTGTGCTGAGAATGCATCGCTAGAAGCCAAACTACTTGAAATAGATGCAGACTCAGAAAATGGCGTACACACTAGTGGTCATCACATCACCATTTCAGCAGTCACGCTGACAAATATATCTAAACTTATTTAGCTTCTCAGCAAAAATCACACCCCCATTCCAGTCCACATCCAGTCCATCAGAGAATGCTTACCCTTTACAGCTCATTTACACTTAACAATTCGATGTGCTCATCGCAGTCCGCTAATGCAAGCGCGCCCCGTCGTTTTTTCCTCAGTTGCCGCAAGAACAACATTTCCATCCTTTAAATCTCTAACAGTAATGTGAAGCAAACATTCAGTCTCAGTGATATACTGTAATTATACAACAGAGGCATATTCATCTCCAAAGCAGTAACCTGACTACTTGTCAGACATATCATGGTAATGATGATAATAAGCAGACGAGCATTTATTTGTCATGAAATCCATTTTTCTCTATGTAGTAGATGCCGTACACCTTAAACATATTGATCAGTTTTATCAACTCATTAAGGACTGAGTCACAGCAACATAGTGAATGATTACAGCAGTTCAAATCAACCACATAGCCTCTGGCTTTGAAATGGTTTGGCTTTTTGTTTAATTCTTTTGGTTAGAATCTTGAAACGTTGTATGGTTATTTAAAGATCATGGAAGGTTCTCTTGCTTATGACTGAAAGATTTCATATAAACAGGGCTTTGACTTCGACAGCCTTAAAATCTGCTGAACTGGTCCTTGAAATTGAAGCTTGAAATGAGAAGTTTCAGTACCAGGCTGGTCAATCCATCATAGGAAAAACAACCTTACAAGCTCCAAAGAGAGAAAGGACCTCACAACGGCAATTACTTAACTATCCATCCATTCTACTTATCCCTTATGGGGTTGTAGGGGGACTTAGGGGATGCGACAGGCTTCACACTGGATTGGGTGGCAACCCATCAAACATTAACACTGACAGCATTTGGTAGACACCCTTATCCAGTGCATTATACAGGAAACAAAATTGAACCCTAAATTAACCCTAGGTTTTCTCATTAGTATTCTAGTCCGAGTCGTTCATTCTTTGGAATCTATTGCACTGCATAGCGTCTAAGGGAGTCACAAGTCAAAAGAACGAACAACTCAGACTGGAAGACTCAAAGGTAACTGCTCATTCATGTTTACTGTACACAGAGGTTTTGCACAGTGGACAGAGGTTTTGCGATGCTTTGCACATGTGCGCCCAGTAGAAAACGAACGAATCACTCTCTAACGTGTTCTTCTGAGTCACGTTAAAGACTTGTTCCAGAAGGACGAATCGTTCATGAACAACCCCTCACTATGTTACAGGCAATTAGGAAAAAAACAATCAACCTAGGCTGCATGTCTTTGGACTATGGGTGGAATCTCACCAAGAATGGGAAGAGCATACAGACACCACAAAAAAGCCTGGAGGTGAGATTTGAATCCCCTGACCCAGGAGGTGGGAGGTGACCATGCTAATCACTAAGCCACCATTCAGCTGCATTCCATAACTAAAATAACATAAAATAAAAGAACCTAAGGTTGATATATGAATAGTTAAAAGACAGAATAAATTGTTCGCTGAAAGTGTTTGAGTATCAAAGGCACAAGAAAATTTAAGTGTTTTTAGTCTGGAATTAAAAATGGCTAAATTTGAAGCATATCTGAAATCTTCTTGTAGCTGGTTCAGGCTTTGGAAATGGTCTACGACTGCGTGGTATTTCATCCATTCCTATACTTTGTAGTGCCATATACTACAGGTGTGCTACTGTGTGTCCACCAGAAATGTTAAAGGAATGTAAGACAGTAAAAGACTGTTCGGGGTGCAGCAATAACTGTGATCTGGGCTGTGAAGTGGTCCAACACACCTGCCTCAGAGCACAGAAGGGAGCAGGGTGAGCCTTTGATGTTAAAGCATCCTATCTAAACCTTGTAAAAAAAGAATAGATGGATAACAAATTAAACGCAAATACAAAAAAAATTTTTTGGGGGGGGCGCAAACAAAATTAAAATGAAACTTTGAATACTCGCCTGTAAATAGCCATTTATCAGGTGATTATGCATCATTACTACTAGCATAAAATAAAGGCATGACTCACATCGCATACAGTCAGCAGCTCCGCTCGTTGAGAATGGTCCAATCACATCAGCCCAAATATTTAACAACAATATTGATTCGCTAAGAACAAAAGTGGGTGGGTTCAGGGCGCACAGTGCTGCGCCCGAAGGATGATTTGATAAAATCCAATCAGAGCTCAGCCTCAAGTCACATGCTTTTAAAAAATGTACGTGCCTACATAGACACTCGTTTGTCCGGCGTCCCGCGTACACGAACACAAATGAACGTTATACAGTTTAGATTTTTTTCAATTGCAAATTAATTATATTAAGAAATACAGCGGAATATTGTGACTAAATGACTCTATTTCATTATTAAAATAAATAATTATTATGTTAAATAATTACATGTTAAAGGAGCATTCTTCTCTGCCTAACTTTAAGCATGGCAGCGCCCCTGCGCCCCGTATTGACTGGTGTTCTATCAATTCATCCTACTCATCATTATTTCCTACCCAGGCTTTCTGCGCATACGCATTAAAAAGTCATGCTTAAATTAATTCATGTGAATGTGAAATTTAATTGAAATTTTATGTGATTCACATGCATATATTTAACAGTTGACCTGTGAATTGATGGGTAGGAGTGATTCTTTTTTATCGTTTGTACCCATGTTAAAACTATAGGAATTACATTCTGATGAAGTACCGTCATGTGTCAGAATCTGCTGCCCATGTTAAAATTGTGTATTGCATTTTTTTTTGCAGTCTTATATCCATTTGTATAATGTAGGACAGACCGGTATAACTATCTGTTTTTTTAATCCGGTAGTAAATTCTGACAAGTAGGAAAAACTGATAGAACACTGGCCGCCACTGCCAACAATATCTGTTCATGAGTGCAACCACGGAAACTAATGAAGGTGTATGATGCTAGATGAACAAACTTTTATGTATTTAGCATGTATATGGGAACCTCTTTCATTCTGGCACTACAAGCTCAAATTTCGTAGCTATCATGGAAAAGATCTCTGTTAACTGGCAAGCAAGGCGATCTCCACCACTGGAGGGCAACCAATTATGCTGATACCTGCCTTTACTTTAGCGATTAAAATTCTTGAAAACCCTTGGAGTCCTTAACGACTTCAAACTTATAGAGCAATGCTTGACATTCCGCAGATGTTTCAAAGCTCTTCAGCCAGAGAAACATGTGACTATCTCCATTTCCTGTGGTTTTACTTTACATCCTCCAGCTCGTGGATTACCACATACAGGTCCAGGCTGTTGGCTAAAGTGGACAGCTGTGGAGGAAGAAAGTGTGTCTGATGATCAGGCAAAACAGTTTGTTTAATGGCACTTCGTATTGATGGTAGCCCTGAGTATGGTTCCACTGTACCAGAATCCATTTATGCGTTCAGAACAGTTTAGAACAAGAGATCTTGATTTTGGGCAGAATTTGTCATAAAATTTTGATTTGACCTATACGAGACCATATTTCTTTCAAAAAGAGTACAGGAAAGTCATGTAAAGCAAACACTGTGGCTTACATGCATGAGCACACACGCTAGACAAAACAAAGGCTAGTTATTGACTCAGTAGACTCGTTGAATTTGATTAATGCGCTCAGATACGTCTCCGCTATCAGAGCAGCATCAAAACTGAGGATCCGGCTGTGAAACTCAGTGGGAGCTAAAAAAAACATTAAAATCACCTCCAAGAGCTGCAGCAACAGTGAGCTTGAGAGCTACCTCACAGATCAAGGAAGTATTTGAACGCTGAACCACCCACACTGCTCTCATATAGGTGGCAGCTGTGAGCAAATGTCTGGTTTTGCATGCCAAATGCTTGAGGCTTCTGCAAACTCATTCGTGTAGTTCTGTCAACATTCACTCATTCATCTTTGGTTAACATTTTATCCATGTTCAGACAGGAACACTGGGCACGAGGCGGAAATCAATTTTAGAGCACCATCACTCAATCAAGTAGCCAATCCATCTACATTCATGATTGTTGGAAAGAGGAAGAATGACAGAGAACCTGGAGTAAACTACAAGGACACAGTGAGAACAGAATGCAGAGCCTGTAACTCGACCTCGGTACTGAACTGGGGATCCCGGAGCTGTAACACCACCATGCCAACTGAGTACATTCATAGCCACTGGCAGAGTTAATTTCAAGCCACTCACCCAATAACTACAGATATTTAATCTCACTCCAGGACGACTCAGGATGTGGTATATTTCTGAAGAAATGAAGCTTGTGCCTACAGTAACAATGACAGCAAAACATTAAATAATAAAACAAAAAAATCTAATTAAAATTTTATTTGTCACATACTGTACACAGTCATACAGAGTATGATATGTAGTGAAATGCTTAGATGACCGCTCGTGACCTTAAAATCAAAATGATCAATAGGAAATAAATTATAAAATAGAATAAGTATAAAATATAGAAGAACTTAGCTGCAGAAAAAATAATGGCTGTATAAATAAGGAAAATATGGGAAAATGTGCAATGCGCAAAATGAAATAAAATAGAAACGGCCAGGGTGAGTGCAAAATGTGCATAAATGTTCAAATGTATATGTGAAATGTATTTATGGACATTTATGTCCATAAATGGACTATAAATGTGTTGTGAAGTACAGTGAAGTTGGACTAACTTTTGTACATGAATTTTGTGTAAACAATATTATTTTTCTTGATTTAGGAGAGTCATCTCGTATTTTACAGTCATTGTAGCTGGAAACCATGGTGAGTAGAAAAACATGGTTTCTGTGTGACAGATGTTTAGGAGGCGTGCTCTACAAATATAGTCTATGTTAAAAAGTAAAAATGTCATGATGTGACAAATGGACAATTTTTTAAATAACTTTTATTATAACTATATTGATACTGTACCCAATATATTATTTAGCCTTTGAAAAGGCTAAATAAAGGCATCCTTTTAATAATATTTCATTGTCACATGGTTTTACTTTTCCCCCCTTTTTAAAAAAAAAATAAGTGCTTGAAATTAGAAACGTTGCCAATAAATCAAAACTATTTGAAAACATGAAATCAGGAAAAAAAAATGTAATAGAAATAGAAATGTGCATCCCAGGGGACGTGGGGCACAATACACCTTAAATGGGGATCAAAGAATGCTTAAGCACACACTCTACAGGGAATTTGGTAAAGCCAATTAACCTACTCTACAGTCTTTTGAAATATCCTGAGGAAACTCACCAAGCACAGGGAAAACATGCCAACCACCCAAAGTGAGAATCGAACCCACAGAGGCCACATTGCTAACCACACCAACACCATGCGGCCCAAAAGGTAAACTGTGATCTTATAATAGGAAATTCTACATATCTTGTAGTTTTGCCTGTTCTATTATTTCATAATGAGATCACCTTTCGATCTCATTATTAATAAAGTGGCTTATTTTTATGGCATTCTGCCACAGTGTTTTCACTAACATATTAACTTTTTATACAGCATTACTATTGACAGGCAGTTTCACATAGTTCTATTTAATAATAAATACAATATCAGACTGAATTAATGATATTTTGGATAACAGATTAATTATACAAATGGCCTTGATATACCATACAAATGCCAATTAACTAAAGGCCTGAACAAAGTAAGTTTAAGAATTAAACATGAATATCATAGACAGTAAATTGTAATAGATATAGACATTTTTTCTTGTACAGTTTCACTGATTCTCACTCAACATCAATACAGCTTTATCCTATATATACAGGGTTGCGGGGAGCCTATAGAGTATACCAGAAGGCTGGAGCATGAGGTGGGGTACACCCTGGGTGCCAATACATCTCAGTGCACACACTGTGGGATGGATCCGAAGTAACCGGAGGGAACTCACTAAGCATGGAAAGAACATGCAAACTAAAGCTTAAAAAGCTCTTCTCCTGTATTGATTGAAATTTACATGTCTGAGTAGATAGAAGAGAGAAAGTGAAGCATGTGCAATTTGAGTGAAACATATGACGCAAGTATGGAGAGAATGTAACTGGGTCAAAAACGTCAAAACTAAAGAAGTAAATCAGTGGGTCTTTGAATTGTGTATTACAAAATCCTGACCTGCAAATAATCTTGGTAAAGCAGAATCCATTTTTCATGTCTATTCTTGACATTGGCGGCTCGGTTGCTTAGTGGTTAGCACTAAATAATTTAATAATTAAATTCAACAGTCCAATTAAATTTTATTTATATAGTGCTTTTAACAATTGTCTTCGTCGCAAAGCAGCTTTACACAATCAAAGAATCAAAAATGGTCAGAAAGTCAGATAGTCCCTGATGAGCAAGCCGAGGGCGACAGTGGCAAGGAAAAACTCCCTGAGATGGCAGTAGGAAGAAAGTGCGTGATTCTTGTATGAAAGCATACTCCTTCCCCATTATTTTTTAAAAGAAGGAAACAGGTGAATTTGGACTTGAACAGAAAATAAGTTGTAAAACATTTCATCTGAAATGTTTAACAAATTTTCTAAAAGAAACCATCTGTATGTTTTATTGTCATACAAAATGGCAGTAGGGAACCAGTAAAAGACTATTACAGATTTTTCTATTCATTTAGGTGCTTTGTATATTAAAATTCAACTTAAGTTAAAATGCACATTAATTACAGTAAGTAAATCCTAAGACAATTCATGATAGAGCTCATTTTAGTATGTTATTTATTTGAATTACAAATCCCTATTGAGTTTGTCTAACAATTGAACCAGGAGATCATCGAAGACTTAAGCAAGTCATAAATATAGCTATATATTCTGTAATATAAAGTACCTAAATATAAAGTAAATAAATGTAATTTAATTATAGATTAAATTCAATAAATTGGAACAAATGTTTTTAATGTAGCAGGCTGCAAAATTCCAGTTTAAAAATTTGGTTGTTTACAGTATGTAACAACCTCAGCAGCAACCTCATTTCCCCTCTTGTCTGTAACAAACACTCAGCATTCAGCATCACCAGTATATTAGTTTCTCACTGGTTCTTAAGGCATGAACCAGTGAGAAACTAATATCCTGGTGATGCTGAGGCCATTGTGTGCTGTAACAAACAAAAACATTTCTGGATAGGACTGTAAATGAGAGGCAAAAACCTGCCCAAAAAGGTGAGCCCTTCCCAAACAAAGGTCCCTCAGGAAGTCTCGAGAATAATTACTCAAAGCTACATTAAAAATACAAGAAAGGTTGGCTCTTTTACAGTTAAATGTGAAGAAATGGGGGTGGCTCAAGATTTTTGCACAGTGCTTTGGCTGGAGGTCACTACTTTTTGTTCAGACAGTGCATGTCTTACTAGAATGCATAATTCTTCACTAAACTTGTGCCTTGCAGAGGGCACAAAAACTTAAGCAAAAACTTAGAAAACCGCAAAGTGTCCCTGTGACTTCTGCTAAGCTTTAATTGTATTGTTTTTATCTCTGTAAAGGTAATTTATTGTCAGAGGTGGAAAGTAACGAATTACATTTACTCGCGTTACTGTAATTGAGTAGTTTTTTTGTGTACTTCTACTTTTCAAAAGTAATTTTTCAAATCTGTAATTTTACTTTTACTTAAGTATGTTTTGTTTGAAGTATTGTAATTTTACATTTTAAATCATATGCGCTACTGAGTAAAACAAATGAATGAAAATGAAAAAAAATATTCTGCTTCGTATAAATGCTTCGTTGAGCCCGCGTGTGTGTATCGTGTCCTGATCGCGCGCTGCTCCAGACTCCATACTTCTGCCCTGAGAGTGACATCATCAACCAGCGACACCATATATAAACTGGAGAGTGACGCGGGAAAGAGGAAAGAGATTGAGATTTTGGCGTTTTGATATTTGGTTGTGTTTTCTGGTTTTGACTTTTTGCCTCCCGTTGGCTTTGATTATTGCTTTGCCCCTTTGGTTTGTTTGCTCTTTGTATATATTTGTAGATAATTTCACTGTATGTTTGTGCACTCACCAGTAGTAGGGGTGTGGCTGCCATTTATTTTGGGAAGAGGGAATTTATTCACTGTTTTTGGTTTAGGGGGTCAGGGAAGGTACCTGTATTTTTGTTTGTGTGTTTTTTTTTTTTTTTTTTGCAGGTAATCTAACTACTAAATATAAATACCATTTAGTTTATTATTTTGGCCTGGGTCCACCCTGAATCTGATCCTCTTCCTGTTGTGTGTGTGTGTGTGTGTGTGTGTGTGTGTGTGTGTGTGTGTGTGTGTGTGTGTGTGTGTGTGTGTGTGTGTGTGTGTGTGTGTGTAAAGCAATACAAACCTCATTATTTCATCAGTTAATGACTGGATCTAGTTCTTTCTACCATATACCACCATTTCAGAACCCTGAACCATTCTTTTGCCGTACGGCCCGACATTAGACTAGGACGTAACACCATATTTAAGTGACCACTTTGATTTTCAAGCACAAGAAAGACAACAGCTTTATTATGCAAAGGTGTTCCTTCAGTTAAAAACAACTAGGTTGAGATTTATATCTGCTCATCTTTTTTGAACTATGCTAGAATGCCTCATCCCACCCCCGCTGTTATAAAAAAAAAAAAAAAAAAGTTACTCAGTAACGTTTACTCTGAGTAAATTTTTTATGAGCTACTTTTTACTTTTACTTGAGTAGATTTTTATAATGGTAACTTTACTTATACTTCAGTAAAATTTCACCTCTGTTTATTGCTAATTAGCAATTAGCTATCTGATTTTATGATTACATAGATCGATCAACAATGTTTTTTTTTTTTTTTGCCATCATGCTCTCGTTCTTTTAGCACTCTCTGTTTGTATACAAACAAGCATTCTATTTATACATAAAACAGACATTATTTGTTTTCTGAGCCCTGAGTTACTCTGTGGCAAAGGGGCACATGATGGACTCTTGCTTCCCCCCACAGCCCAAAGACATAGGATGTAGACTAGTTGGTGTTTCTAGATTGGGCATAGTGTATGATTGGGTTTGTGAGTGTGTGTGTGTGCTTGTGACCCTTGTAGAACTCCCTGATGATCCTACAAGAGAATACGTTAATGAACGATGGCTGAAAGGTGTAAAGAGAATGTCAGAAAGAAACAGTCAATTCTATATTCGTTATGTCTATTTCCATTTGTGTTTTCATTGTCAGCATCAGTCCAGAGGCTGTTTCCAGGGCTACCAGAATACAAGGAAAGTAAAAATAGAAGAAAAAAAAAGAATCAGCCTTCAATCTTAGGTTCCATTAAACATTTATTATAAAGTGATGGGTGAAAAAATGGGCATGTGCTTTTTCCTGTGCCGATGCACTATATTTACTATCTCCAATAATATATAATATTAAATTGCTTATAATAACATGAGCTCATAAAGACATCACTTGTAGCAATAATAAAAATGACAATCTCAGCAGTATACTTGGCAGTTTCAGCAGAGAACATATAGCTCCCAGGGTAAGCATGCATTTGAACTTTCTTATTTGTACTTGTGCCTGTGGCGCAGCAGATAAAAAGTAATGTAAAACTTTCAATGAATGAGAAAGACATAGACATAGAGATTAGCAACAGATGAGAATTGATGTTCCTCTGCTACAAATTGACATAATGACATAACATTGATTGTTGGTTCTTTGTTGACAGTATAGTCTTTTCTCACCAGAATGTTCAGTTAGATTAATTAGTGGTGTTAATTAAACTCCAGAGTTTTCACAGTGTCTTATCTTGCATCTGTCGTTATTACCACTTGTTTGTTTTATTCTCTTTGCTATTTAGTTTAATGTGGTGCATATTATTGTTTTGTTTCTATTTATGTTAAAACTCACTTATCTGCACTTATGTCATGTTGACCCTGTCGACCCTGCTTCCTTGACAGAATACAAGACCGATAATTCAGTGTATAGTGGAATAAGCTGTACCCTAATCATTTTTTTTGGGCGGGTACTAGTCATGAAGCCTCATGATGCATATGATACCTCTCCTTTTTTGTGTCCAGTAAAGTGTCGATGTGTCATACAAATCATAAAACAGTGACATCTAGTGAAGTGCAGAGACTATAGCAGGAGCATCTTATTGAATTGCTATCCGTGGAGAGTACATAAGGAATAACGCAATATGACTTTGTCCATAGTTTGTGATAATTGTTATTAATAAAAATGTGGAAGTAATCATACTCCAAATATTGCACTGTGATAAGGCATAAGGCATTTAGCACACTGTTAAAAGTTTTTTTTAGGGTTCAGTGGGTTTCCACATCAAGTGCGAAGGAAGGACTCGCAGTTCACAAACAACCAGGGTGATGAGTACCAGGGCAGTGGTAGCTCAGGGTGTTAAGGCTCTGGATTACTGACTAGAAGGTAGGTTCAGTGCAGGCTGCCATTGTGGGACTTTGACCAAGTGCCTTAACCCTGTCTGCTCATATCATGGCTAAACCCTGTACTCTGACCCCAGGTATCCATGCTGGGATATAAAAGGAAAGAATTTCCATGCGCAGTAATATTTATGTGACTATTAAAGACTTAACTTACCCTATACTGCTTGGCAATGATGGCTGGACAGTGCAAAGTGATGGTGACTGCACAACGCTATCCAGCTCACTATCGGAGCTCGCTATTTAGCTGGACCTGCGCTCTTTGCAGAGCATGTGGTGGAATACATGCAGAATCTTCAGTAGGAAACAGCTATGCTTGACATCCAGCTGGCTCAACTCTACATTTTGTTCCACTGCTATTTTTCCCCCTCTTGTTAGCCATGATAGCCAAGAACTATCATGTTATCCTATCCTTGTTAGCACTGTTTGCACTGAAATGCTTCCTGTTAGCCCTGAAATGCTTCCTGTTAACCTTGTAGACTTAGACATGCTCCCTGAAATTCGGTAACCTGAGCCACTCCAGTAGCACTAACATCACTCACTTTATCCTGTGTATCCTGCATGGTCGAATCAGGGCACGAGGACAGGTGGTCAATCAATCGCAGGGCGTGCACTGATACACACACTCACTCACATGCTATGGACAATTTGGGAGCACCAATTAGACTAATCTGCATGTCTTTGAACTGTGGGAGAAATCGGAGTACCCGGAGGAAACCCAAGCGTGAAAAGAAAAGCAGATTCCATGTGGGAATCGAACCCGGATCCTGGAGGAGCGATGCGACAATGCTACACCACTGTGCCACCTAGTACTAACATCATTTTATAATAATTTCATCCATGCAACACGAACACACAAACTGCAATTCTTGATGGGAGGTGTACTATCCATAATCTTTTTTAAATGAATAAGCCACACAATGAGTTTTTTTTTGGCTCCTTGCACAATTTGTCCATTTATATTATCTATGGGTTGTTCTTTATCTCAGTAGGACAATAAGGATTAATTAACATGGCTTTGAATGTAAAGGGTAAGCTAAATTCCTAAGCTAAATTGGTACTTAGAGATGCTGAGCAAAGATTTTCTATTGACAATGAGTTTATGTGTGTATTTTTAATTCAAGTGTAGATAGGGTGGTCTAGATGCCCAAACTCTCTCTAACACATCTTTGGTTTCTACCTGAACATAGTGGTTGCCCCGGTCGATACAAGGCATTGAGATTAACATCCTGATTTAATTAACATGGATATTTTGAAACTAATCAATAGACAGGAGAGGGTATTAACAGTAAAATAAACAAAGCTGATAGTGATTAGCAGCTGATATTGATTTGCTTCAAGAAGCACAGCTGCAAAGTGCCCCGTCGTTTACCCAAGGAGGATTTGTGGGTATTAGTGAAATGTGCTTGTTTGTTTACCAAGTAAAGATTGATTTACAAAAGGCGGAAAAAAAGTTAAAGAGGATATTAATGACATGCATGGGATAATAAATATCCTCACAAGCCTAAACTCTAGAGCGTCTGGGTTTCTAATCCCTTTGTGTCACTATACAGATCCTTTAAGGGAAATAAAACTTCTTGGTGAAAAGTGCTGCAAGTAGAATGTCCAGATTTTACAAAAAGTATAACAATGTTCAACAGTTTTCTAACGCTTCTCTTCCAGGTTTTATTTCATCAACAGCTACAGGATTGAGCAGTGTTATCCTAGGGCTGGACTAGATGTGCCTGCAGCCAAGTCCTTGAGCTCATGCAACATTCTAATCAAGTTAAGACCCAGTTGGCAGTAATTAAGCACGGCTCTAGAAAAAGAAGTAAAATGTCTGTTGCTATGTGCTGAAATCGGGAGCGAGTGCCTTCTTCTTTTCTATTACAGAATATTTAAAAGCGTAATTCTGTGTACTGAACTGTGTATGGTTGAAACGACAATAAAAGTCTACATGACCTGACTTGACTTAACTATTGGCAAGTTTCTATACCTGAACTATAATTATAGAAAAATGTTGCTCAGGAATGCTTTACATTTGGATCTTTTCACAAAATGCATTAATCAGCCATAATATTATGACCACTCACTTAATATTTAGTAGGTCACACCAAAACAGTAATGACCTGTGTGTGCTGACAACTTTTTACTGGACTCAGTATTAACATTTTTCTCAATTTGATCTACAGTGGCTCTTCTATTGGACCGGACTGAAGGGTCAGCCTTCAATCCCCATGCATCAGTGAGCCTTGGCAACCTATGACCCTGTCGCCAGTTCACCGGTTTTCCTTCAATATCTCTTTGCAGTGGTGGCTGGAAGTGGGTGGGATATATTAGGCAGCAGGTGAACACTTTTACCTGAAGTTGATGGGTTAAAAGCAGAAAAAAATGGGAAAACAAAGAGTGAAAAGGACCAAGTTGTGCTAGTGTGCATCAATTTGATGAAATGGGTAATGCTAGTTGTGATACAAAGGACACAGTGCATCACTGTTATGGTGGGAAAAAAAACAGAAGACCTTTTCAATATTAGGCAGGTGGTCATAATGTGATGGCTTACTGGTGTAGGTAAAATAAGTGAGAGCTAAGATGACATAATACCTATCATCACTCTTTCTGATCATTCACTCTCTCTCTCTCTCTCTCTCTCTCTCTCATTCTCTCTCGATCTCCCTCCTTCTCTTATATGCCTGGAACTTAACTGAATGTATGAAGTCCTGAAAACACGAATTTCCAAGAAAGAGCTATTTTTAAATAGAAACATCTATTTTCAGGTATGGCCACCTCCTCACAGCTCCAGGGTCCCCAGTTAAATCCAGAGCTCAGGTTACTTCCTCTGTGGTGTTTCTCATTATCTCCCCACTTCTGCGTAGGCTTTCTTCAGGTTCTTTGATCCCTCCTCCCTCCCACCCCAAACATTAGGATCCATGTTTATGAGAGTTATTTAAAGGACATTAATAATCCTAATCATGCATATGCACAATCTGGGCAACACTCTGTAAGAAGGTATAAACTGTGCTTTCTGCACATCTGATTTCAGATTTAATTTAACTAGCATTTAATTCCCCTTTAAAAAACAAGCAAGCAAACAAACAAACAAACAAATTTAATACAATTAATACAATTAAATCATTTAATACAAGATAAGCTTAAATAACGTATTAGAACAATAATAGATAAAGCGGTGTCCAAAAGCCGACATTAAAATTCAACTGTTTATTTCCTTTTCTAACTAAAATGGATGTTCAAATCAAACTGGGACTTTTGATTGGGCAGAATAACAGAGCACAGTTTCAAGAGTAGCAACTACCTTTATTTGTCTAAATAGTCCCCTATTACACTGATGTACTTACTGTATCCCAGCATTTCACTATACCATCAAGGTAGAAAGGTTCTCAATATGCCAGAGCCATGGACCACTGCCTGCTTCATGTCTGAAATGCTGGCCTCCCAGGAACTCCTTTAAGGAGGATGTGGCAATAACTGCCAGTCGAGTTCCTGTAATGTGCAAGTGGGTTCTGTCAATGATTGTGTGTATGGTTCAATCACTGTACTGTGCTTGCATTCTTCTCTAAATGCTTATTCTTGGTTGTATTCCTTCATTTCATCACTTTGATATATTTGGCTTAATATAATTTTAACTGGTGAGTTAAATAAAAATTCACCCTTGTACATTTGTCATAAATGAGACCAAAATCACTTTTTGTACCATACTTTAAAAATGTGTATTTCTTTGGTGAAGGGCTTTTAACATGGGTTCTGTGGGGATTGACTCACTTTTGGAGCAGTGGACATTTGAGGAACTGCACGTTTTGGCACACAAACTCTTGGCTAGGTAGTATATAGTTGAACCTGGAATTGAAACAGAATGTGAACACTGCCGTAGTTAGAGTCACTGAGATCACATTTCCCCTCCATTCTATTGATGTGACATGATTTGATGTGAAAATTAATTGAAGCTTCTGCAGCTGCATAATTTCTTTTCTGCACTTCTGCCCCATCACTGACTGACTGGAGAACTGAATGAATGAGCAGGTGTACAGGTGTTCAACTCTGTGTTAACAGATAGGGGTTAATACTGTTGCTAAATCTGATTTAAAAGAGTCATATCCAAGAAATGCATTGCATTAATATTCAAGCATTTTCAAGAAGTCATTATTTTAATCAACAGAAAATAAAAACAACACATACTTATTTTATTATTTTCTATTCATAGGGTCTTTCTAGAGTAGAACTTCCTGTCTCGATCTGACAAGGTAATTTGATTTTTTTCTCTCTCATTTTGCCACCAATTGTCAGAGTTCAGCTCACTCAATTTTATTACATTTGAGCATGGAAGTTCCTCACTAAGTGTTTGAGAGTGTGAGTGAGTATGTAAGGCAGCTGGAGGGATTTGGGAGTGAATGAATTAGGACAGAACCAGTGAATCATTGTCAGCTTTGCTCTGACCTCCCCTGGCGCCTGCTGGGGAAAAGTGTCAGCATATTCATTCTTTCTTGACTCACACTATCTGTTTCCATCTTTCAGGCCAGCACAAAAGAATGTGATAATGGGTGCACAGAAATTAAATGAGTAGAATGTTCCCATGGAAACTCAATTTTAATGGCGTTCTAATTGCAACCAATTATTTTGAGTGTGAGGATGGAAAAATTTTTAGCGAAGCACCATTAAAAAAAAAAAAAAAAAAGAAAAGCAAAATGTATTTGAATGCACCTATTTACAGACATAATAAGTATTTCCAGTTTCACAAAAGGTGAGAGAACAAGACATACAGTATGGCATGCAGGATGACAGACTGATTCAACCTGTATGTCATCAATCTGGGACAGCTGGATCCAATTGCTAATTATGTTTAATAAATTCCAATATCCAAAGCAGTGAAGGTGATCAAAGGTGAAAGGTGACAAACAGACAATAATTAGTACCATTATAACAACCTCATGGGTAAAAAGGGTTGGTATTACACACTACACAATCACAAAGTGTCCCATTGGTAATAGTCTAATACTAATCAGACATGAATGTGCTAATGAACTGGGATGGTAGTGAGTGCTGAAACACTTAGCCAGGAAGAGAATTGGATTGGGGTGTTAATGTTACACTACAGAAATTAAACCTTCACTGTCAAAAAAAAAAAAAAACACATTCAATGCATCATTGATAAAAACTATATTTTACTCAACATGGTATTCCGCTTTTTTGAACTTTTCGACATTTTCTAGTGTTATGACCTGAAACTGAGCATGTATTATATATTATATTATACACACCTACAGTAGATACTCCACAAAATTATAGCAATATGGAAGAGTCAGAAGTGGAAAGTTATTTATTACTGGGGGGAAAAAACATATATGAAATCTAAATTGGAGTGTGCCAAAAGGTAAATTGGAGACTCAGGAAAAAGTATAAAAAGGGTTGTCTGGTATGATAAGAACAAATGTTTGGAGGAAACCCAACACTTCCCTTCAGCCTGAGAACATCATTCTTACATTAAAGCATGGTTGCCGAGGCATCGTGTGCAGTACGAAGGATGCCAAATTGCCATATACAGGACAGTCCTAGAAAAAAAAAAAAAAAAAAAAACTGTTCATGTCTGCAAGGGTAGGGCAGATGTTTTTCTTAAAACAGGATTATGACCTTAAACATACTGTTAAACCAATACTGAACTGAAAAGCAAGATCCAGAATGTCTTATAAAAGCCAGCCAAAGATTAGCCCTCAATCTAATAAGGAATCTTGCTGCTCACTATTGCTGCTTGAGCAATTTTGTCAAAAAGAATAGGTACAGTAACATCTATAAGTGATGGATAAACACTTGAATGAGGATTCAATACTTATGCAATCAATACAGGTTATTTTTTTTGTTCATTCTTTAACATCTTAATTATTTCCATTTTAATTCCAGCTTGTAACACTACAAATTGTGGAACGGACCAGTGGTGGTGAATACCTGCAGTATCAATGCACTTTATTTGTTATTTAATGCATGTAGAACAAGCCAAGCTTTTTTTTGTGAAAAGTCAAACCACACTGTGTTAGCTTTAAAATTCCCTTATCAACTTTATTCCAGTGACAACATATCATACTAATGAACATGATCAATTATTGATGTACCATTAATCAAACGCTGTTGGGACGTTTTTTATTTTATTTTGTGCATGTGTGTGTGGGGAGGGTGGGTCTATAGTCATTACAGTATACATTATACATTATAGTCCTCAGAATGTTGAACTTGCTGTGTATTTATTGGTTTATTTTAGACAACAATATGTGTGTATGGTTCCGTGCACTACACTGGCTTCCCATGCATTCGCAATACGAAGCTTATGGTGCACAAGAAATATGCTCCAGATTCACCCTGCAATTGTCTATCAAGATTCTGGAGAGATTAAATAAATGCATCATGCAGTCTCCTTTCATTCGTCTAGCTCATAAAATTCGTTCTTCCCCCATAAGTAAAATCTAAGCAGGCCCGGTAAGTGTCTCCTTGAATTGCATTAACAGCCACATTTAATACATCACTAACTCTTTTCCCTGACCATGTAATGACAGAGTCATTCTCTTCTCTTCAACTGCTCAAGTACAATGATAATTGAGCTTTCTACATGAACTGGATAACATAGGCCTGCCTTAATGTTTCAGACCCTTATTAAAGAACACCATTGGCACACATAGTGGAAACTGAGTTTAGTTATGCACAGTATGTGGCATCACACACTCTAATACACAATGCAAACAGCTTTATTTCATTGAGCACACCTTATACACAGCATACATAAAAGTGAGATCCTTGCACACTCAGATACTGTCGCATGTGGAACACTGAACAATTTAAAAAATTGTGGTCACATGGAAAAGGTTACACCATTTTTGTTCCTCATAGATTATGGCCCATCAGGGATTATTACACTGTTGAGTTGAAATGGTGGAAATTCTCATGATTCTGACCATGCTTATCATGACGTAGGTGTAGAACGAGGTGCATGTGTTGGTGCAATCATATCTCAGGACCATATTTCATAGCCCTGTACCTGCACCAAAAGATTCAATCTACACTATTCTGTTTTTCAACCTGTACAGAATGCCACTCCCCACTGTATACTGTGTTTGAGGGGCGTTCCAGTCAAACCAGGACTTGTGATGAAATTTATTGTGAATTAAGTCACGGTAGAGATAAGGCACTTAACATGACATAGTCAAAAAATGTCCTGCTTTTAGAGGTAGTTTGTATAAGACAAGGAATCTGTACTTTGAAGGACACTTGTTTTAATGATGTATTATTTGTGGTTAGAATTGTGTGGCAAAAAAAATAAGAAGATTTGTTTAAAATGTGATACCATGAATTTCCATCCACGAAATTGACCGTAACATCAAATTAGAGGTCATGTATCACATTACTATAATTCCTAAAACAGAAAGAAACAAACTGTAGCTATTGACTAGCCACCATTTCATATTCAAATAGCTGATTTACCAACAGGTATCTACAATATACTGTTTTATGCTACACGATGTATGTAGGTGGCACTGTCACCTTGCACCTCCAGGGTTCAGGTTCGATTCCCGAACCTCGGAGTCAGTATGAATGCTTTCTCCATGCTTGGTGGGTTTTCTCCAGGTACTATTCTTTTATCCCAAACACATGCAGATTAGGCTAATTGGCATTCCCAAATTGCCCATAGTGTGAATGCACGTGTGAATGTTGCCCGAAGTTCCTACCATAGTCGTAGAAATGTGGATAAATACTGTACAATGATAATCACCATTAGCCTCCACGGTCCCTTGTTGGACTACAGTGGTTCCATGATAGATGGATGGATGGAATATGTATTTGGTTGTTTGTTTATTTGAACTAGTTAAGTTAGTTTTGCTAGTTTATCTTTTGTTTTTGTTGTTAATGTTTCTGATAGAGTCTGCTTGTTTCTGTTCCTATATTCCTACGATATATATAATGCATAAAAAAACTGCCATTGACATTCCTGCATACTTACCTGCAGAATTGAATCAGGATATCTGCTATAAACGCTTCAGAGCCCATTTCTGTCACGCCTCTGTGAACCTGCTGTGCAATTCATTACTTGAGTATGAACGTTCCGCAAACTGCCTGCTGGTCGCCATGCAACAGGTGATCACTGTTCTAAAGCGCGGAAATGCCTCTTCTGCATCAACGCAACTGTCTCGAAACAAAAACTCATGCTGGTTTTTATACATGCCTGGGTGAAGTTGAACATCATATATCCTGCAATTAATGCTTCACTAATCTATTTCCCTTTGTAAAATCAATCTGTCAGTACTGCGTTCATGAAGCTTGTGCAAACGTCTAATGCATATTTACTGTACTGCAGTATATTTAGTAGCTATATGAAATAGATTAATGCAGACCAATACTAGTCATATAGTTTTGGGTTAATTAGTTAAAAAATGTTGAGAAAATGCATGCATGAGAGCCTGTTACTAGTGTTGGAGTTAACATTGCAGCACAGATAGTGGCAAATCTCTGCAGGAGCACCAATCTGTATAAGAGCAGTGAAGTGACAACAGTGTCAAACTGACTGACAGCACACATTATCCCCAGCTATGCCTGAAACCGCCTTCAAGTCCAAGGTGTATGCAAATCAAATTCAGCACTATATTTTAATCTTATGCATTGAAGGTAGTCTACAATAGACATTGTCTAATGCATGAAGTCAAGTTCCTGCAAAACAGCCATATTTAGCTGGATTGTTTGAGTTGATTTACAAACCAACAACCCCCCCCCCCCCCCCCCAAACAAACAAACAAACAAAATGAGCCTAGGAGTTTCTAAATAATCTGGATGACAAGATTCACCCAAATGTCAACGTACTTTTTAGGGTTTAGTACACTGATCAGCAATTCTCAACAAATATTTCTGTAAGATAGTACTAAAAAGTTGCTTTGATCAGATACTTTCAATTACTCATTACATAACATTACGTAGTAAGATTTATAAGTAACATAATCTTTACCTCACATTGCCTTTTGTAAAAATGGGCTGGAACACTTACTGTTAGTCTTTCTGCTCGCTCAGACTTCCCATCAATGTCTATACATTTTAGCTCGCAAGTAATACGCTGTCTGACTATTAGTCACCATTAAGTCACCACCTGGATTTACCTATGCTAATAGTTAAGAGCCTGCCTATGGATAATTACTGGAGTGATTATTATGCTGTAATATTATTTTAAATTAATTGTGCAAAGAACTGCAAAATGCTTTAATAAAACTTGGAAGCATCATAGTGAACCATCATCTTTGAGGAAAAAATGTGGTTGGAATTTTTTTTTAAATAATAAAAAAACAAATTGTAAAAAAAAAAAAAAAAAAAACTCCAACTCATACACTCTAAAAAATGCTGGGTTAAAAACAACCCAAACTGCGTTGTTTTTAACCCAGCTGCTGGATAAATATTGGACCAACTACATGCTGGGTTAATTTAACCCAGCAACATGGGTTATTTATTTAACCCAGCAAGATGGGTAAAATATTCAATCCAAATGCTAGGTCATATTTAACTATAATGCTGAGTTAATTCTACCTCACAAATAGGTTATTATTATTTTTATATTTTACATGTCTATGGGTAAAACAGTTTAAACAGTTAAATTACTTTGATATACTAGTCTATTCCAAAAAAAAAAAAAAAACTAAGTTTTGCAAATCATACATATATGCAATAAACACACAATTAATTGTACAAATAATAGAAAAAAAAATTATTTTTCAAAAGCACAAGATCAGATAATACAAAACAAGTTCAACAGCGACATCATTACGATATATTACTTAGAAGCACTAATGCCTGAGAGCAGTGCTGGTCATTACCTCCCAACATCAGGATGTAGGTGTTCGGCCTCACCACTTCAGCCTGCTGGAGATATTCCACGATGTCGGTTCCAACCTTAGAAAGAAAGAAATTAAAGAAAGTAAAAGTTCATGGAAAAATCAAGAGGGCTGGTTAGTATGCATATTTGTAAAAAGATTAGTGTTTTGTAACACCTCAGCTTTTTATATGTGGTTGCTAACGCTAGCAACCTAGTTAAATGCTAGTGTCATGCTGGCACTACAGTTAAAAGTTTAGCTTTCATTCATCACTTCACCACCTTCATACACCCTGCAAGCATTTTACAAAGAAAGCTAAAAAGCTCAGACATCTTTGCTGTTTCTTTCATACACAGGTGGGGTTCTTTGGTTTGGCTAGCTAGCAGCCATTGTCAGATAAACTAGCATGCTATTCTACCTTACAAAACTTTTCAGGCTGATAATGTTACATACAGTGAACAAATTCAGTCATAGGTGAGTAAAAGTGTGTATACAAACCGTGTATTTAACATTTACATTTCCTCTTAAATGCATGAGGAGAAAGCACCCTTATCAGCAGCCCCAAAAAAAAAGACAGGAAGCTGACACAGCCTCTGAATACACCGGTGAACTTCGGGGGAGGGGCGGTCTTATCTGTGATGTTAGCTGTTACTAGCTAACCCAACTCCAACACAGCAAGCTGGGTTAAACAAAAAGTACCCAATTCCCTGTAAATAACCCAGAAAAATTACCCAACAGAGGCAACCCAGCGTTTGGGTAGTAAATATAACCCAGCAATTTTTAGTGAGTACCTACTTTTATTAATAAAAGTAAGAGCATTGTCACAGTGCAAAGAGAACTTAAGGAATTGGGATTAAACTAATTGGGTTTAATGGAAGAATTGGGGAGTTAAGAAAACCACTTATCAGAGAGGCTAATCGGAAGAAAAAAAAACTTCAATAGAGCATTGGAAAAAAGTCGTGTGGTCTGATGAGGTCAAACAAGAGAGGTAGATGAATTGATGTCTACCATACAAACCTGTGGTGGCAGTGTTATGACTTTGGAGAAAGTAATGTGACTCTGGAAGGAAATAAATCTTGTGACATTACATAAGCTTATGCATAGTGACACAGTAAATGCATGAAGTAAGAAAAGCAAATATGCCTTAAAACCCTGTTTGCCTTATTATCCCAGATTCACAATGGGTGCATCATATCAAGGGATCAAGTCTGGCATCATGTCCTCAGACAATCCAAACCAAACATGTCACACTTTTTATATTTCACTATGAGCTAGTGACAGATGAATGAGCAATAATGATCTGTTTTTTTTTTGTTTGTTTTTTTTGCAACTACTGTATAGCAATGCCATCCATTATTAATTATGAGTAGATGAACATACTGCAATTTCCTGCTTTTTTTGTTTAGGAAATATTTGTTATTTAATTTTTTAAATGATTTATGAAATTACCCTGGTTGGAAAGCTACCAGAATACACCACAGATTGACAACCAAAGCCCCTCTCATTCAAGCTGAGCAAACTCTTGTTTGCTAATTACACACGCCTGTTGCTCATTAGCCCCTTTTCTGTATTTTCTGCACACTTTTTTTTTTTTTTTTGCTACACAATATTTTGTAATATTATTAAACTACAGAAACATGATTTGGTAACCTGGAAAATATTCAAGCATAATAACCGTATAGTTGCTTAAATAAATTTTGCTAAAGTGTCAGGCAAAGAAACTAACAAGTGCAGTTTGCCCTGAAGCCTTCGTTAATGAGCCTGAGACAGTGTCAATAGCACTATAAAGTTGTTTTGAGACCAATATTTTATATGTATTAAAAAAAAGTTTAAGATTTTCCACCATCTCTTCAATCCCTCCATGACAGGTTGGACATGTGCGCATAGATTAATGGACCTTTTATGCTCAGCTCTCTTAAGGTTCTGTCATAGCATTTAAGTTGCGTTGAGGTCTGATACTGAGACCTGCTATAATCAGATCATTTTTATTATGTTTTTGACTGTGTTTGACTGTGTTGAAAAAAAAAATCACATACATCCAATGAATAAAACTGAAATTATAAATAATAAATGAGGGAAACACATTCCAAATGACTTCTAATTGTACGATGTGTCTAAATGTTTGGTCATTTATACCAAAACCTCGGAGTTTAATTATTTTGCAAATTATTTTGTTCGTGATAACTGGGTAATTCTAATGAGGACACCAAAGGCACTTTATAGTGATACTGAAATTAATAATACAAAGCCATTCAGCTAAAAACTGACATTGGATAGTGGGACGGTGAATAACTGATATAAGTGTGTTTATTTTGTTCCATGGTTGGTTATTTTAGTGATAAATCTCTAGAGCACAATGACTTTGCAGTGCTTTTAAAGGTTGCACAATCATGACATCTTTGTATTTCTATCCAGCATATTTATCCTTTACGTAAGACAAATTAAGAAAGCATAAACCAGTTTATAATTGTCAGTATTGTCTCCATGCTGTGTCGACAAGTTCCTTATTGTTTGTGTTTCACAGTTTCTGTTTCACAGGTGTTTTCAGTTTAGTGTCACTGGCATTGTTAATTAAGCTCTTACAGTATGTCTCTGTGTCTCTTTGTATGGTTTTGTTTGTGTTTCTCATGCTTACCAAACGTAGCTGGGTATTTTTAAAAACTGAGATTTTTCTTCTTCGTTTTTAAAAATAATTCTGTCCACACGACCTAGGGTTTAAAAATATGTTTGTCCACATGAAAACGCAAAACGCTAGTTAAGCGCTGTTAGGAGCCTCCTTAATCGAAAGGGGGCCAATCAGAAGCCTAGACAAAACGTCATTACCTGTTGTGCTTTGTAGAAGTTGGACCGGGTCTCATCTGAAACCGCCGTCGCTGTCTGCAGGGTCTGTGTCGTCAGAGTTTTGTACAGTATGCAGCAGCAGTGAGCTTAGTAATACATTCAGGCACCTCTGTTCATTAATGTAATGTGTGAGTAACTGTGTGTGTATGTACACGCATGTAAAAAGTCCAGTATGCAACGTTAACACAGTCACTAGTTTACTGTATGTACGTCCGCTATTGCACAAAATATCCCCATAATCAAAGCTGACATCAAATCAAGGAGGTGAGCACACAGACAATTACATCATCAGCAAAAGGTGATGTTACAACAAGCCGAAATCTCCATTTCCCCTGTCCACACAACACCACTGAAAACGGAGTTTTGGAAAATCTTGTGGACGTGGCCTGAGATTCACTGTCTTTCTTTAGTGTTTATTCTACACTTATTTTATGCATGGTGCTTTGAGACGAAGCTGGGGACAAGCATGTTAGGTAACCTTAAAGTGAGGCTTCTCATGTTCTTCTCTGAGTGCACAGAGTGCCATGTTTCTGCTCCTTTTCACTGTTCCTTTTCCTCGGTTGCCTGTGTACAGTCGTGGCCAAAAGTTTTGAGAATTATATAAATATTGGAAATTGGAAAAGTTGCTGCTTAAGTTTTTATAATAGCAATTTGCATATACTCCAGAATGTTATGAAGAGTGATCAGATGAATTGCACAGTCCTTCTTTGCCATGAAAATAAACTTAATCCTGAAAAAAAACTTTCCACTGCATTTCATTGCTGTCAGTAAAGGACCTGCTGAGATCATTTCAGTAATCGTCTTGTTAACTCAGGTGAGAATGTTGATGAGCACAAAGCTGGAGATCATTATGTCAGGCTGATTGGGTTAGAATGGCAGACTTGACATGTTAAAAGGAGGGTGATGCTTGAAATCATTGTTCTTTCATTGTTAACCATGGTGACCTGCAAAGAAACGCGTGCAGCCATCATTGCGTTGCATAAAAATGGCTTCATAGGCAAGAATATTGTGGCTACTAAGATTGCACCTAAATCAACAATTTATAGGATCAGAAAGAGGTTAAATTCTTGTTAAGAAGGCTTCAGGGCGTCCAAGAAAGTCCAGCAAGCGCCAGGATCGTCTCCTAAAGAGGATTCCGCTGCGGGATCGGAGTGCCACCAGTGCAGAGCTTGCTCAGGAATGGCAGCAGGCAGGTGTGAGCGCATCTGCACGCCCAGTGAGGCCAAGACTTTTGGAAGATGGCCTGGTGTCAAGAAGGGCAGCAAAGAAGCCACTTCTCTTCAAAAAAAAAAAACATCAGGGACAGATTGATCTTCTGCAAAAAGTATGGCGAATGGACTGCTGAGGACTGGGGCAAAGTCATATTCTCGGATGAAGCCTCTTTCCGATTGTTTGGGGCATCTGGAAAAAGTCTTGTCCGGAGAAGAAAAGGTGAGCGCTACCATCAGTCCTGTGTCATGCCAACAGTAAAACATCCTGAGACCATTCATGTGTGGGGTTGCTTCTCATCCAAGGGAGTGGGCTCACTCACAATTTTGCCCAAAAACACAGCCATGAATAAAGAATGGTACCAAAACACCCTCCAACAGCAACTTCTTCCAACAATCCAGCAACAGTTTGGTGAAGAACAATGCATTTTCCAGCACGATGGAGCACCGTGCCATAAGGCAAAAGTGATAACTAAGTGGCTCAGGGACCAAAACTTTGAAATTTTGGGTCCATAGCCTGGAAACTCCCCAGATCTTAATCCCATTGAGGACTTGTGGTCAATCCTCAAGAGGCGGGTGGACAAACAAAAACCCACTAATTCTGACAAACTCCAAGAAGTGAGTTCTATCAGTCAGGATTTGGGAAAGAAGTTGATTGAGAGCATGCCCACACGAATTGCAGAGGTCCTGAAAAAGAAGGGCCAACACTGCAAATACTGACTCTTTGCATAAATGACATGTAATTGTCGATAAAAGCCTTTGAAACCTATGAAGTGGTTGTAATTATATTTCAGTACATCACAGAAACAACTGAAACAAAAATCTAAAAGCAGTTTAGCAGCAAACTTTGTGAAAACTAATATTTGTGTCATTCTCAAAACTTTTGGCGACTACTGTAGGTCAACTGGTGATCACAAAAGTCCATCAGCTTCCAGAGGTTGACAAGGTGACACATGCCATGTACAAATCATGTTTTGTTTTGCCTTAATCATGCGCTGCTGTAAGCAAAGCGACTTGTGAATACTTTTTTTGCCATGGTATGCTTGAATCATGCCATGCACTGCCTAAATCATGCCATTGTTTACATAACATGTGCCCTTTTATGCTGTTGATATGCCTTGTTCTGCCAGTCATGTTCTGCATTGCCCTTAGCTTTGAAGACATCCTGTTTGCATCGAATGCACTGTGAAAATGGCGCCACTGCCTTGCTTCAAGGACATTGCATTGGTGCCATGCCATTCTTGGGCCACCTTCTGGCTTTGAGAATGTCTTGTGTTCATCACATCAGACTTGATGAGAATATTGTGCCTTCAGCATATCCTAGCTTCACTGACTTCTTGTTGTTACACATTCTAGCCGGGAGAATGCCATGTTTTCTTTGCCACCTAGCTTTGAGAACATCATTAGTGCTGGCACTACAGCCAGGCTTTGAAGACCTTGTGAACCTGTCAAGCTCTCACTGCAGGCCCACAAAGTGGCCCCACCAATCCCACACCCTAACTTAGCTCCTGCCAAACTCACAATGTAGACCTACCAGCTCTGAACCCTAGTCATAGCTAAGTGACATACAAAAACCTATGCCAGACCCAATTCCAGTTCCCCGGCTAAGTTCTGACTAAGGCCCAGTTTCCATAGGTAAGTTATGGGCCAAGCACTGGGTTAGTCCCATTTCCTCAGTCCAGTCCCCAGTGTGCATGGATAAGCTGTACAAATTTTACTGCTTCCTGATGAGGAAACATTGAAAATTGCAGTAATTGTATTTGTGTTGTTACACATTTGGCCTGTTTGATTTTGAAGACTGTTTACTCTTTCTACAGATATCATCATTTTAAAAAAAGAAAAATACTCCCTGTTTATTATGGCTTGAAATAAAACAAGTAATTTTAACAACCTGTTCTGGCTTTGTTTAACCGTTTAAACCAAAGCGCACATACAGTACAATTTTTCAAAAACATAAGCAAACTGTCATGCACACTCGTAACACGACCGGCACTAGGACCTGGAAGTAATATGGTCGCATTTCAGGAAGCATAAAAGGAAACAAGATGGCGCTTCACATTGCTCAGTCATTGAGTTCGCCCATGCCTTGTCTGACGCTTCGCCGACTATTCTGTGAGTACTCACCGATTTGGGTTGCTTCTTTGATTGAGTGTGTGTTGCTAGAACGCGGATTTATTTGTGTAGATCCTAGCTCTTCATGTAAGAGAGTCCTTAGACAAATTGCATGGTTATCCTGCCTACTCGCGTTGCTTCCGCGTTTGGGTTTACCATCCACGCTACACGGGCTAACTGCTAAGGCTTCTGTGCTTACCCTCAGATAGCTCGTGACACAAATAGATCTATCTGTGGTCTAAATGAGGATGTAGATGCTTAATCTGTAGTACTTATCCTTGAAGGTAACTAAAAATGAGGAATGGTAGGATAAAATGACAAAAACAGAAACAACAGGAATACAGACAAAGAGAGATGTGAAACAGTAGAGAATGTTTGAGAGAGGGAAAGATGGTGCTGAATAGGAAGGTAAAGAACTATTATTATTATTATTAGAAGTAGTAGTAGTATATATAGTATTATTATATAATTATATTGCATTATTGTATTATGTTCGACAGCGTTCAAACTGTGTTTAAAAAGGTTCCTTGACTGTTAATTTGATGTCTGTTTCTTCTAAGTAAAGTTTAATTACAACATGATTTATTTTTTACTTTCCGTGTGTGTGTGTGTGTGTGTGTGTGTGTGTGTGTGTGTGTGTGAAATGAAAGAGAGGGAGAGAAAAATAGAGAGAAAGTGGGTTCATGTTACATTAAAAACTTCTTATCTCATGCTATGTGACACGATAGTCGATAGGAAAAGGCATTTATGGTTATTTAATCTATGCCTCAACTCACCATCTCTCAAATCTGCATCATTTGATCTGCTCTCTGCACATCTCCTCTCCACCCCTCTCTTCATCTATCTCTTATTTCCCCCGCTTTTCTGTGCATTACTTTTTTTTCTCATCAGCTCTTTTCTTAGTATCAGTAATTAATTTCTTTTTGTTCTCTCACTCTCTTTTCTGTTCTACTATTACTTGGTACCAGGGGCGCAAAAATGGGGTATGTAGTATATGCACTGCATGGGGGCGCCACACAGAGGGGGCCAATTTCTGATACTACCATCCAAATATTGCAGCAGAAAACGAGACTCATCAGACCAGGCAACATTTTCCCAATCTTCTATTGTCCAGTTTTGGTGAGCGCATATAAATTGTACTCTCAGGTACATGTTCTTAGCTGACAGGAGTGGCATCTGGTGTGGTCTTCTATTGCTGTTGCATGTCTACTTTTGGATTTCAGAGATGGGCTTTGGCATACCTCTTTTGTTGTAATGAAATTCTATTCAAGTTACTGTTGCCGTTCTATCAGGTCAAACTTCAAAATACTACTCTGGGGTAAACTCACAGATGAATCTGAACATTCTTCATTGACTTCTGGCATCAGCAAGGCATTTTTGCCCAGAGACTGCTGCTTACTGGGTATTTTCTCTTTTTTAGACCATTCTCTGTAAACCCTAGAGATGGTTGTGCATGAAAATCTCAGTAAATCTACAGGAACCTCCTTGTGCACTGGCATAAGCTTCCTCTTTTTATTTTAAGGCAAGTGGGCCATAGTCGTTGCCTTGGAGAGATGGAGAGCAGGTGATTAGCCAGACTCCTGCTTAGCAATTCAGCAAAAGGTGCCAATGTGTCCAGTGTGAGGTTTAAAGGTCTGTGCCCTGTACCGTGGTCTGACAAAAAAGCCAATTGCACAGAGCACCAGTGTGAAACCAGCAGGGAGCCTTCCTATACCATGCTACAACAAAGGCACAGTTCATTACAGTACAACTCTGCACAAAGCCCCAGTCATGCTTCTGCTTCCAGCCATGCTCCATGCTCAGCACGTGGAAGAGGTCAACAAGATAACCTTACACACGGTTTCAAATCATGCCTGAATCATGTTCTTTTTGTATCATGCCCTGCTACGGGTGTGTCATGCCATATCATTTCAGAATCATGCCATCCTATGCCTGAATCATGTCACCATCAACACCGTTTATTGTGAGCTTTAGCCTGTTCTATCTCAACAATGTCATGATCTGTCATAGCTCTGCTTTGCTTTGCTCCAGAAATGCCTTGCCCTGTTCCAATCCTCAGCCTGTCCCAGTCATGTCACATCCTATTTCAACAGAACTACCATGCAACCATGTTTCAGAAATGCAATGATCAGTTTGAGCCTAAATCTGCTCCATCTGAGCCAGGGCCTACACTGCCTACAGTAAGCCACTCCCTATGGTTTCACAGCTAGGTCCTGCATCATGGTCTGCATTGTCACAGACAGACCCTGCATCATCAAAGCCAAGCCCAGCAGTTCTCTCTGTTGTGGAGGACACACTGCTGAATCCACCAGCTGCATTGGGGTGATCATGGTTGCTTCCCTATGAATCTTTAAGATTGTCATGTCTGCGCATTACTCTAGCTTCAGTGAATTCATGGTTGCCAAACACACTACCCTTGAGAATGTGTCTTCCATGTAACAAACCTCTGGCATCTGTACAAAATTCTAGGATTGTAAGCATAAACCCAATGCTTATGCCAAGCTCAAGTCTCATCAAAGTTCTTATGCCAAGGCTGAGTCAATTCCCAGGCCAAATTCAGTTCTAACTAGTTCCTTTGCAACCCCTATGCCAAGCTCTAAACCAGTCCCCATGTCCCTTAACATATCCTCTATTTTGAAGGAATCAAGTCGTTTGGGTGGTTGCCCTGGGTCATCAGTAGGCATGTCAGGAGTCCCAGCTTGGGGTGGTGGTGGGGATGGTAGAGTACTGTCACAGTATACTGCTGGGCACTTCTATTTCCAGCACTCCTTGTTCTTATGTCTCTTTCTGTTTTGCATTCTGTTTGTTTCATTTTCATTGAGTTCCGGTGGATCTTGTTTCTGTTGATTGGGTTTGTTATATAAACCTCATGCATTTTTAGTTTCCTTGTTGGGCTTCTCCTCTAATTCAGAAATATGTATGCATATCATGGAGAGATGCTGAACCATCAGTTTCTTGTTGATGCTAAATGCTATCTTTAGCTGTCATATTTTTGTGTTTGTATATTTTGTTTGGTAACTTTTTGTTTGTTCATCAAGCGAGGTCAGCACCTACATCCTATCTATTCTTGGAGGTCAAGTATCTTGAATTTCTCTAGGTTTTCCAGCTCTGCCAAGTCAGGTAATGGTGTATTCCTGCTTTGCATTCAGTGTTCCTGAATTCTACTGAGATCCTGAAGAGGGTTATAATAATCTTTTTTTTTTTTCAATTTATTTAAAACATGTGAAATGTGGTTAATTACTAATTGTTATTGTCATTCAACAATTAGTTAATTAATGTTAAATGTTATTTTCAAATGCAAAGTAGTATGCAAATACTACTGTTCTATAATGGAATATTTTCTTAGTTATAGTTATTGTGATATTCAATACATTGAGAAGTGGGAAGACAGGAAAATTGAAACATGTTTCGGGAAGAAGAGTAATCTCTAGGTGATGGGTAATGATTGGTTATTAATATTACATAGAAATATGCATAATTTTAGAGACAGAAAAAAACGAGACCATTAAACCCCTTTGGGTCATATGCCCTAAACCTTAGCATTACACATACTTTATTATTTTAAAATGTAAAATCCACAAACTAATCTCTATGTGTCTAGGTTATTATGCTTTTAAAAAGCATGCCCCTGTCTAATGTAATTACCTACTGCAGTAAAGCCCACATTGCCCTCTCTCTGCAAAAATGGCACGAATTGGATTGTGACAACGTCACAATATGACGTTACATAAATCCAACAAACTCGACTACCTGCATTGCTCCGCTCTCTATTCCTAGGAAGCTGCCAAAGCTTTGGCAGGAAATTTGAGCAGCTGGTTTTCCTTACTGTGCTGGCAGATCTGTGGTTAACCACAGGTCTAAACATGGGTCCACCTGTCATTATGCTAATCTTTGGGTAATAATGGGTAATAGTTTGGCCTGTGGTGGTCTTTTGGATGGGTTTATTCTTTTAGAGAATATGGTAATGCAGTGCAGTGATGAGTGTTTTAATATGCTTGAAATTGGAATTCAGTATTGCTGCTCACTAGACACTAGGAGTTAAACTGACACTTAGCAAAATGTCTGCATGTTTGAATGCTGTGACCTTACAACCTTTTTATTAAAAAAAAAAAATCAGATTTTTTCCCGCATGAGGCCTGCTTCCAGTTCCCTTCCCCCATCAAAACCAGATTTTTGAACACTCAAAATACTACAGTGCTATATTTTCTTTTTACCTTTAAAATTATTTGCAAAGTATTATTTCACACTTTACCAAAAACATATGGCTAAAAATAAAAGTTTGGTTTTTGACCATTTTTAGTCAAAACGTTTTTTAGTAACAACACTAAAACACCATTATTATCCAATTGATTATCCATTGGTTTTTAAGCATGGCCACACAATAGATTTTCAGAATAGATCTAGTCTGCTTTCTGTTTTTGGGCAGGGCAGACTGACACGATTGGCAATTGGGTACTGTGATGCTGGGTCTCTACCAAAGATTCCTTAAAAACAAAAACAAATGTACATGCATAGACAGGAAGATAATTACTAGTAACTGGAAATGGAGAGACCTCAAATGCCAATGATAACCTAACCATACTGTATGTTTTTCTAGGCTTTGCAGAGTAAGTGTAACCTGCAGCCCAGTGGTAATCCAATGTTTCACATGGAGCTATGTAGTGGTATATGAAAGCACTAGGATAATACTGTATGCAAAGTGCAAAGAAGAAAATAGTCCCTGCCACACTGTCCCCTTTCCAGCATTTTCATGACATGTAATGCCTGTTTGACTTGCTATTGGTGCTCACATCAAGTGTTTATGCTAATGCGTTGGCTGATATTGTCCATGGTAGGAAACAAGGGAAAGACAAATGAGGCCCCACAGGTGTATACAGCCAGTAACCACCATTGGACCAGTAATTACAGTGTTGGATATATTTTATATAAACAAACACTGAAATATGTACATTTTTAGGTATCTACATAAATAAGAGGTTTTGTCTGTACATTGGGCAGAACTCACTCTTTCTATGATATCTTTACGTTTTATCCATTGGAGGATCCAAAACCAGTCTTAGAAAATTCTGTCTGTCTGTATGTATCCAGCCAGATTTTGTCACAACATCATCCAAAACTGCTGGACAGAATTGAACTAAATTTTGACAGTATTTAGACATCTGCCTGAAATTAAACCCACTATAAATAAAATAAAAATGTTGAATAAAAGCGATGTTATGAACAGTTATGTGCCGGATTTAATAATCTACTTTAAAATAAGCTACTAAAAAGCTATTTGCTCAATGTAGCATTACAATGGAAACTCATCTGCACCAATAGATATTAATTCAAAAATTTTAACTGAATATTTTTACTGGTATTACTTAATATTATTTATCGCTGAAATAACACCGCTGAAGTGGTATAAGTGAATTTTAACACGCTGGAGTAATTTTAAGACAAAACTTTATTGGATCTACGTTTTTGATTTCCCTTCTGTGATTTACTCTCCGATTATCGAGCAGTGAGTGTATTTGTCTGACAATAAACGAAGTACAACTTTGCATAAACAAGCTTAAGATACTCAAGCTTATAAAATTACATTTATTTGTATTAATAAGTTAGGCAGAGAGCTCTGCCATGCAGAAAGACAGGCAGACGTGTACATGCACTTCAACCTGAAATAATAATATCACTGATTACATTAAAGCTGATCAGCTTATTTTTAGCTTTACCTCATAAAGCCAGAGAAAATGCCTGCTGGTGCTACAGTATGTACTGTACAGTTAAATGAACCAAGTGAAAGACATAAAATTACAACACAGTGAGCAAAAAATGTTAAATAAATGAAAGCATACGAAAACATTTATGTTATCTAGTTACCACAGGTATGAGCAAATACAATTATGCCATTTTTCCATTTTGAATTTTCACTAGTATGGCATAGTGGTTAGCACTGTGGCCTCGAACCTCCAGGGTCAGGGGTTTAAGTAGCCTTGGGTCTATGTGCATGGAGTTCCCCATGTCCATGTTGTCCCCGTGCTTGGTAGGTTTCCTCCAGATACTCTGGTTACCGCCCAAAGACATGAAGATTATGTTCTGTGATGGATTGGCACTGGGTGTACTCTGCCTTGTGCCCTAATCCTCCAGGGATAGGATCTAGGCCCCTCAACTTCATACAGGAATAAACGGTGTAGGAAATAAATGAAGATTCACTATTACAGAACACTTTTCTTCCTGAATGAACGTTCTCACTTCCGTCCCAAACTCATTTAACCAATAAGCAAAAGGAAACAGTATCACATGCATTATAATAATTTTTCTTCGCTCTTTAGATATTTGGATATATATTTTTGTGAAACCAAACCAAGAAACAGATTTCTAAACAGAAGTAATGGTTTGAAAAAAAAAACCTAGTAGAAAGTGGTCTGAAACAGTCATTTCTTCTAATGAAGCAGGATTGTGCCATCAGTATTATACAAAATGGATGTCCTTTTCACATTGCAATGTGAAGGGGGAAAAAAACAGCCTGAAAAGTTTTTTGGAAGTTAGTGCAATTCTTTTATGGGTGCAGCTGTATCTGGAATTTGAGATGTCATTCATAGGGTTTTGCTTCAGGATTTAGAAAAATGTGATACATTTGTGAGAATTTTAGTACTTTTCCTCAATGTCTCTTTATCTCTATTTTGGTGAATCACATATCTTTGTTTTCTCTTTATAGCCGAAAATATACTAGCTTTTATCCACTGCTAAGAATCCTTTTTTTCTTCTCAGTGAAATAAAACCTTATGTTGAAATATACTATATATATATATATATATATATATATATATATATAATCAATCCATCAAAGGAATGGACTGTTTATTTAACTGTTAAAATTGTCTGTACAAGGCTGTAATGAAAGGTGATTTCTGTGTGTGTGTGTGTGTGTGTGTGTGTGTGTGTGTGTGTGTGTGTGTGTGTGTGTGTGTGTGTGTGTGAGATAGCAGCCCTTAGAGTATACTGATGTTTAGAGTTGACCTTTCTCTTGAAGTAAGAGAAGGCGATAGGGCTTAAAGAAATCACTTGTAGCAGAGACAAAGAAAAAAAAACATTTATGCAGAAATGCTTCAATTTATTTAAAACACATGCCCATTTTTCTTTTGAGAGATCAGCTTGTGAAAACAGAAATATTATTAGAGAAAGTGAAAGACACATATTGTGGCACACAAAGTAGCTAAAATGTAAGACACATGAGGGACTACACTCCCTGAAATTTCAGATTTATTGGAGTATTGAATGCAGTGGTTGTCAGGAAAGACCAGGCATATTACTGTGCAACCTAAATTTTATATAAGTGGCTTGCTATGGGCAGTCTCCCACATATAAACACCTCTACACGCTCATGCATTCTAAATGTGACAACCAGGGTTAATATCTATATTAATGTAATGGAGTAAACCAGTTGAAGGTGTTATAGCATCAGTTTGCCATGATTAGAAATTTTGAGGAATTTCATGTGAGGAAGAATTTCATTGTACTTTCAATGCATATTACTTTTTCCCCCCTCAGTAGGCCAGGTTGGTTATCCCACTAAAGTAAGGACATGAATGTGGAAAGAAGAAAATCAGTACATTTTAGAAAATGTAACCTAATTAGAACACACGGTTGAGCAAGCTAATAGACCACAGTTCTCTGCCAAGTTAGTTCCTGTCTGCACTGTCATGTGTGACGCCATGTGTTTGTTTTCAGTTCTACTCAATTTGGCATGGATCACTGTTCATTGATGAAACGTGCCAGACTCTCTTTGGGATGAAATGTTTGGATGGAATTATTGTACAGTGAAAATGAAAATTTGAAACAGAGTACAGATGGTTTATTGTGAAGACTAAGCCACAATGGCACATATACTTTATATCAGCCTGATGTGCGCAATTACAACAGTGGTGCAGTGGACCCCTTTGCAAATTGGGACGATGTTAGCATTTTTCTCTATCTATTACTTTTAACCATATTTGAGTACACATCATCTAATTTAAACCCATCATTGCTGTTCGACAGCATCCAGTCTTGCTAATGATAAATTTTGTTTACAGAGTTTCATCTGTTCCCAGCTCAAGTTCCCTTCATGCAGCATTTACGTTTGACATAACCTTTTACGGGCATTGGATAACTGTACTACTATATATATAATGCATATTATCAACAGCAATTTATATTGTTTATTTGGTTTTCTGTTCCATTATTATTTTTTACAAGTATATACAAATACATAACAAAATGCAGTTGTGTTTATATATAAATATAAATATAAATTGAAACAAATTCAGATATATTAAATTCAATCCTTAATATGAGTAAAATATATGACAAAAAAAATGTATTATACTGTATTCTCCTTTGTACGAAAAGTTGCAACAAGTTGTATAAGGTAAAATATATTTTTTTATATTTTGGCTACATATTATCTATCCATCTACTACATATTTGATTATACATTGATAAACCACAACATTATGACCACCTACTTAATAGTGAGCAGGTCCCTCCTTTTGCTACCAAAACAGTAATGATCTGTGTGTTTTGACACCTTTCTAAGGTTAATTTTTATTGTAAATGTATTTTCCCTGTTTAAAAGTCTTGAGCTACCGACTAATTTCTTTATGGTTTGCTTCCAAAGTTCCAAAGTATTGAATAATAATTCTCTGGGCTTCCTGAATGACTTGGATCTAATTTTTGGCAAGTTTTAGGCATTTATTTTCAGTGCAATCCCTGGACCTGACAAGTTTCAAGCTACACAGTGATCTATGAATCATTCAAGCATTCAAAACCTTCTGACTTAAGGCATGTACCAGTGAGAAACAGGGGCAGATAATGAAAGATGATCAGGCAGGTGATTATACTAGTGGTACTAAATTCTGTGTACAGTGGAACCTTGGATTACGAGCATAATTAATTCCGGAAGCGGGCTCATATTCCAAAACACTCATAAACTAAATCCAATTTTCCCATAAGAAATAATAAACTCAAATTATTCATTCCACAGCCCAAAAAAATAAATACATAAAAATTATTAATACAATATATAAAGTAAAAATAAAACAAATTAACCTGCAGTTTACCTTTAAAAAAAAAAAAAGTAAAAATAAATCCTGACAGATAAGTGTTTCCGTTTGTGAGTGCAGTGTATTTGTGTGTGTATGTGTGTGCAAGTTCTTTCTCTTTTTTTTAATTTTTTTTATAAATAATTAAATTTAGTATGACGTAAATGAGAGCAAGAGAGAGAGAGAGGAGAGCTAAATGGTAATACATGTAGCCTATTCTAAATGATCCAGTCTTTGATTTAATGCGTTTTTGACTGCTTGTTTTTATAACTTCACCTTGTTGCGCCACTTCAGAATGTTTAATATAATATCAGTTGATGGGAACACACATACAGAGACACGCGTTCCATTTTCTCACATGTGCCACACTTTTTACCAGCAGTGACTGCAATTATCTGTCTGAGTGATTTTATATTATCGAAGCCTCCTTCAATCCCATTATGTGGTTGTCATTTGCATGCTTTTTTCCTCCACTCGAAATGGATGTTAAATCGTTTCTCATACAATTCATCTCCAATTCATTCTTCTAATCAAACAACTTTTTTTTTTCTCTGAATGTGAAAGGAGAATGAATCAAGCTAACCAAAATTGTTTCTATTTTCTCATTTCCTTGGTCGGTGCATGATGAACCTTTTTAGGAAGCAAGAGAACAGGTCATTTAGGAACCTCTAAAAATGTGTAAGGCTTTAATAATAATTCCCTAATAGTAAATCACTTGAACTATTGTCCAGCTTACAGTATATGCATGTTGGGAGTTTTCTAGAAAGTGACAATATAAAAGACGTATCTAAAAGACGTTTTTGTCCTGCTTTTTCTAACTGAAGCTTCATTCATGAAGCTAGATATGAAGGAAGAAATTTGTGTATTCATGAAAATCCATTATCTTGTGAAACCTTTTTTCTAGATGTGACCATAATATCTAGTCAGGTATTAAGTGGCACAGATTAGTTTTACGTTATTGTCAATAGCATGCAGTTGGCGAGATTAATCACATTTCTGTATCTGGATGAATCTTCCTGATCCTCCGAAAGAACTGAAAAGGTTTACGTCCATGAATTGATGCATTAAATCATATGAAAGATGGTGTAAATTTACATTTAAGGTCATTCACAATTCTATAATTTATGAGTTCTTGTTAAGTTGTCATGGTTACATACTGTAGCTTATTTATTTAATTTATTTTATTTGAAACCTTGTGCATTTAGTTGGAATGCTACACTAGATTAAATGAACTGTTTTTAACTGTGCTTATTTTCTTGTGTACTGTTTGCCATTGCATGTCACAAGCATGCAAACACTCACATACTCACTCACGCTCTACAGGAAATATGGAAACACCTTGGCTTTGGACTGTGGTAGGAAACAAGATTATGTGGAGGAAACCCTCCAAACATAGGGAGAACATGTAAATTCCACAGACCCCAAGGTGGGACTCCAACACTCGACCCTGGAGATTCAAGGCAACAGTGCTGGGAAGAATGTACTACAGTATCTGAATAAAATGTATAGCATCACAACAATAAATGAATATAAAAATTTTATATAATTTTTCAAAGCAAATGCACATTTCTAAAACAATGTGAATACAACAGACTTGTATATGATAATGATTTGTTTCTCTGTGTAATTGAGAGAAATTCCACTCGAGTGAATTGATGTACTACGCTTTGATATTTGTTACTTTGTGTCCTTTCATTTATGTATAAGACTATGTTCAATTCAATTCAGATTTATTTATGTGCCATTTTTAACAATAGTCTTTGCTGCAAAGCAGCTTTTTCAGAATAAATAAAAGTTCTAAATAAATGAGTTTGAAAGTGTGAGGAAATATGTACTGTATAACTCATAATTATTAGAGTGTCCCAGAGGGTGATGGTGAAAAGGAAACCCTGAGATGACAATTGGAAGAAACACTCAGAGAAACAGGGAACCCATCCTTATTTTGCATGATACCAGATAGCAGGGATTGATTTGCAGTCATAATGTGTGCTACAAGGCACATACTGTAACAGGAGAGGTGTTAAAGCTAATATGTCTTCTTTTGTTATTGGTGGCTCAGGTACAATACTTTTTTGTGGAGATTTCAACTACTGAGTGGATTGAAATGGACACGAGTCCTCAGAGGTCAGCTGTCTGCCTCAGACGAGTCCTTGACCATCTTCATGGTAAAGTGGAACCGTCCCCAGTCCACACTCATCCCAGGCAGACCACACACAAACTCTGTGCAACAAGAAGCTTCTGGGCATTAGGATGAGTCTAGATCACTAACAGCGCTCTCTCTCTCTCTCTCTCTCTCTCTCTCTTTTTCTCTCTCTCTCCACATTAAGTCAGTGTTTGTACTGATTTGCACACTTTTCTTACCTCTTTGCTTACCTGCTATACTTTCAATCCCCATGTTTCATGCTTTCAATCCCCACGTATTTGGAATTTGTTCAAACTAAAACTCTGAATAGAAACACAGTACCATGTACAGTACATGTATTTTAACATTTCTGAGGTATGAAAGTGACAAGAAGTCTAAAAAGAGATGAGATGTGATAATTTCATGGAAACAGATTATTTTAATCTGTAAATGTAAATGAAAATGCCTGTTTGATTTTTTATGACATTATTATTATTATTATTATTATTATTATTATTATTATTATTATTATTATTTGTACTGCTTAAGAATATTAATAATAAAAACAGGTACTGATGCAGTTACACAACCAATTACATTTTCTTTTACTGACATTTTAAATGTAAATAGTACTATATTATACCTGATCCATTCTATTATCAAACAAAATTTGTTAAAACAAGTGTTTATACTTTTTGAGAAGTGGAAATCAGGGAAAACTCAATTTGTATATTATCTTAATAAACTAATGAAGAGTAGTTTCTTCAATGCAATGGCCACTGGCGTGTGATGTGCTCCTCTTGACATACAGTAATAAGTTGTGATTTAATAAAAAAAAAACATGATAGTTTGTAAGCATAGTTGCTTGAGTAGAGATTGTCTGCTTACATTGGTGTAAAAAAACACATGACAGGTTTTTTCAAATTATTTTATTTGTCTTTTGTTCGCTCTTCTGTCACGTTCATGTGTAGAATATATTCAATGCATTCAATGCGTTTAAAACCTATCTCTCATGATTCTTTGAATACTATGATGCATTTTTGAAGATTGGCAGTTTTACTGTATGTCCCACATGCCTGTAAAAGTGAGAATGTTTTTTAGCTTGTTCGTTGAACTTTAGTGCGAGTCCCGATTGAATTTGAACACTGAAACATAGCCGAATATCCAAGTGATTTGATAATCAAACTATGCCTCTAGGTACAGTAAAGCAACACTGAATTCTTCTAGGATTCTTTCTTTTACGTTTTCACCAGGTTAGGTAATGAATTTAAAAATAAAGTTTTTAAAGTTTTAGAGGCCAGGTGTTGAGAAGTTTTAAAGTTTACTAGCAGGATATAAATGAGAAATTGAAGAAAACATTAGAGATTCCCATTTTTATCGCAGTAGGGAATACCACACATATAGCACACAACTTTGAATGAATGTTTTTAATGGATATCTTTTAGGGGTCCACATGGCCAAAGGTAAAATGGGCGCACTGGAACATTAGATTATTCAACAAATATGAAACTGTGTTAATGTGGTCTGCATTATAGAACAGCCAAAGACTTTTTGCATGAACAGTTGTGTTCTGTCATGGCCATAAAAACATAGCAGTCATAATCATCTTCAGGTTATTAATGAACATGCTCATTCTGTTCATTGAGGATTTAAGCTATAAACATATACAGTACACCTCTTTATAGCTACTACAAGCAAATTATTACCAAAACTATATATCAAAATTCTCAAATGTTCTCACACCATCAAGACTGTTGAATTCTGAAATATACAGTTAACCTACCAAACAAGTAGACTCTTATGCAGTAGAGTAGACCTGAAGTGTGAAATCTTTCACATGCAAACAGCCAGAAGTACTGGTATTTTTAGATATTAGACTTAAAAAAAAAAGATTAGCCCTGTTAGGCTAAACAATGGGAAAAAAATATCGGGCAAATGGGCAAAAACACTCACCACACACACAGGGTGCTCTAGGCTCCATGCTATGGCCAGAAAGCTGGGAATAACAAACTGTTTTTGTTGTTTTGGGCAACAAAAAAAAAAGGTCATTTTGAGCCCTCTTATGGAAAATTATTCACCTTTAAGTGACAGTTGCGTTTGGGTTTGTATTAATTTGCAGCTTTGGGACGGTGCTTGTCCAGTTGGTTGAAATTTCATCATTTGTTCTTTGCATTTTGTTTCCATTATAATTAATCTAATTAATGGGAACTATGCAAGCCTAACTGGAGTATTTTTCCCCAGCAAATATGCTTAAACAACAGATTTGTAATGCACATATCTAGTTACCATTGTTCAGGTCTATTTAACATTTTATAGCTTCTCCCAGCACCAATATAAATAATATTCAATACTAATTAATATTATACAAATGTAATTGAACATAATTTCCATGATACTAATTTAGTAATTGGAAATTGGATTGTGCCTTAAAAGTAAAAGATTCTACTAATCATTTAATTACCCCAGAAAATATGAAAGCTGAAACAGCAATAACCTTAATATAATCATTATAATATACCATCCATTTACTGGGAACATGTGCACTTTCATGCAACTATTTAATCAGTGCAGTGTATAAAATTATGTAAATACAGGTGAAGAGCTTCAGTTAGTTTGCACATTAAATATAACAATAGGGGGAAATCGCTTTGAATGTGCTATGGGTTTTGGTGCCAGGTTTGGGTGTAACAGGCGGTTGCCTAGTTACGGGCTCCCGGCCAGTGGGGGCGCTGTGGGAGCCGTTTACGTTAATTCAATAAAAGAAGAAGAAAGGCTGGGGTAGGTAGCAGCAGCCATTACCCCAGCCGAAGCTAAAGTCGAAAGCTAAAAGCTAAAGCTGCTAATTGTAAACCCGAATGCGGGACCTGGTACGTCCTAAGTGCATGTGAGTAAAAGTTGTTTGTTGTATGTTTGTGTGTTTAAAGCCCGCCGAGACATTTATATCACCACTGTCATTGCTTAATATGCACTCACGGCATCCCTCCTGCTGTGGTTATGCAGGAGGGTTTTTCTTTTCCTTTTTCTTGTTTTGTTTGTGTTCTGAGTGTGTTCCCCGCGAGTTGACGTGTGACAGCTGTTCCTCCGAGGATAACTACACCAGCGGCCTTGTGCACGCGGGACCGTTTCATCGGTGACCATCGCGTCGCCAGAAAAGGAGACGTCGCTCGTGGAGGAGGACTTCGGGCGCAGAGCGGGACGTTCTCCGAGCTTATTTATTTTATTTATGGACTTGCGTGAGAGCGGGAGAAAGAGCTCACAGACTCTGAGTGTGTATGTGTGTGAGTGAGAAACATGGGGAGTGGATGGTGTAACACTGCACAACAATAAATGTATATACACTTTTTTGATTACATAAAAATCGATTTCTGGTGGTCCTTATCCGACCCTGATTCTGCTAATGGCAAGCTATTGTTTTAAATAATAGTAGCGTGTTTGGTACAGTGGCGCCCAACGTGGGGCCATCAGAGTTTTCTTTTTTTGTGTATTGTGTATATTATACTTTGCTACATAGTTGGTGTTAGCTGTTACCTACCTAGCCATTCTCTTATACCATCTTACCCTCCGCAAAACACACACTCAATGGTTTGGTTAATCACACTGTTTATTAAAATTAAATTGGGGCAAAATATGGCCGAGTCCGATGCACGAGCTGAGGAGGGATTGGGAGCACATGTCTTCATTACAGGCCCTGTCATGACGCATCATGAGCCCATGCAATACAAGGGCCCACAAGGTGATGATGGGGTAGTGCCACCGCTCACTGATGAACCGCTGCCTCCACCTCCTCCCGTCGATGCTGAAGACGACCCAAATCTCATCTCCATGGTGCTAGCAGCCCGCCTCGGCCAGCTAGAAACGGCTCTGCAGGCACTGGAAGACAATCTCGCCCGGCGAATGGATGAGCTGTCGGATCAGGTGGGTGAGCTGCAACGCATCCACAACACAGAGGCATTAACCTACCAATATAAACTAGAGAATGCTCGGGAGGAGATGCAACAACTGTCAGACAGTGAAGAGGCAGTGTGAGGAACAATCGAACAATGTAGGCCGCTCCATGGTGGAGTGCATGAAGAGACGAGATGCACAGTTGAAAGCCTTATTGAGTGCGCAACCGGTCGCTACCGCCACTCCTCATCCTCCCTCTCCCAGTAGCCGCTCACAGCCTCCTACTATCAAACCACCTGTAAAGCAAGTCTCCCTGTATGTGGCCAATCCATTACCCCCTGTGTCTGATGCCTCCAAATCCGCCATCTCTAACCTGGTAAGCAGCGCCTCCCTGTCAGAGGAACACAAGCATCAGTTGCAGGAGATGTTGTCAGAGTGGCCGACAGTGTGCACTGACCGAATTGGCCACACTAAGGCAATAACCCACCACATTTACACCACCGACGAAAGACCAGTCAGGAAAAAGGCTTACGCTGTCCCTGTCCACAAACAGCAAATTGTGGAGGAAGAGGTCGCCAATATGCTGGAAGCCGGTATCATTAGACCATCCACCTCGCCATGGGCCGCCCCGGTCGTACTGGTGTGACGATGGTGGGACCCGTTTTTGTGTAGACTTTAAAGCCCTCAACAGCAAAACACCACTAGATGGCTTCCCTATGCCCCAGGTCCATGAGATCTTGGAGGATCTCTATGGGGCTACTGTGTTCAGCTCATTAGATCTGCGTAGTGGATATTGGCAGGTGGCAATCCATCCAGGTAGCATCCCAAAAACAGCGTTCGTCACAAAGAACAACCAATACGAGTTCCTCCGTCTTCCCTTCGGCCTGAAAAATGCAGGAGCAACGTTTCAGAGACTTATGACTTCGGTTCTGGCGGAAATATTGGACATATTGTTTTGTTTACATTGATGACATCGTTGTTTATTCAAAGGACACCACTTCTCACCTTAACCATCTCCAACAGATATTTGTACTTCTTGAAGCTGCTGGTCTCACAGTCCACCTGAAAAAATGCAACCTCTGTCAGACATCCCTCTCCTTTCTGGGACACATCATATCGGCTGAAGGCATAAAAACTGAAGAAGACAAGGTAGCAGCTATACGAACTTACCCCGTTCCCTGCAACCTGAAGGAGCTACAGTGCTTCCTAGGTCTGGCTGGTTGGTACCCCCGTTTCATCCCCCACTTCTCAGAGCATGCTGCTCCTTTACACGCTATGAAGAAGAAAGGAGCCAAGTGGGCATGGACTTCTGAATGCCAGTCAGCCTATGAGGATCTGAGAACAGCTCTTCAAGACACCCCGGTTTTTAACAGCTCCAGACTTCAGCCGCCCCTTCAAGGTGCAGACAGACGCCAGCAACATTGGCCTGGGTGCAGTACTCACCCATGATCACGAAGATGGGGAACACGTGATCGCCTATGCCTCCCGGCTGCTACATGGTGCGGAAAGCAGGTATTCAGCATCAGAGAAAGAATGTCTGGCTGTGGTGTGGGCTGTGGAGAAATGGCGTCAGTATCTGGAAGGCAAAGCTTTTACCATCATCACAGACCATGCTGCTTTAACCTGGGTTTTTAATCAGCCGAACCCCTCCTCACATCTAACCCGCTGGGTACTCAGACTGCAGGCGTTTGAGTTTGTAGTGCAGTACCGTAAGGGGCAATGCAACATTGTTCCTGATTCCCTGTCCCGGCTCTGGGAGGGAGAAGCTGCGAACGCCCACTGGCAGTACACCGAGGCAACGATCTGCAGTGGGGTTTGCCCTGTGACTGGGAGGAGCTGGAGAAGGCCCAGAAGGCGGATGAGACGCTTCATACACTGTGGAAAGAGGCAAGGTTAGATCCTGACGTTAAAAAAATACATTACTGGATAATAAATAAATTTCTCTATCGGCAGATCGCCAAACAGGACGGGTGGTCATCCCAACATCTCTACGACCGTCACGCCTTCTTCCGAGGGGAGGGGGTGTAACAGGCGGTTGCCTAGTTACGGGCTCCCGGCCAGCGGGGGCGCTGTGGGAGCTGGTTACATTGAATCAATAAAAGAAGAAGAATGGCTGGGCTAGGTAACAGTAGCCATTACCCAGCTAAAGCCAAAGCTAATGCTAATGTTAAAGCTAAAGCCGAAGCTACAGCTGCTTTTTGTAAACCCGAATGCGGGACCTGGTACGTCCTAAGCGCATGAGGGTTTTTCTTTTCCTTTTTCTTGTTTTTTTTGTGTTGTGAGTGTGTTCCCCGTGAGTTGACGTGTGACAGCTGTTCCTCCGGGGATAACTACACCAGCGGCCTTGTGCGCGCGGGACTGTTTCATCGGTGACCATCGCGTCGCCAGCAAAGGAGACATCGCTCGTGGCGAAGGACTTTGGGCGCAGAGCGGGACGTTCTCCGATTTTGTTTATGGACTTGGAAGAGAGAGAGAGAGAGAGAGAGAGAGAGAAAGAACAGAAATAATAAATAAATAATAGACTGGGTGAATGTGGTGTGCAAGGCCGGCGTATGAATGGGAAAGGCACAATAAATAAATGTATATACACACGTGGACAAAATTGTTGGTACCCTTCGGTCAATGAAACAAAAACTCACAATGGTCACAGAAATAACTTTAATCTGACAAAAGTAATAATAAATAAGAATTCTATGAATGTTAACCAATGAAAGTCAGACATTGCTTTTCAACCATGCTTCAACAGAATTATAAAAAAAAATTAACTCATGGAACAGGCCTGGACAAAAATGATGGTACCCCTAACTTAATAGTTAAGTTAGGGGTACTAGTGATTGTGCAAAAATCACTTCCGTAATTGTCTTTCATATCTGTTTTGAGCCGTGCCCGAGTACATCGTACCATGCTTAAAACCATCTTTTTTTTATGCCAACACGGGCATGGTGCCTAAGCACGGTTTGTGTACTCTAAAACGGGCTCAGATCCCTAATGTGAAAATACCCTCATGACTTTGAACGTGACATGGTCGCTGGTGCCAGATGGGTTGGTCTGAGTATTTTTTTAAGCTGTTGATCTGTTGGGATTTTCATACACACGACCATCTCTAGGGTTTACAAAGAATGATCTGAAAAAGAGAAAATATCCAGAGCAGCAGTTCTCTGGGCAAAAATGCCTTGTTGAGGCCAGAGGTCAAAGTAAAATGGCCAGACTGGTTAGAAATGACAAGATTAACTTTAAAAACATCTTGTTTTAACTGAGGTATGCCATCTCTGAATGCACAATGTGTTAAAACCTGAAGCAGATGTTCTACAGCAGTAGAACACCACACTGGGTGCCACTCCTGTCAAGTAAGAACAGGAAACTGAGGCTACAATTTGCATGGCCTAAACAAGATTGGGCAAATGAATACACATTGGCTGGTCCAATGAGTCTCAATTTCTGCTGTGAAATTTATGTGGTAGGGTCAGAATTTGGCATAAACAACATGAAAGCATGGATCCATCCTGCCTTGAATCAACGGCTCAGGCTGATGGTGTAATGATGTGGGGGAGGTTTTCTCTGCACATTTTGGCCACTTAGTATCAATTGAGCATTGTTTAAATGCCACAGCCTACCTTCGTTCTGTATGCATGATTTTTAAAAATGATTACTGTTTTTGACTGTTTTAAAGAAATTTAATTGAACACTAAATGCATACTAGAAAAAAAAACTTTTTACTATTGTTTTACTTTTAGTAAAATATTTAAAATAGTACTTTTATCTAATTCTAATACCTCATAGTCTGTGGGGAAACAAAGCAAGGTACAAGGCAAGGCTGCACGGGTCAGTCCCTTCTGTGAAAAAGGTAAGGGACCAGATTAGGTTATCGTGTGAATTCCCATTGAGTGCAGCTGCTTCACTGAAAACATTCAATTTACAACACCGGAATCATACAGGTTGCAATAAGGTAGGTATTAAAGTGGTAGTGGATATTGAATGTGAGGGCAAAAGTGACTCAGGTGGCTTAGAAACATGGAAGGGGTACGGGGGAGCGAGAGAGATGATGGTTATGAAGAAAAAGAAGCATTAGCAGGAAGCATTGTTTCAGGGACTGTAAAACATGATATTGTTATTCGAAAGAGAGTGAGAGAAATAAACCAGGGAAATTAAAAAGAATGGTAGGATTCTGCTAATATAGACAGGGAGAGCTCAGTTAACCCAGTTCAGGGATATGACCTGATCACTTGACATATTCAGTGTGTATTTGTGCGCTAAATTCAATATCAGTTGTGTGGGGTTTCATTATATTATTTATTTATTTATTTATTTATTTATTATTATTATTATTATTATTATTATTATTATTATTACTACACAGATAGCTTTAAGGACAGTAAAAAGCAACATAATAAAGAGATACTATATAAAAGATAGTGAAGTCAAAGTGTAAAACATCAAAATATAAAGATGGCAACAGCAGCTGTAATTATTTTATTTTTAAGTAACAAATTAAAAAGAAATTAAATGTCTGAAAATTGTTACAAACAGAGTCTAGTAGAATTAACACAAGAACCTTTATCATTTAACATGTCACTTTACTGTATATTTGCATATTCAATATTTTTATTTCCACTTGTGCAATTTCAATTTTTTACTTACTTACATTTTATATTTTTATATTCTTACATTTTACATTTTACATTTTATATTCTATATTTTATATTTTATTTAATTTTATTCTCTTAGGTCAGGGCAGTTGCCTAAGCATTTCACTGCATATCGTACTGTGTAGGATTGTGTATGTGACAAATAAAATTTGAATTTGATTTGAATTTGAACCATCATTTTGGATGGTTGAGAAACAAGAAGACATGTAGTCTTGAGGAATTAGTTTATTATTTTAGCAAGTTTTTGTCTCTCATTTTCAGTCCAGTGCCTGTACTCAAGCAGTTTCAGAGAAATGTTTTTGATGCTATTAATCATTCAAGCATTAAAAAAAAAATGTAACGTAAGGCATGAACCAGTAAGAAACAGGTGCAGATGATGACAGATGATCAGGCCGGTGATTAGTATATTAGTGCTGCTGAATGCTGAATGATTGGACCAGAAAAGAGGAAAAATGAGTTTGCTGCTGAATTTGTTACATAAACAACCACTTTTTAAAATTGCATATTTAGGCACTTTGAATCTGTCACAGTAAGGCATTTCTTTAATTGAATCTACAGCATTTAAATAAATTTCATCTGAAAAAATGAGGGGTGGCTCAAGACCTTTGCAAGCTACTTTATATATAAAACCCTGATTTAGAGCTAGCACTCGATCTTAGTGAATATGTTCAAAAATACAGCTTTCTAACAGAATTCTTTTCTATGAGAGCAGCATGACTTCAGAAGATGATAATGACCTCAGTTAGGTAAATGAAAAATCCATCTCCATCACAGAACTGACATTAGACTTATTATTGGACATATCATTGCAGAAAAGGGGATGGTAGCAACACTGAAGATCATCATGAACAGTTCTGCCCATCCTCTACATGGCACTTTTTATAGAAACACATTTAACCATCAGCTCATTCCCTCACATTGTTCATTTCTAACAACATCTCTTCATGAATGAGCAACTAGACAGAATTCATTCACACACACACACACACACACACACACACACACACACACACACACACACACACACACACACACACACACACACACACACACACACACACAATACAATGAATACATGGATCTTTGCTTGGTTGATGTGAATGATTGCTGATGCTAAATTCTGTTATTTTGATCCTGTCCTAATGCACCATGAATTTTTGCACATGATTACATGACCGATCTGTATATTCTGTCACAAAACTCTATCTGCCTTTTTGCATTGTTTACATGGGAATTCATTGCCTTATCTAGGTCACTAGAAAAAGAAAACTGCTGACAAAATTCTAGATAAATAAATAAATAAATATATATATATATATATATATATATATATATATATATATATATATATATATATATATATATATATATATATTTTTTTTTTTTTTTTTGTGTAGCTTTTCTGTAATAAATATTCATCATTTACTTTCTATGCCACAATCTTATCTGAGTTAAAAGGAAGAGATTAGGCATGCTATGTTGCAACTATATTGCAAGTAAAATGATTAAAGGCTAAGCAGTGGAGTGTAGAATATTTGGTCTCATAGAAGAGACCAATAGAATAGAAGCAAAAGAAGTCATTTTTAATGTCACTTATGTCCATAAACTGATCAGCCATAATATTATGACCACCCATCTAATACACAACCACCAAAACATTAATTATCTACTGTATGTGTTCTGAAACTTTTCTTTTGGAAAATGCTAGTTGTCTAGCATTTTCCTTAATTTAAGCTTCTATTGGGCTAGCCTTCACTTCCCATGGGCTGCCCATGACCCTGTTCATCGGTTTTTCCTTCCTTGAATCACTGTTGGTATGTCCTGACCACTGCAGGCTGAGAACATCCCACAAGACCTGCAGTTTTGAAGTTGTTCTGACAGAGTTGTCTAGCCATCACAATTTGGCCCTTCTCACAACAGTTTCAATATCTCGTGACAATGGCAACTGGAATTGGGTGGGATATATTAGGTAGCAAGTGAAACTTTTTTCCCTGAAGTTGATGTGTTGGAAGCAGAAAGAAATGGACAAGCGTAAGGATTTAAGTGACATTGACGAGAGGCAGATTGTGATGGCTAGACAACTGAATCAGAGCAACTCCAGAACTGCAACTCTTGTGAAACGTTCCTGGTCTGCAGTGGTCAGGACATACCAAAAGTAATCCAAGGAAAGAAATCTGGTGAACTGGCGACAGGGTCATGGGTGGCCAAGGCTTACTGATGCACATGGGGAGCAAGGTCCGTGTAGTCTGATCCAATATAAGAGCTGTGGCGCTTAAGTTTGAAGAAAAGGTTAATGCTGGTTGTGATAGAAAAGGGTCAGAAAGCACAGTGTGTCACTGTTATTGTGGAAAATACAGTAGGTGGACCAACTCAATATTAGGCAGGTGGTCATAATGTTTTGAGGTTGGGGTCAGAGTGCAAGTTCAGCCATGATGCACCAGCAGTTCTGTCACTCATGTGCCATTATCATTCACAAGACCTTTGAAGAGGCATTGAATCCCTTGTTATTGATGACAGTCAATATGGGCCCTGCAACACTTGGTCAGAAATCCACAAAGAAAAAAAAAAAAGTTTAAAGGGGCACCTCAGAGATGCCAAGTAAAGAATATAAAAGGACAACTTTCCAAAGCGATAAATTAAAATAAATTTGCCAGTTACTTAAAGGTGTTGCTCATGGGAAGGTTTTCTCCATGATCTGTCTGAATAGGGCCTCCAAACTCATTTAACAGCATAGTCCTCCATGTCTGTATACAACTGTGTTGTCACTTGACCATGAAGTGTTTTTTTTTTTTTTTTTTGCAGAGCAGTGTGGGCTGTTAGAGGTGCTGAGCATGCTGCCTGCTGAAGTATTTTGTGCTGTGAAATATGATATACCAGGTAACCTACATAGTGCTTTTGTGGTGTGCTGACTCCTGGAAATATGTAGTTTATAGCCTAAACTGCAACAAATAATATCCTTTACCTGAACATGAGACAGAAAAATGGGAACATGCTCTAAAACTGCTATGCTGTGTGCAAAAAAAAAAAAAAAAAAAAAAAGACATGACATTTACAGCCAATATATGGGTCACTCAAATATTTCAGGATTTCATTTAGCACTGTTCTGCAGTGAAATTTTATAAATACACAATATCATACAGTAAGAGTGCTGTTGTACTGAATCTAGGCTAATGTTCAGTAGAACCGCATTACTTTCTCATGTCGTATTGCTTTTATAGAACAATTCCATTACAGCCATTTATTATCAATAGATTACGATTAGTTTGTTTATCTAACCAGTTATGTTGCTCTGTGCCAGCACGGTCGCTTACTGGTTATACCTGTCACCTTGCACCCTCCAGTGTTGAGGTTTTGATTCCCGCCTTGGGTCTGTGTGCATGGAGTTTGCATATTGTCCCCATTCTAAGTTCTTCTAGGTACTCCAGTTTCCTCCCACGGTCCAAAGACAATTGCCAATAGTGGGTGAATGAGTGTGTGTACTGAATGTGTGTGTACCCTGCGATGAATTGGCACCCCATCCTGTGTCCTATGGCTCATGCGATAGGTTCCAGGCCTCCCCGACCCTGTATACAGGATAAAGTGATATAGATGTTGAGCGAGTGAGAGTGTTGCTCCGCCAAAAACTGGAACCATATACTTCCGTGACTAGCAGAACTAGCATCTGACTAGTAGCTGGCGACCGACAGTTAGCAACTGACAGTTAGTTTAAATAATGTCTTCATGCTGAAAATGCTTCTGTGACTGGTTTTGAATTTGGGTTTTGGCAGGCAGCTGCTCTCCCTTGTCAGAAAGAGATGTACTTGGGCATTGTAGACATGACAGAAAACATAGCTTTTAAGTACATTTGTTCGTCGTTTCCACTGACTTTCCACTAATTCAGACTTTCGGATATCACCTAAAGGCCTACAGGCATGTGTGAATGATTGTTTAGTGTTTTTTTCTAGCGGAATCTAAATCCAATGCCTTTGTCAGCAAGAAGGTAATGGTTCTGGCATCTGCACAGCTACGTATCTAAACTGATGGCAGTTTATACAATTAACTAATTAAGTTTAGATCATTTATAAAGCCTAAAAATAATCAAAGCTTAACAGGATTGGAAACCCAGGACACACTGTGTATGGCTTTCTCTCACTCCGGTTGGCTGCGCCAGCAAAATAGTACGCTGTTTCTCACTACTTTCCAGAAATGTACATGCCCAGGAGCCCATTTTCTCCTAATCCACCGCTGCCTGTCAATGACAGCACTAAGCCTACTAACTCCTCTGGTCCTGGCTTTCCCAGATTTGACTATATTTATCTTTGTGTCTGCCCAGTCTTGCCTGGTTTCTGATGTACTGACTCTCTGCCTATTCATTACTCCGGAGTATTTGTCGGCCCCATTGGTTTGTCTGCTCTGGTTTCATCAGAGTTATATGCAACAGAACCTGTGCTGGAAATTTGTCAGTGTCTGGAAGCCTTAAAGTAATGTGTAGACAGTTGGCATGCATGAAAGCATGTTGTTAAGATTCCATACATTTCTCGTTTGTCTTATATCATAGCACCGCAGTGCACTCAATAGTTTGCCACAAAACAGGTCTCACACAGGCTTTATGAACTGAGTTCACTGTAAGCCCTGGAAGTCCAGCATCTCAATATGTCTCAACGTCTGCACCTCCTGAATCGTCTGTATACGTTACATGGACTGACATTTTTTAAGTGCACTGGGGCACCATGCCAATTTGCATACAGAATATCACTGCCCACTCTGCTAGACCGTGGTGTCTGACAGTAGCCCACAAACTAGTGAGACAATCCGAGTTTTGCTGTCATGCTCGGTGACAGGCAGGGGGTGGATATTCCCACTTTTTCTCACAGCCCAACGTGTAAAACATCTAGACAGAAACTGGAACCATTAAAAAGAGAGAAACAAGTGACACCTATGGCTGTACAAGATGTACAAACTACATTGTAAGTGAATTGTCAGACAATGAGGAGATTTTTACATAATAAGTGTAGCCCTGGAGAGGAAGCCAATACGTTTATGGAAGTGATCTACTGCTCGCTGTGTCACATGATCCCAGCGGGTACACGGACTTGCCGCCAGGTCATCTATAGGTGTTTAAAACTCATGGCTCCTTAAAAATCATTTACAAAAATAGGGCTGTATTAATTACTCCATGAAGATGATTTTAATATAATTTAATATATAATATTAGTCCTGATGACATCTGAGGTGTTACTGTTTTTTTTTTTTTTTTAAGTCTATCAGGTGTCTCCCAGTTGTATACACTGAAATAAATTCAAAAATCACAAGTTCACACCTCTTGATTAAAAAAATTTTCTTTTGACAGGAAATTCTGAACATTGGGTGGGACTTTTTTTCTAGATTCCTGAGAACCAAATAAGTATGTGAAAGAAAAGTTGATGATGAAACTAGAATGCACAGAAGATGGACAGATGTAAATGTGCGTCATCTGTTCAGAGTTAGTGGAGATGATTAAAAGTAATAAGGTGAAGCGGTGCTAAACATAAGCATGGGGAGATGACCTGACTGTGTGCTTTTGGGAAGAAAAGTACTTGGTAAGTATTTTTTTAGGAGGGCACTTATTAATCAAGGCTTCTGCCAGGGTGCTCTACTTAGAATGTGCACGTGTGTGGTGAGAGAGTTGGTGTTAACATTTATATTGAAATTGGGGTTAGGGTTATAGGTGGGATTAAACATTTTGTCATATTAAGGTCCTTCAAATAAAACAGTACATCCCACAGATTTGTATGGACACACGCGCACGCACACACACACAATCTCTTCCTTAATTAGTTGAATCTTTTGTATGCACTTTATTCCTCTGTTGCAAAGGAATTCCTCCTGTTTTAACGAGGTCCGGTGAACAGGTAGAACAGCTGTCGTTTTTTTCATTAGCTCGCTGTGCTCGTAAAGCCGAATGCAATTACGATTTTATCTTGATGCTATGATGAGCGTAATTATTGCACACTCAGTGAACACATGATAAAAAAAAAAAAAAAATCCTGGCCACTATCAGCCGTGCTCAGACATTTATTTTCTCCTCATGATGTTCAGTGAACCAATCTAAGCTATGAAATAAATACAGAGGGGGGAAAAAAGCCAATCTAATAAACAAGGTGGCGCTCTATGGAATAACATTACAGTGGTCGACAATGCAGAAAGCATGCAAGCATTTTAGGTTTTTTTTTTTTTAGAATAAAAGAATTGGAATTATTTATGCATACCTTTAATTTCCTGCAAAGGATCAAGAACTATATGGTGTACTGAATGTACGGCACAACACTAGGTCATTCTAAGATTTCAGGATTTTATAGCTTCCCAGGAATCTATCATATATATATGTTGAATATGCTTATTCTTTTAAATGTGGAACATGGTCTGTACTGTATGTGCATAAAGTGAAGCAACAATTAGGTAATAATTATATGTGACAGATGTTCAAGTTAAACCAGGACTACTGATTGCACGGAATAGCAGAACACAGTTATCAGACCGAAAATACTTTGTCTATGTCTATATAATCCTCTGCTACACTAATTCACTTGTCCCATTGTTTCACTAGTACTTGAATACCATCAAAGTTGGACTTCCAGGATGGCACAAAACATGCAAAAATGGCATGGTACTGTATGAGGGCAGGACTGTACCGGGAAAGTACCAGTAACTCCCAGCCGAGTTCCTGTCATATGCAAGTAGTGTTGGTAAATGATTGATTGTACAGTCACAGATACATCTCATGCACAAGTTGCCCACCAGTGATGCATTGATTTTCAAGTGTATCAGGCTTTTCAGTCGCTGAATGTCCACTGAAAAGGCAGCTCACAGACATACAGCCTTCTTTAAAATGTTTGCACCATTCAAATGTTTTAGTGCAGCTAAGAGTCTCATCACACATGGGTAAAATGTCAGCACTGTCAAACAAGAAGTCTAGCTCTGACAGATGAACCTCTGCTACATCACCCTAGAGATGTGCGTGGAACTGTTTTTAATTTCACTAGTACAGTATCCTTGAACCTGTTGTTCTTTTATGTTTTATGCTGAGTATCAAATGACAGGATTTTATGACTGTTATTTTGAATAGAAATGAATACACAAGACTATTTCATTGTTCTTTTATTATTGTGCAACTGAATCTCATTGACAAACAGTTTGGTCATACTTGTACAGTATGCCTTGCTCCAGGATAATCAAATAAAGTGCCTAATGATCCTATTATACCAAACCATTATGGTGCACTGAATAAAAAAAAAAGTGAACAAATGCTGTGTTTGGAGGCTTTTGTGAACAAACACACACACACACACACTGGGCATTTTGGGTGCTCCCCAGCCAGCAGTTTCAAGCCTTGCTAGATGCTATGATGCAACAAGAACTGTGAATGATCGTCCAAGGTCCTGGAGGCCATGTACTGTATGACTACACCTGTCATAGACAGGCAGCACATTGATGACAGTTTCAGTTCATTCCATGGACAAGTTTCTCAGCTCTTCTCAGGGTACAGGGAGGACACACAATACTGATGACTGTGACCTTTCGCACAATGTGTTTCTCACTTTTTTCTTTTTTCTTTTGCTTTGTTTCAACTTTGGTTTGATTGTTTTTCATGTTGTGTGATTATTATTTGATTACACTTTACCCTGATTTATAGTATTCCCTTGTTTTGGTTCATTCCAACTACTGCTTTGTGTGTTTTAAGTAAAGGCTCCTTGATATTGTGTTAATTTGCATATTACTTTAAATTGCTTGACAAACTGTAGCACCTCGAAAAATTTTTATCTTTTGAAGCTCAGTGTATTTTTTGTAGCCTACTTTATCCACCATGACACTAACTATACTGTTACTGTGAATGAATGAATGAATGAATGAATGAATGAATTGTTCAGTGATTAACAATCACTGACGTTTATGTAGTAAGTCACTTTTGTCCTGTGAGCTTCATATGTATAGTAACCACTTACCCACAAGAAAATAACAACTGCCTGCTCACATCGGGGATTTTGACAAAAACAACAACAACAACAACAACAACAACAAAAGTAATCCTGGACCTCTTGTTTGTATCAATATATTGAACATATTTTATAATAATTCCTCATTCATATTCAGGTCCAAAATTCCACACCAGACTTTAAACCTATTGTTTGGAGATCATTTTGATTCTGTAATAAAATGAATTATGGAATGTTATACATAATGCCACAGCAGTGCTTGCAGAAAAAGAGATCTGTCATTTTCTTTTGCTTTCTAAGTCCATCCTGTTTTTTTATGACTTGAGGATTGAATTGAAGTTAATCTTGCCCGCTAAATACTAGCTTGACAAACTTGACAACCTCAATAATAAACAACTTTTTAAAATCCTGTTGAGGAATTATTTATGGAGGAAAAAAACAACAACCCTGTGCCCAAATAAAATGAAAGATGAATTCCAGATAAACTCATGAACATGCACTATGAACCATGTGTAGGAAACTGCAGAGTTAACAGTGGACGAATGAGTTATAATAAATGGTTATATTTGCAGATAAATATAGAATTGTATGCAGTGGACATGTTCAGTCATTTCAGTGTAGATCAATGAATTGTGAACTGCTTTACAAGTTCAATCAAGAGTTGGAGTAAAGGAAGTGAAATTGTGCACACTGAACTCAGGCGCAGCTCAGGGACTTCTTGTGTCTCTGGCATTGAATGATTAGCACTTATTCTTTGTCCTGGTGTCTCATTAAGATGTATGATTCCTGTCACAAGAAATGGGAAACTGGGGACCTGCTCAATCAGTGATGATACATCTCTTCCTGGCACCCCTATGGTTTATCTGCCATAATTACTCCCTGTCACGGGTGAACGGTTTGCCTTTGTCCTTTAATTGCATTAATTGAGAATGGTACTGGTGGGAGATGATGGATGGGACAGGAAATGACAAGTTCCTTAGTCATAATGTGACTATGTGAGCTTGGCAGATTAAGACTTGCTTGGTTTAGAATGTTTGAACGACAGAGAGTCATAAAGGGACTTTGACCTTCTAAGGTCGATTTAAAAATCTGACCCTATCTGACATCATTCATAATGTTCTGTCAATAGTACACTTATTCCTATCCATCCACTACCTATACCTCTTGTCCTGTAAGGTTGCAGGTGACCTGCAGTCTATTCAAGAAGCTTAAGGTAAAAGGAAGGGTACACCTTGGATGGTGAGCTAACCCATAGCTGGCACAAGCACAAAAACCCAATCATACACTAAGGGCAATTTAAAAAGATCAAATAACCAAATCTGCTTGTCCTTGGACTGTGGGAGAAAACTGGAACAGCCAGAAGAAACCCACCAAGCGTGTGTAGAACACTCAAACTTCACACGCCAAGCTTGTGACAGCGCTAACCAATAAGGTCATATTTAATTTTTTCAAAAAAAGAAAGAGTATGTAATGTATTGAAGAAGATGTAATATACAACCTAAGCCTTAACAAAGACTACCTAGCAAACCTACATACCTTCATGCATTCAAAATAAATAAATAAATAGGGGCAGGTTTTCTCTGGGTATTCTGGTTTCCTCCCACAAGCGCATGCTTAGAGGCTAATTGTCATTCCCAAATTGCACCCTAATTTAACATCGCTCCTCGCTCACTAGCTAGGCAGGCTACCCTTCTGCAGGGAAAGCAGAGGACGTCACAGAGGACTCCTGTCTGATGCCCCACCGCCACTGCTGACCAGCCTTTGTCCACATGCCAGCGAGGCACTGCCCACCAGACCTGCATGTGTACATCATTCCTTCCCTTTCTTTCCATTCGCCCTCCTTTAACCCTTTCCTTCACCATTTTTAATAAATAAATAACCCTTTTCCTTGTGAGACCTCGCCTCGTATCCATGCTTAATGGTGATGACCGTGCACAAAGGGTCGAACACGTTACAATGGTGGAGAATGCGAGCACAGGGGCACCTATCACGGACCTTGGGTTGAGTCTCGAACGAGGCCGATGTTTGGGCCTGTGATGGGCATGTGCCCAAATCTAAAATCGCTCCTCGCTCACTCCAAAGCTCACTAGCTAGGCGGCCTCCCCTTCTGTAGATGTGCAAAGGGGCAGGGCCGCGGAAATAGGCACGGCTGTTGAGCCATCTCCATTAATGGATCCCGGGCTTCTTCCCACGCTATAAAACACAGCAGGGAGTGAAGCTTGGGGTCTGTTGGGTTACTGGACTTTCCTAGAGCAGAGAGTGTGACGCGTGCTGAAACGCGGAAGAGCGGCATGCACACGGGGCAATGGACCGAGCCCCAGGGACTTTAAAGAGGTGAGTGCAAGGCGCCTTTGATCTCCGGAGCATGGACAGCCGGGAGCTCACTGCATATTATATAATAATAATAATAATAATAATAATAATAATAATAATAATAAATATAGTTGCAAGCAACGATGACGGGCCCAAGCACCCTGTGCCATTCCCACCCCGGGCGCACCGCACAACCTGTGTCATTGGAGTGTGGTAAGACCCCGAAAAAGCCATCGCCACTCGGTTGCACCTCACAACCTGCACACATCACACACTATACAGGGCTAATGTCAGTTTGGGCCCTAAATATTTGTTGAGTGCATTAGTGTGTGTGTGTGTGTGTGTGTGTGTGTGTGTGTGTGTGTGTGTGTGTGTGCGTGCGCGTCGTGAGAGAGGCGTGGGCGTATGTCAAGTCAAGTCAAGTCAATTTTATTTATATAGCGCTTTTAACAATTGACATTGTCGCAAAGCAGCTTTACACAATAAAAAGAAGTAAGTTTTTATGCAATGTATATGAATCAAAATGATAAGATTGTTCCCGATGAGCAAGCCGAGGGCGACGGTGGCAAGGAAAAACTCCCTGAGATGGTAATAGGAAGAAACCTTGAGAGGAACCAGACTCAACAGGGAACCCATCCTCACCAGTATGTGTGTGTGCGTGGTGTGTGCATCGTGAGAGGTGTGTGTGTGTGTGTGTGTGTGTGTGTGTGTGTGTGTGTGTGTGTGTGTGTGTGTGTGTGCGAGTGTAAACATTTGTAATATGGGTGTATGTATGTGTGCATGTGTGTGATGTATAAGTGTGTTTGTGTGTGTGCATGCAGAATGCCTGCGTGTGTGCGTATGTGCGCGTGTGTGTGTGTGCGCGCATTAGTGTGTAAGGGTTAGTGTGTGTGGGTGAGGGAGAGAGGTGTGTGACGTGTAGATGTGTCAGTCTGTGTGTGACGATGTGCTTGTGTTTGTGCTTGTTTGTGTGTATGGTTTGAGTCTGTGTGTGTTAACATTAGTGATGTGTGTGTTAGTGTGTGAGATGTGTTTGTGTGTGTTAACATTTGTGATGTGTTTGTGTGTACAATAGGCCGCAGGTGCTGGAAGAAAAGCCTCACACTATGATGTTCCTGTGTGTGTGTGTGTCACTGTGTGTGTGTGTGTGTGTGTGTGTGTGTGTGTGTGTGTGTGTGTGTGTGTGTGTGCGTCGTGAGAGGTGTGTGTGTGTGCGAGAGTGTAAACATTTGTAATATGGGTGTATGTATGTGTGCATGTGTGTGATGTATGAGTGTGTTTGTGTGTGTGCATGCAGCATGTGTGTGTGTGTGTGTGTGTGTGTGTGTGTGTGTGTGTGTGTGCGCACATTAGTGTGCAAGGGTTAGTGTGTGTGAGAGTGAGGGAGAGAGGTGTGTGACGTGTAGATGTGTCAGTCTGTGTGTGACGAGTAAATGTGCTTGTGTTTGTTTGTGTGTATGGTTTGAGTCTGTGTGTATTAACATTAGTAATGTGTGTGTTAGTGTGTGAGATGTGTTTGTGTGTTAAAACAGGGCTAATGTCAGTTTGGGCCCTAAATATTTGTTGAGTGCATTAGTGTGTGTGTGTGTGTGTGTGTGTGTGTGTGAGTGTGTGATGTCACAGAAGGTGTCACTGAATATAATGTCACTGAATATAATGCCACACAGAAAGTTATTAATAATTTTTCGGCGTACGTTTAAGACATTATCACGACTGACCCGTTTGAGATATAAAAAAAATAATCCTAAGGAAAACAAGAGGGCCCTTCACACACTATGACGACATAGGGCTGATGTCATAGTGCTTGGGCCCTAATAATAATAATAATAATAATAATAACAATATTTTCTATGGCCACGGGTGTATATTTGGGTGTAACCAACCCTCATACATGCTCTACATATCCCATCTAGTGCCATTTAATAGCATAAAATCATTCACTTTGTATGAAAGCACCAACTTCATAATGTGTCAATTTGCTGTTCCAGTAAATAGCATCTCCTGTCGGAAAGAGATTCTTTTTTACTCAAAATTGTTGGGTGGGCTTCTACTCTTTCTCTTTTCATTGTGTATGTTCTTGTTGTTGCTTGTGCCTGCAGTTACTGCTGCGTGCAGAGGAAATTGACGCAACCAAGTCTCACTCAGGGGCAGGGGGAATGTTATTCAGTTTGCCTATTACATTGAATTGAGAAAGTCAGCCACTTTATCATGTTTTATAGCAGTTCGTTTTAATTTATCATGACATGATACTTGGGAGGGTGGAACTGACTGACTTGGGGTTACACTCTCCATCCACATCAAAATTATGATAATTTTATGATAAAGTTCATGGCTTAGAAATGAGTATCTTATGCAACATTCATGGCTGCCCAAATATTTGGACCCATAGGCATTTTTCCTCATATGATTTGTAATATTTTTTCCTGTATATTTCTCTGTATTTCAGACCCAAGACAGCTTCGAATCTAACAATAAAAAAGACTAAATGCCATCGCCTTTTTCTTTGCCTTCGTAGCCTGTAGGAATCGGCCCAGACCAATCGTTCCACTTAAAGAGGAAATCGTCTCCGCGTGAAACTACATCAGTTCTCATATATAAAGAAATGTCTTGTATCTGGCGTATATACACAAGTGCCGCCAAGCCAAGAGCCATCAATGTAAGCATCACTTTACAGCATCTTATGCTGGAACGTATACCGATAAATAATGCTTTGCCTATGCGTCTGTGTGTATGTGTGCCTTTTGCGTCTGTGTGTATGTGTGCCTTTTTAGACCCCATGTATATGCCATCATTATGTAGCATATTTAGCCTCTTTTTCTCTTTTTTCTTTGTTGTTCTGCTTTCTCGTTTCTATTTTTTCTCTATGCCTTATGCTTCTCATCCAGTTTTTGTAATAAACACACACTCTTCTTAAGTTTGTTCCATTTTTGACACTGAGCGCATCATCTCTCCAATAAACAAGTTCATTCTGTCAGCATCAATCTCTTGTTTGCTCACTCACTCTGTTCTTTAGGGCTTTGTGTGTGTGTGTGTGTGTGTGTGTGTGTGCGTGTGTGTGTGTGTAATGTACCATTTAAATCACCTGTATGTTTCTCTTGGGTTATAAAATTAATGTGGAGACATGTGATTTATAGAAATGTATAAATGTATAAGAATAAAACTTTATATGCATGTAAAAACCATATTTTGGATGGGGTAAGAAAAATGTATAGGTAACAATCATTAAAACAGAAATAAGGGCTATGATTATTTGCATTAATATACGAAAAAGATACATTAGGAGGGAATGATTTGTTTTAGGTTTAAATTCCTTAATTGCCTCGGTTGGATCATGATTATAACATGAAAAGAGGATTCATGTGCTCTCTCTCTCTCACACACACACACACACACATACACACACACACACATACACACACATACACACACTCAGAACAATGTAATTGCAGCAGTTTTATTAAAGCGCATGATCTGTCCTTAATTATGGCCAATAATGATTTAATCAGTCATATCATACAGCTAATAACATGCACCCGAACTAACAAGGCCGTGTCTGGGCTGCAAACAAATGAAGACGAGCACAGAAGAGGTGATGCGCCATTTAGTCTCCATCCAATTAGAGATCATCTGTCTTTATCGCACTTTATTTTTCTCTCATTAATGTGATGAGCAAAGCCATTATGAGGTTCTCGTTTTCCTCCCATTAGTCACTGATCCAGAACAGGGTGGCATGTGATAAATGGAAGATAATGACATATGCACTCAGTGCAAAAACAAACTCTCTTGTTTACTTTGAAGGACCTCTTTTTATTCCATGTAAGATTTCCCTTTACCACTGAATTAAACAAATAAGTCTACTATATCAAATAGTTTTGCTCTTTATTCTATAATCAGACTAAATATATGTTCACAAAATTATTTTGGAAATTTATTAGTCCAACCTCACTCACTCACTCATCATCTATACCGCTTAATCCTGTATTCAGGGTCACGGGGGGGCCTGGAGCCTATCCCAGGAGACTTAGGGCACATGGCAGGGTACACCCTGGACAGGGTGCCCATCCATCGCAGGGCACAGACACACACATATACTCACTCATTCACACACTACGGGTAATTTGGGAATACCAGTTAGCCTAATCTGCATGTCTTTGGACTGTGGGAGGAGACCGGAGTACCCGGAGGAAGCCCACCAAGCACGGGGAGAACATGCAAACTCCATGCACACAGAGACGGGAATCGAGCCTGGCCGGGGATCGGACCCGGACCCTGGCGGTGCAAGGCGACAGTGCCAACCACTACACCACCGTGCCGCCTTAGTCCAACCTAAAAGTGATTATCTATTTATTTATTTATTTATTTATTTAAAGAGCAGTAAGGTTTCATGTATATGCCATCTTGCATCTTGTAACAGTATCCTTAAGATATGACTGGTATGCCATCATTAAATAGCTAATTTAGCAGCTGACAATGAGATCTGAATTAGCACACCATGCACTAATATGGTGTCACTAATTACAGTATATATACATGTATATACAGTATATAATAATAGGTTATTAATACAAGAAGCGGCTATTTCTTTATTGTCTCAAATTTTGGCTTTTAATCAGATCATAAGGTACAGTAATAAGGGTAGTTATGTCATTTCAGCTTCTTTGAAAAATATAAGGCTAAGTTAGCTAATTAACTTATATAAGCTCTTGTGTGTTGAGATAAAAGCCAAGGAAATAGGGTGTTTGTAAAACTCCTACAAACAGGCAGCATGAAAGCCATTATATTTCATAAACACTGTAGTGTAGAAAATTCATCTTGGGATAAAATGTTAGCTACTACAATGTATATAAAATAAGATGTATAGAAAATGAATAAAAGAATGATACTTTATGAATGGCAAATGTAGAATATTGGTGCTTTTCTAAAGGTCTATGAAAGCTGTCTTGGGAAGATTTATTAAAAAATAAAAAGATTATATTTGGCTTAGCGAAATGGCATTTCATGTGTTGTATTGTATTTAAAATCTTGATTGTCAGTACTAATTGTCATGTAGTGGTGGATTATTCACATGCTATTCAGAAAGGGGTGGGCCGATTCCAAATAATGTCTGTCAGTGTACTTAAGACATCACCATATACTTCCATCATATTGAGACTGTATTAGAACATCACAGAAAGTTTGCTAGTCATCTAATTAATGAAAAAAAAAAAAGTATTTCACAGTAAATGCAAAGCACTACACTCACTCACACACTAAGGGCAATTTGGAATGCAAATAAATTTAATATGCATGTCTTTGCACTGTCATAGGAAACCGGAGTACCTGGAGGAAATCCACCAAGCATGCGGAGGACATGCAAACCCCACACACAGACCTGAGGCAGGAAACAAACACTGGACCCTGGAGCTGCGAGGCCACAGTGCTAACCTCGATACCATCATTAGTGTGTGTGTGTGCCCTGCAATGGATTGGTACCCTGTTTCAAATTCCCAGGGATAGGGATGTACATGCTAAGTAGGACTGTATAGAGAAAGAGTGACAATGCGTAGCACATTGGCTTCAAAAGTAGGACTGCTAAACAGTAGCTCCACTACAGTCCATATTTCATGACATCCAACCTGGGAACTGAAATGGGATTTAATATACTTTGTTCAACAGAGTATAAGTAAGTACTGTAAATATTTAACCCTCCTGGAAAAGGCTATATAATAATTTTTTGTCTATTTGGGCAAAGAGGAGAAATCCTTAAAAAATGTTTTTGCAAAACTTCAATTGTCTATTATTAACTAGGAGAAAGTAAAATAAATGTAATTAAAAAAACACAAACACAGCAAAAACATTTTACCCAATTTTGTGCAATAAACTCATTCAGCAAACTAAATGACATTTTCTAGTTAAAAATAAATGAATACTATGAGGCGCCGTATAGGGCTTAAATCAAACTTCACTCATGCACACACATATGAAAGACTTGCATACACATATATGAAACAGTCACACATCTATATATACTACTAACTGCTCACACAACTACATATGAAATGCGCGCACACATACCTATGAGACGCGCGCACATATATACCAACTCTCCGCGCACATATTTGCAAACTCTCCGTGCACATACACCTATGAGATGCACGCACACACACCTATGAGATGCAAGCACATACACCTATGAGATGCAAGCACACACACATATGAGATGCAAGCACACACACCTATGAGATGCACGCACATACACCTATGAGATGCACGCGCACACACATATATCTCATATATATACATACACAAAGTCTCCGTGAGCACACTCACACACACACTCACACCTATGAGACGCGCACAAACAAGGGAATTCCTATCAGTCATTACAATATTTATTATAATTATTTTCGAGGACAACACCATATAAACAGGACACAATAATTTAATTTAAATTTAATTAAGAAATATTTAGTATTACATAGACTAGTAATCTGTATAAATAAATAAATAAATAAATAAATCTCCGTACATCTTGTAAATTAATCGAATCATTTATTCATAAGTTATAAACGTTTCAAAACGTTATATATTTTAGTGTCAGTTTTTTTCAATAAATATTCTATATTTACTGTCCGTAGCGTGAAATTTCCACAGCAGCAGGGACGGGTATCCAAGGTGCTTATGTTACTATGGTAACACATGTAGGAAGTGACGTTGCAGGATGTTCCGAATGGCGGAATTTTGTAGAGTGAAGTTCCCTTAACAGACATTCCCCCACATGGAGTAGGGTGTAGGGTGTAGGGAGTAGGGTGTAGTAATTTCAATGTATATGGACTTGCCGATTCATTCTCTCTGATTAGTAGTAGCATTTTTAAATAGACCGTTACTGGACAGTTTAGAAGACAGCGAGTGGTTTATTTATTATCACCACAAATGGATCCGACATATTAGCCACAGATTCCGTGCTTCAATTTTCTTTTTGCTAAACATCACCTGCGTTTTGTGCCGCTGCAATATTCAGACATTATGTGGACAATTGTGAATATGCCTTGTGATTGAGCAGTGATGATCATTATACTGTCCTACTCCGTCTTCTAAACTGTCCTACAGCAGGCTGTTTACAAACCGCTACTACCAATCATGGAGTATGAAGCGACAAGTCCGTCTACACTGAAATGACTTCCTTTTACACTGAAATGCCTTCCGGTTACACTGAAATGCCTTCCGGTTACACTGAGAATTTCATAGTGTGTGTGTGCGTGCATCTCATAGGTGTGTGTGCACGGAGAGTTTGCGTGTGTATGTGCGTGGAGAGTTTGTATATATGTGTTGTACACACTGTACCATATTGAATATGTTAGTACAGAATGGTATAGTATAGGCAGTACCATAACATGTATAACTATACAAGGATACTATATACTGTAAAGGTCCCAATAGACAACCAAGAAAAAAAAATCTCATGGGATTTACATTTGTTTAAAAGTAAATACTATTTTAACTGACTGACTGAGGTGGGTGCTTTGGAATGTTAGAGAAGTAACTGAGGGCATTGATGAATATCCTCTGACCACCAGTTGGACAGCCAGGTAGATACCACCCATATATATATATATATATATATATATATATATATATATATATATATATATATATAGTTCTACACAAAGTGTTGTAAGATACAATAGTTGTAAAAAAAAAAAGAAGTGTGTGTTCTGGCAAAGAAAACTGCATTCTTTGGTACAAGTAAATAATTCAATATATTATCACATAATAAAAAATAGATTTATTAAAATTGAAGTTTCCATCTGAAATTTTATGTCGACTGTGAAGCAGTTTTGCTTCAATAATGTGCGTGGAGAGAGAGAGAGAGAGATCTTCGTGATTTTCTCGTATCTCTTCATAATGAGGTGCTTGCCTTAGCCAGAATGATCAAGTAGAACATTTTAGTTTATGATGTCGATGCAGATGCAGCCTACAGACTGGGGTCATATAGACAGTCAGGTGTGGGTGACTGAGAAGCTGATTCGTTTGTATGTGTGTACTGTATGTGTGTGTAAGTCTAAGGACATGTACCCTGCTCCCTTGAGGCAATTCAAGCCTTTTTATTTGGGATGAAGTTGTAAATAATGTTTATATGATATAAAAAACAAGTGGGGCAGCATGGTAGCTCAGTGGTAAGCACTGTCACTTTGCGCCTCCATGGCCTGCATTCGATTCCCACCTCTGATCTGTGTTCATATTTTGCAGGTTTTTGCATATTTTCCCTGTGCTTCCCCACAGTCGTAGTGAGGGAATGAGCGTGTGTGTGTGTGTGTGTGTGTGTGTGTGTGTGTGTGTGTGTGTGTGTGTGTGTGTGTGTGTGTGTGTGTGTGTGTGTGTGTGTGTGCCCTGCGATGGCTTGGCACCCCATCCAGGGAATACCCCGCCTCGTCCCCTAAGTCTCCTGGGATGGGCTCTACAGTAGGTCCCCTGTGACCTTATACACAGAATAAGCGGTATAGACGATGAGTAAATGAGTGAGAGTGAGAAAAAAATCTGTAAACCTTTTTGTGTAAAGCTATTACAACAATCTAATGTGATTATGTTTAGAGAACATTTCATGTTCTATTTGAAGCCTTTCGTCCAGGAAAAGTTCTCATTTTATCTAATGTGACAAACATGTTTTCCAGCATTCTACAAGTATACACTTAAAGATACAGTATTTATTAGAATAGTATTTGATTGGAATATTTAAAGCTAAATTTATTTGGTTCCTTGGTTCTCATTTGTGTTGGCAAATGTACAGAATAATTTCTGTTGTATATATCTGTTATTATATAGTAATCAGTTAAGACATATGAAATGTACTGGAACATGTTGTTAAACATTTTTGGCTCGTGTCTATGACAAGATTTTATGTATAATGTGGAAGCATGAAGATGGACAGAAAACAGATCTACCAATGTTATACCTAAAAATTGAAGGTGTTTTGTATACATTTTATTTACGTATGTAAGGGAACACTTCGAAATATATTGGAGAATTCATCTGTTTATGTTCATTTATTTTATTTAAATTAAAAACAGTTTTAAAGTTATTTCCCACTTGGTCAAAGACCATATGGGAAATCTTGGAAGTGCTTTCGTGTGAGGGCATCTCTGCGTGCAACATCTTAAATCATGACTTGTGAAGAATGTTAGAAAATAGGGAGAAATTTTTCATGTCAAAAAGGAATTTTACATTTTTGGTAAGTTTTCTCTACTTTATACCCTCATATGAGGACTTTTCCCAACTACGTTGTCTATAGACAGACCAGCCATAACATTAAAACTCACAACATTAAGCCCAATATTGTGTAGGTTCCCCTTTTGCCACAAGGGCAGGTCCATCAACTCGGAACATGACTCCTCAAGACCTCTAGGGATGTGCTGTGGTGTCTGGCACCAGGATATTAGCAGAGGATCCTTGATGCTGTGAATTGTGGGGTTGGCCTTCCATAGATCAGACTTGTGTGTTCCATGAATGCTCAGTCAGCTTGAGATCCAGAGAATTTGGAGACCAGATCATGAACTCTGCCTGCTAAGCCAATTGTGCAAGAGACTGTGAAGCACTGAGCATTCTAATGCTTTTCTATCGTGTCCAGAATTGGCTTTCTTTCAGTAATTTGTGCTACATTGGCTTTTCTGTGAGATTGGACCGGATATGCTAGCCTTTGGACCACAATGATGAGCCCTGGGTGCCCATCATCCTGTCACCAGTTTACTGGTATAGAACTGATAATCAGTGATGTTTAATTCACTTGGTGGTGGTATTAGTGTTTGGTGTATATCCATGTGCATTCCTCATATGAGGATCGTTAGGTTTTTTTATTTATTAATCTTTTGCCAAAAGTCTGTTTGATAACATTGATTCGTTTCAAATTTACAGGAACAGTGCAGAAAAATGCAATGCTCTCAGGAGATTAAAGATAATTAATTTTTTTTTGTTAAATTAAGATGTGAAAATTGGTATTTGATGTGTAAAAAAAAAAAATCACAATTTGATTTCCACATTACATTCCACAATACTTTTAGGTGCTTGTATGTAGAATTTTCTATGAAAGTGGTATCACATCTAAAGTTTTTTTTTTAATGACTACTTGTTGGTTGGGTGTGCAATCAACGTGACATGAGATGAGATCCTTCTTCAATCATGTGCATCTTGTTCTTTTTTATTCTAGTCTTTTCATTGATGCAGATCACTTGGGCATTTGTGAGAACATCTTTCACATAGGTTCGTAGGCAGTCCATTCTCCACTTCTCTTGTTGTACAGCATCTGCAATCTGACAGTCCCATCAGCACTAATCATGAATTCTCTGCCCACATTCATATTATGGTCGATGGCTGCAGGGAGATTTCAAACTCATAGACTGGAGGAGAATAATAAAAGATCTTTGCACAGAACATTAGGATGTTCTGTTGGAATCCCTCAAGCTGTGCTGTTCTTCAAAAGTTCAAGTAGTCTTCGAACTTTTTCCAAGGTGCTGTTTGTTCAGAACTAAATTTGACAAGTTCATGCTTGAGCATGCTTTAGTGGATCCAGCCACAGCTTCCCACTCATTTCATCTAGCTGTATAAGGTCATGCAGATATCATGGCAGGCCATCACCATGCAGGAGTATCTAGTGATTTTGATTTATTATGTGCTGCAGGACGCCACTCCAGATGCTGACAAACTCATTGCAAGTGTTGGCTTCTTTACACACAAACCACAAGTGACTGACAATCTCTTTTAACCACTGCTGCAATCCTTGATTCGATTTCATCTGAGCCATTTTAAAAATCTTGTTTCTTTTGGTCAAACTTTTGCCTTATGCCATATGTTGTAAGATTGGACTTGGAGCACAAATTCCAAGATCTGTATCTCATCATTTTTTTGTTCTGTCATTGCTTTATAAGATCCAAACTTTTTCCATATTCAAACTCAATGACACATTTTACTTGGATAACTTCATCGGTTTATATGAAAAATACTAGGGTGTCTGGCCTGAAGAGTTACCTGTGACAAGTATATCTTTTTTTAAAGCTGGTATGGCATTTTTATGTTCTTGGCAGAGGTTATGAGTACAACTGCTCATAGAGACAACTTTCCATAGTTGTTGGCTTATATGAGAATGGCAGCACATACAAGGAAATCAACACTGTAAAGGCATATGATAGGAATATGTTCGAGATGCCACTCATGGTTAACACGACCATAGCAGCAAATCTACTTCAGGTTCAACTCAGATCAAACAAGGCTGTCTTCTACATAATTGTACCATTGCACTCTGCATTCAGTGGCTTTCGAAAGGTTAGTCAATGACTTTAATTGCAATAGCCATACAAGTAACTGACTTTTTCAGGTTCTTGCACTGTCAGTGGCAGGACGGTTACTTAGATGGTGGTTAGCACTTGCACCTCCAGGGTCCAAGTTCGATTCCCGCATCTGTGTGCATGGAGTTCGTGTGTCCTCCCCCTGCTGTGTAGGTTTTCTCAGGTCCTCCGGTTTCCTCCCACAGTCCAAAGATATGCAGATTAGGCTAATTGCCGTTCCCAATTTGCCCGTAGTGTGTGTGTACTTGTGTGTCTTTCGATGGATTGGCACCTTGTCCAGGGTGTACCCCGCCTCATGCGCTAAGTCTCTTGGGATAGGCTCCAGGCCCACCGTGCCCCTGTATACAGAATTAAGTGGTATAGAGAATGTGGGAGCAGTGTTGTTTCAGTAAAATTACTGTCTTTAAAACGTAATCAGTTACATTACAGCGTTACTTTCTTTAACTAGTTAGAGTACTTTTCCACCTTTATAATTATTCTACTATCATCACTCAGCAAAGTTTGGCCCATAATCAGTTAACTACTAATACCCGTATCTCACCTCAGGTGGCTGTAAGTACGGTTCATCATGATTCACTGCGAGTTTTTCCATGCGTCAGTCTTCGTGGAAGCTCGTGGACCTTGCAGAACTTCGCGGAACGTCTGGCGGTCACTCGCACACCACTTCTCACCGCAAGTCAAACCGCATAGGTGAGATAGGGGTATAACAGCAGGAATAACAGAGGGGGTGGGTTATCAGGGGCGGAACTTGCAGGACGACTAGTATACACACACGCTAACGGAATCACTGCTGTCTGGCTCACGGATTACATAAATTGTCTGAACAATGGATTACATTTTTGAAAATATAACTAAATAACTGAATACTTAAATGGCGGACCTAACGCTTTAGATTACTCATTACATCAAATAAGTTATCCAAGTACTCTAACGGGTTACACCCAATACTGAAACAACACTGCAAATGCTCAATGCTGTCAACCCCACTTTGCTCCTCAATATTATTTGTCTTCACCTTCATGTTTAATTTAAGCCTTTTAAAGAGAATGTCCCCTGCTTGTGTTTGTATGATACCCGGCAGTATAGCAGTTTGATTCCCAGTCATTGTTTTTCCTTTGACATGTCACTGATACAGATCCAGATTGAACAGTGTTTAATGTCACATGAAGATGATGGGTGGGACACAGGCATACCTTGTGGTATAATTCTGATGACCTGAAGGTGCTGATCCTGAACAGTGATGCTTCTGCTCCCGTCAAGAAGTCCAGGCGATCCGCACACAACTTGGCACAGGTTTTACACCGGATGCCCATCCTGGCGCAACCCTCTCATTTTATCTAGTCACGGGACCAACACTGCATTCAGTGGCTGGTGTGTGGGCATTAGCAGGGAATTGAACCCTGGCCTCCCACAAGGCAGACAAGAAACCTACCACCCAAAATTAGTTTCTGTATATAAATCATAATACTACTACATAATAATAGTCCATTTTTCCCAAGCATAACTTTTCAAACCAGAGGATTAAAGCTGTTGTTTTAAACTTGAATAAGCACTGAGATAAATGGCCTTGTTCTTCCTCTTAGAATTTGACCATTCAGTAGAAAAAGCAGTCTGAAGCTCACTGGAGACTTTCATGTTTTTAACTTTCAACATTCATTTTGATAATGTAATTCATTCATAATGTAATTCATTTTGATACGGACATATCCTTTGAGAGCCGCGTTCATGGCTGTATCAGTACGCGTCAATCAGGAACTCATTACACACCATTCATTTAATATTGACATTTGGCCTGCATATAGAACACAGTCATCTTACGCCAATCTGCAATGATCTCTGATCTCTACATCACTTCATTTAAAATCAATCCTAGTCATAATTTATTGCTTGGCTATGGTCATAAATATACAATCCTGTTTCCTCCTATACCTACATTTTATTTAGTTTAATCTTCAAGATTTTTCTTTTGATTGCTTCACTCTGATTACTTAGAACCAATGTTGCCCCACTTTTAAAGAAAATAACTAGTAGGAAGGCTAGCACCATGATCACATTACAGTAGTAGACCACCCATAATTTGGAATGTGACTGTTTCAAAATAACTTGGCTATAGAAAAGCTTCATGTTACTAGATGAGCATATGATTCCACATTCAATAAGAGAAGAAAAAATATTAAATATTTTTGTTTAATACATTAGCAATATTAATAAGTCATAAATAAAGTACCTGAGTGAAGTTTTGGTCTGTTATGATCTGCAACATCTGCTTTAGTCAACAGTGGCAGGTTCAGGACAGACAGACTAAATAAAATTCATTTACTTGGACACGTTTGGCATCTGTTAAATTGGTATGTTTTAATGCTGCTATCCTCAGCCTCTCCGGTTTGCGTTTGGTCTTGTGTTGGGTATCCTCATGCCCAAGTTAACTGTTGGCTAGCCTATTATATTCCTCTGCTGGAATGCCAGATTTTTAAAAGGATTGGCAATGTTCAAATGGACTTCTTTTATTTCTCAGCCATTCTAAACTGGCAAACTTCAAATCATTGTTCTGTTGCATGATCCATTTTGAGCCAAGCTTTAGCTGACAGGCAGATGGCCTCACATTTGCCTCTAGAATGCTCTCATACAGAGGAATTCATGGTCAACTTATTGACTACAAGGTTCTCAGGTCCAGTCACAGCTCCACCACTGTGCTTGATAGTGGGTAAAAGATGTTTCTGCTGAAATGCTGTTTGGTTTTCCCCAAATATGGTGCTGGGCATTAAAAGCAAACAACTCCTCTTTTGTCTCATCTTTTCAAACATCATCAAAGGACATTTTTCCGGAAGGCTTTTTTCAGATGCAGTTTTGTGCTTCCATTGTCACGGCTGGTCCGTGTGAGACAGGCGTGGCGGACCCAGAAGCAGACACAACAGATAGGGTTCAATATAATAGACTTTAATGAAAAAATACAAGAGTTAGACAGAAGAGAAGTTCAATCAAGGATACAGTACTTGGGGATGCTGTCTGAAGTGGGCAGTGTCGTGGCTTGGCAGTGGCTGTGTGGCACAGAGAAGCAGCAGAGTGAGCACGGCTGTGTGGAGAGATGAGGGCTGCAGCGCGTGTGCACAATCCGGCGCGCAGGTTGAGAGAGAGCAACGGCCGCGTGAGCGCGGCTGTGTGGAAAGATGAAAGCTGCAGCGCGCGTGCACGATCCGGCGCGCAGGTTGAGAGAGAGCAGCGGCCGTGTGAGCGCAGCTGTGTGGAGAGGTGAAGGCTGCGGCGCGCGCGCTGAATCCGGCGTGCAGTTTGAGAGAGAGAGTCGGAGACAAAAGCGAAAGCAGAGGGTCAAAGCCGGGTTATCAGTCAGCGCAGCAAACAATTCCGAGTCGTGAAGCTAAGGACGTAGTCAGAGGAGAAAAGGGTCAACAACGTAGACGGCAAAGGTATATTTAGCAGATACACTAGAAACAAAAGGTAAACTAGACACTGGGCTTGGAGCACGAAAATAATTCGGCACCGGACGGTTGTTCCTGGGTGAATTATATAGCGTGAAAACTAATGAATGAAATGCGGATCAGGTGTGCTCATGCCTGTGAATGAAGCGGCAAAACGGAAGCCGTGGAAAGGAATGTGGGGAAGAGCGCAGGTGATCATGACTTGGCTCGAGCAGAGGGCATGACTTGGCGTAGCGTTACAGTACCCCCCCTCCTATGGGCGCCACCGGGCGTCCTAGCTGGTGCTTCTGGGTGTTGCCGGTGGAAATCAGAGATTAGATTCGGGTCGACGATGAACCTGGCGGGGACCCAACTTCTCTCTTCAGGCCCATAACCCTCCCAGTCGACGAGGTACTGTAGGCCTCTGCCTCGGCGTCGGGCTCTTAGCAGCTTGCGCACGGTGAAAACCTCACCACCGTCAATGAGTTTAGGAGGAGGGGGAGGGCGGGGGGGGTTGGGATAGAGGGCTGGGGACCAGTCGTCGGAGTTGCGACACATGAAATGTGAGGTTGACGCGGCGCATAGAGAGAGGTAGGGAAAGTCTAACGGAAACAGGGTTAATTATCTTGGTGACCGTGAATGGTCCGATGAACCTGGGAGACAATTTGTGGGAGACTGTCTTGATGGGAATGTCTCGGGTAGACAGCATCACCCTCTGACCCACTCTGTATCTGGGGGCTGCCGAGCGGCGCCTGTCAGCTTGCCGTTTAAAGGTGCTGATGGTGCGCAGGAGACGGGTTCTGGCCTGGGACCACACTCTCTTGCAACGGCGTACAAAAGACAGGGCTGACGGCATGTTTACCTCCTCCTCTGGGGATGGGAACAGTGGTGGCTGATAGCCCAAGCAGCATTGGAAGGGAGAGAGGCCTGTGGCAGAGGTCGGTAGAGAGTTGTGTGCATACTCGATCCAGGGGAGTGTCCTGCTCCAAGTGGTTGCATCACGTGAGGCCATGCACCTTAGGGTCTTTTCCAGTTCCTGGTTTAATCTCTCTGTTTGCCCATTTGACTGAGGGTGATAACCAGAGGATAGACTGGGTGTTGCTCCAATTAACTTGCAAAATGCCCTCCAGAATCCTGCGGAGAACTGGGGGCCGCGGTCAGAGACGATGTCGGAGGGGAGACCATGCAGACGGAAGACGTGGAGGATCATCAACTCAGCCGTTTCCTTGGCTGACGGGAGCTTAGGCAAGGGGATGAAATGGGTAGACTTGGAGAAGCGATCCACTATGGACAGTATGCATGTATTTCCATCAGAACTGGGGAGACCGGTAACGAAATCCAGAGCGATATGAGACCAAGGCCGGTGAGGGGTTTGTTGGTCGACTTATTCCGGACGCAAGTGTCACAGGCTGTCACAAACCCATCAACATCGGTCTTCATAGATGGCCACCAGAACCGTTGCTGAAGGAGGGAAAGGGTGCGGGCTCTCCCCGGGTGACAGGCAATTCGGGAGCTGTGCCCCCATTCCAGCACCTGAGATCGGACAGACGCTGGGACAAAGAGAATGCCGGGGGGAACATTGCTTGGACCTGGTTCCCGACTGAGTGCCTTCTTCACCTGCGTTTCGATATCCATGAGAGCGGCTGCCACAAGACAACGAGGGGGCAGGATCGTCTCGGCCGGCACTGGTTCATGGGGTGTGGAGAACTGCCGGGACAGGGCGTCAGGTTTTCCATTTCTGGAGCCCGGGCGATACGAGAGTGTGAAGTTACAACGGGAGAAAAACAGGCTCCACCTGGCCTGACGGGCATTGAGCCGCTTGGCTGACCTGAGGTACTCCAGGTTCTTATGGTCAGTCCAGACTAAGAACGGAACGGCAGTTCCCTCCAGCCAGTGTCTCCACTCTTCCAGTGCTAGTTTTATAGCCAACAGCTCTCGATCTCCTATGTCATAGTTCCTCTCTGCTGGGGAGAGGCGACGGGAGAAGAAGGAGCAGGGGTGTAACTTACTGTCCTTGGGGGATGTTTGGGACAAGATGGCTCCGACCCCTGACTCGGAGGCATCCACCTCCACCACGAACTGAAGGGTAGGGTCTGGGATAATTAGTATGGGTGCAGAAGTGAACCTGTGCTTCAGGACAGTGAACGCATTATCAGCCTGTTTGCTCCAGGAGAAGGGGATCTTTGTGGAGGTTAGAGCAGTGAGAGGGGCTGCTACGGAACTATAATTTCTGACGAAGCGCCTGTAAAAATTAGCAAACCCCAAGAATCGTTGAAGGTCCCGTCTTGAGGTAGGGGTGGGCCATTCTGTGACGGCAGTTAATTTAGATGGCTCCATTTGTAGACTGGAAGGGGAGATGATGAATCCCAGGAATGACACGGAGTCTCTGTGAAATTCACCTTTCTCTGCCTTGACATAAAGCTTGTTTTCAAGGAGTCTTTGCAAGACCTGTCGCACATGCACCCTGTGCTCCTTCAGGGAACGAGAAAAGATTAAAATGTCATCTAGATAGACAAAGACAGAGATGTTCAGGAAGTCTCTCAGGACGTCGTTGACCAGGGCTTGAAACACCGTAGGAGCATTGGTCAGCCCGAAAGGGACCACCAGATACTCGTAGTGGCCTGTCGGGGTATTAAAGGCGGTCTTCCACTCATCTCCCTCTTGTATTCTCACTAGATGGTATGCGTTGCGCAAGTCCAGCTTGGTGAAAACACATGCTCCTTGCAAGAGCTCAAAAGCAGTAGACATGAGAGGCAGGGGATACCGGTTCTTGATAGTGATAGCATTTAGGCCCCTGTAATCAATGCAGGGACGAAGGGACTTATCCTTCTTAGCCACGAAAAAGAAACCAGCCCCAGCCGGGGAGGACGAAGGGCGGATGATCCCTGCTGCCAGTGACTCAGTGATGTACTTGTTCATAGCCTCCCTCTCGGGGGCCGAAAGGGAGTATAAGTGCCCCCTCGGGGGGGTAGTGCCTGGGAGGAGATTGATGGAACAGTCGTATTGTCTGTGGGGTGGCAGAGAGAGGGCACGTGACTTACTGAAAACTAGCCGGAGGTCGCTATACTCGGGTGGGACATTGGACAGATCAGGAGCTTCCTCATTAACAACAGAGGGTGGTGAATGAGCTCTGGCAGAGTGAAGGCATGAAGACAGACAGGCAGGGCTCCAATCGAGAATGGTGTTCTTGGCCCAATCAATGTTGGGATTGTGTCTGACCAGGCATGGATTCCCAAGAACGACTGGAGCATGAGAGCTTTTCATGATGAAAAAGGAGATGGTCCCTACGTGGTTACCTGAGGTTCGAAGGGTGACAAGGGGTGTGCAGTGAGTAATGGGAGGTAGGGAGCTTCCATCAAGGGCCTGGACAGACAGGGGCTTGTCTAGGGGCAGACGAGGGATTCCCAGCTCCCTTGCTGTAACGCCACAGATCAGGTTTTGGTCGGATCCAGAGTCAATGAGAGCCTTGAGTGGTTGGGCTTGGTTGTTCCAGACGATCATGATAGGTAGTAAGGAACGTTTACCTGAGAGGTTTTCTTGTGAACGGCCCTCCAAGACTCCCAGTTTCATTGGGGGGCCTACCTTTTTAACGGACACTGAAGACGGAAATGTCCTATTTGGCCGCAGTAGAAGCAGGCCTCCTTATCCCGCCGACGTTGGCGCTCCTCAGGCGAGATTCGGGTCCGGTCGATCTGCATAGGTTCTGCAGGGGGATTTGTGGTTTGTGGGGGGGTGATTGGTCCTGCTCTCACCAGGGGTGGTGTGTGTTCACGACGCCTAGCTCGGAGGCGCGCATCGATGCGGCCAGCTAGATCCATGAGTCCATCTAGGTCCTCAGGGTGCTCCCGAGAGACCAACTCATCCTTGACAGCCTCACTCAGTCCGTGAAAAAACACATCATACATGGCACAATCGTTCCATCCACAAGAAGCCGCCAGGGTGCGGAACTCAATGGCATATTCATATGCTGAACGTGTTCCTTGACGAAGTCTCAACATCTGCCCTGCCGCCTCTCGGCCTGAGAGTGAGCGGTCAAAGACTCTTCTCATCTCCTTTGTGAACGCTTAATAATTGGTGCAACGGGGATCATCGGCGTCCCAAAGCGCCGTTCCCCACTCACGGGCCCTTCCAGAGAGGAGGGTGATGACATATGCTATCTTGGAACGTTCTGTGGGGAATGTTGAGGCTTGGAGCTCGAGAGACAGTGAGCATCGGCAGGTGCCGGGTTCTCCGCTGTAGGACTGAGGTGGTGGCAGGCGAGGTTCTCGAATAGGCGGTGGTGGTGATCGAACTGGCGGCAGTGGTGATGTAACCTGAAGCTGTTCGATCCGAGAGGTTAGTGCAGTGAGGGTATCTGCCATAAGCTTAAGGTTTTGGTTGACCTGCTGAATCTCCCCCTGGTGTGTGCCGAGGAGGGTGCCCTGGGCCTCCAAAGCGGTCCTGAGCTGTCCCAAGTCTGCTGGGTCCATCTTGGCCGAATTATTCTGTCACGGCTGGTCCGTGTGAGACAGGCGTGGCGGACCCAGAAGCAGACACAACAGATAGGGTTCAATATAATAGACTTTAATGAAAAAATACAAGAGTTAGACAGAAGAGAAGTTCAATCAAGGATACAGTACTTGGGGATGCTGTCTGAAGTGGGCAGTGTCGTGGCTTGGCAGTGGCTGTGTGGCACAGAGAAGCAGCAGAGTGAGCACGGCTGTGTGGAGAGATGAGGGCTGCAGCGCGTTTGCACAATCCGGCGCGCAGGTTGAGAGAGAGCAACGGCCGCGTGAGCGCGGCTGTGTGGAAAGATGAAAGCTGCAGCGCGCGTGCACGATCCGGCGCGCAGGTTGAGAGAGAGCAGCGGCCGTGTGAGCGCAGCTGTGTGGAGAGGTGAAGGCTGCGGCGCGCGCGCTGAATCCGGCGTGCAGTTTGAGAGAGAGAGTCGGAGACAAAAGCGAAAGCAGAGGGTCAAAGCCGGGTTATCAGTCAGCGCAGCAAACAATTCCGAGTCATGAAGCTAAGGACGTAGTCAGAGGAGAAAAGGGTCAACAACGTAGACGGCAAAGGTATATTTAGCAGATACACTAGAAACAAAAGGTAAACTAGACACTGGGCTTGGAGCACAAAAATAATTCGGCACCGGACGGTTGTTCCTGGGTGAATTATATAGCGTGAAAACTAATGAATGAAATGCGGATCAGGTGTGCTCATGCCTGTGAATGAAGCGGCAAAACGGAAGCCGTGGAAAGGAATGTGGGGAGGAGCGCAGGTGATCATGACTTGGCTCGAGCAGAGGGCATGACTTGGCGTACACGTGTAGCGTTACATCCATGTTCATTTTAGACAGAAGAGGCTTCCTCCTGGCAACCCTTCAAAACAAACTGTAACTGTTCAGTCTTCTTTTAATTGTGCTGTCATGGACTTTGACATTTAACATGCTCAGTGAGCCCTGTAAGGTCTGGGATGTAGCTCTTGTTTTTCTTCGTATTTCCCAGAGCACTGCACGGTCTCACCTTCGGGATGAACGTGCTGGGAAGCCAAGATTCGCTACTACAGTATCTTTAATGCTTTCCACTGAATAATCTTTCTCATTTGTAGAACGCTGAGCTCAAAATGTTTTGGAAATGTTTTTATAACCCTTTCCAGATTGATGTCAGCAACAATTGCTCCGCTAAGACTGTTGCTTGTGCCTTTCCCTCTTGGCATTTACACACACCAGAATGATCCAGATCAGCAAACTGCCAAAACTTCTACTATTATAGAATTCTCCACACTTGCTGGTGATCAATTAATCAATGGATGATGATGATTAGCAGTACCTGGCTGCAACTTACTTTCTTAACTCTTGTCAAAGCAGTAAGTGGGTACTTGCAACCACGGATGAACAACACAAAAATGTGTTTTTTATTAATCATAAATGAAACCAAAAAAAAACTTTTTTGTGTTGCTATTCCGTGGTTCTATGACCGATTGCAATATGATTATTTTTATTTCACATGACTGTATAATAAAGGTGCATGTGGTGCATGTTTCCTGGGGATCATAATTTTATTGCAAGCGTTCTCTAAGAGCGTTCCCTTTGAGCTTGTGAAGGACGTTGAAGTGAACTTATAAAAACTGCATGCTTGCCTCAGAAAAACTGTAAGACAGTAACCTCAATGTCTTGACAGAAAGAACAGCTTGCATTCATGGTTTGAATTATAGGGACCTATGGAAACCTGAGCTTCTTTGAAAACCACCATTGAGAGATTTAGGAGGAGCTCTAAAAAACAGTAGGTTATATTTTATTTTTCATGAAGTTCATGAAAAAACGTATGAATATGTGTTTATTAACAAGAATATGTGTTTATTCACTCATTACATTCCATTTCCCAAACATCTGTCTCCACTAATTAGCACAGTTCTCTGTCTATCCCTGCTGTGGCCATGCATGCATGGCGGCACTGCCCTTGAGTTACTGGATTTACGTAGCCACCTGAATTTCTCATCACTAAGTGGGTGCTGTGCCTTTATTCAGTGCTTTGGGCAGTTTATGGAATGATTCTTATGTTGTTGTTATTGTGCCTATATGAAATGTTACTGTTCCTGTTGCTGGCTGTGCTACCCCACATTTATATACTGTATATGCGCATGCCTGCGACTTGAGAAGTGTATTTTTAGAATCCTGCTTGCATGCATTGGTAGCCAAATGATTTGGGGGTTAACTTTAAGCAAAACATATCATTTTTGAGTAGTGTCATGTCCCCCTAATGTTTTAACCAGATGTTGACCGTCATCATTGTCAATTAAGGTGAAGTATTTAATATGGTGCATCAATACAATTGTCAACAATAATGGATTAACATGTTTAGCACAAATTACTTGCTGCAATGATGCTAAGTGACCAGTGATGCACTTTAAAATCATGAGTTTATAATCTGTCTTTCTCTCTCTCTTTTTCTCTGACAAGCTACAGTACACATGCTACTCCTGAGGTATCAGGGATCCTGACTCCTTCTGCTCTCTGGACCTGCCTGATGTCTGATTTCCGCTTCGAGCTTTCATCACCTGAAATCTCTCAGTGCTGCTAAGGATGGTATGGATGGTCTAAAGATCACAAAGAGATTAATGTTTATGGTAGCACAAAGAACCCATTAAGATGACTGTGGAAGTTCTTCCATGAATAGCCTTAAGACAGCAATTTTTTTCTTAGAAAAGATACTAGTGGTACTACTAGCAGTAACAGCAGAAAGAAACAAAAAGGAAAGTTTATTTTCTTGTCTTTAAAACTAATAATGCTCATACTTAAGTTCATTTGCTGAATTGTCTTACTGTGAGGATTTATTTGCTCTTTGTAAATCATTCGAAAGATGTGGGGGACATTCACAATAAAAAGAGATCTTGTGAATATACAGTAAAGAATAAAGACACATGCATTTAAAGGGCAAATGTGTCATAATGAGTAAACAAAATCCCTAGAACAACAATAGGGCCCTTCACATGACAATAGGGCCCTTCTACTGTATTAGAGCATCAGCAGTGTCAGAGCTGTGATGTCAAAGTGCTTATACTGTAGTTCTTGTGGCCTAATAATCCTTAGAAGAACAAGAGATCCCTTCACACACTATGATGTCATAGTACTTGGGCCCTAATTTTTTTGCGTGTTTTATTGTGTCACATACCTGTAATTATGTTACCAAGCATAATTATCCCTTTTTACTGTACAGTACACTGTAGAATTGGAGTGTGGGGTACACGAAGCCTTCAATGTGTATTGTGGAAAAGTGGAAAATTGGAAAGTTCTTGTGCAAGTGGAAAATTCTTCTCTCAACAGAGGTGGAGGTCTTTCGCACAACCGGTGTCCTACTTTTTATGCTGCTCTTTCATTCATCCCCAGGAAGATCGAGACCTCTTCACAGGTCCACCAGGAAAGCCACACTTAAGGACTTCCCTTACTCTTTCGGGTTGTTACAAATTAACGACTATCCCTAATCTCTCCCTGTTGCTGTTTCTTCTTAACAGCTTTCTCTCTACCCACTCTCTAATGACACTTCCTCCTATTCTCACCTTCTCAATTGTTAACGTAATGAGCCTTTTCAGACAGGGGAGGATCCTTTGACCTTGGAGGACTCAAATACACTATGAGGAACTTACCAACTTACAGTACCTCAGACAGAAGAAGCTACATGAGTAGTGAAATGTTTCTGCCCAAAAGACAGAAGTCCAGTTGACATGACTCAACTTCCAGATATACAATACACAGTTATAGGAGAAAAATGATAAAGGGCAGTCAAGTCCAACTGGGACTTGCAATTAAATTTACTTTCAATGAAGGCATAAAACTGATTAACAATTACACTTGACACTGGAAAGCTGTGCATAACATGCAGAAAAGCTGAATTGTGCACACAATCATCTAACAAAATGATAAGTTGCACATTACAGAAACTTCGCTAGGAATCATAGCCACATCCTCATATAGTCCTGAACTCACTCTAAGCAATTTCCACGTTTGTTCCACTGAGGCCAGCATTTCGGATGTGAGACAGGCAGTCCAATCATGGCTGCGGTGATGGCATCAAGCACTATAACTCGTAACTGTGTTATTCTGCACAATCAAAAATCTCAGTTTGACTTGTACACCCCTCATACATACAACAAATATAGTTCCTAGGGTTAGGGTTAGGGTTAAGGTTTAAGGTTTCCTCCTCAAGGTAGATGCCTCATAGTTACATTGTGACAATGTCCAGCGTTACAAGCACTCTATAAATACATTTTTACCTAAAATGAAGCTTGAAGCCTTAAGCCTTAAGCACCAACAGTAAAGCAACTATTAAACAAGCACTATTATGCCTTATGTCATATATGTAACAACATCTGGCATGAGGAAACCACCCCTAAACAACCTCTACCAAAAACTGTTTTCTGTTTGAGGCTTACAAGTACGCTTTGGAAATTCCACCTCAACAGAAATAGCTTTTCCAAATTTGCAGTAATATAGTGGCAAAAGACATACAGACAGGTATATCATATTCTAATATATCAATTCTCTTAACTGTGCACCTACACTCAGGCAAACACACCAGCCAACACTTTCTGTCTGTCTATCTATTTATCTGACCAGTGGTCCTACCACAGTTGTAAAAAAAAATCTAATAAATAAGAATGATCACCTCCATGCTCAATAGTTATAGACAGACAGATAGACGGATGTATGGATCTATTTATCTGACTGGAGGTCCTGCCATGGTTGTAAAAATGGGAATAAATACAATCGTCACCTTTGACCTTCACAGTACCCACTTGGACTACAGGGAATCCAGGAAGTAACTACAGTATACTTCAGTAAATAAAGTACACTTTAAAATGTTAAGTAAAGTCAAGTACATAGAGTCTTTAGACAAACCTTTCATCAGCTGTGCAAGAAAATAGTTTCTATTGCTGTAGGAAATTATATTTTACACATTTAAATTTCATTTCTTCAAAAAGAAATCGCAGAGTAATTTTTTTTTATGTTTCATTACTAAGCTTATTAAAATCTTATACAACTATCTGTAATTTTACTTTCATCACTTATTATCACTTAAAACCACTTCATTGCTTTTAATTAATATGCTTGCATTATAATCAATTTATTTATTTATTAGCATTTTTTTAATGTGCATGTGGTGTTCAGAGCTTCAGCGTGCAACATATTCGTCTATCTGTTCTGCTGCGTTCTCACATCTGATCAGACCCTTGTGACTCAGATAGGAGTCATTTATATTTGTGTGCGCGGGCGCATGTGTGCGCGTGTGTGTGTCTGCCTCAAGCATTTGATGTTTATTTCTAGAGGTTATGAGAAAATCAAACTGAGAGATGGGCAGCTGACATTCCCTCATAACTCTGTCTGACCTTTTCTTTTTCAGACACACACACACACATACACACACACATAGACTCCATCAGATGCATCAACAGCAGCAGGTGTTGTGCATCCCCTGAAAATGAAGAGGAAAATCAGATTCACATGAGCACACACACACACACACACACACACACACACACACACACACACACACACACACACACACACACACACGCACACACACACACACACACGCACACACACACACACACACACACACACACACACACACACACACACACACACACACACACACACACACACATTCTCTCTCTCTGTCTGTGAAGCAGAGAGAAAGAGAGAGAGAGAGCATATAACCATTTGCAGATGCTGTATGACCTGGCATATTCTTTCTGACACATAGCCCCATAGGAAATCCCAGTTACCCCCACACACACTCATTTTATAACCACACTAGCACATTTGTCCATCCTCTATGGTCTGCCATATTCTCTCAGATACAAAGCCTCCCACAGGAAAATGTGACACACACACACACACACACACACACACACACGCACACGCACACGCACACACGCACACACACACAAACACGCACACACACACAAACACGCACACACACACACACACACACACACACACACACACACACACACACACACACACACACACACACACACACACTACATGTTGTTCTTCTTGTTTACACAAGCTGTCCTGCCTGTCCGTACAGTCTATTGTTTTCACAGTTCTTGAGAAGAAATAATGGAGATTGAACACTCCTCAAAACACCATAAAAGCATGAAATCCAATTGTTTAAAAGTTTTTGATTCACTTCTAGGAAAGGAAACAGTTTTTGCATGTTTGCATGTGTTATGGTTATTATAATTATTCTGAGAAAAATTCAGAAAAATTTTAGAAAATAAGAAATAAAACAACAGCAACAAGAACCATGGTATAGTAACCGTTCGATATAATCTGGAACGTGTTAACATTTATTTCTGCCATATGATGGTTAACTTGCATGAAAGCTCATGCTTTATTTGCTCACAATCTTTTGACCAGAATATTAAAACTTTCACTCCCCACTTTATTCTAGTTCATATCTAACCTCATGAATGACTAGGATATTGTAATTCTTTTCACTATGACCCATTACTCCAACACTGGTCCCTATGTCTTCACAATATCCTGTGCCTACTGTACCACCTGAGCTCCACAGACCACAGATTCCAGTTCTGACAAATTAGATTTTGGGTCATTTACTTTTTCCTTTTTTTTTTTTTTTTTTCATATGCTGGACATTTCTACTGTATTCCTATTGTCATATTGAAATGGCATCCCCGTGGGTGAAAGTGCAAAAAAAATGTGGTTAGAAAATGAGGAAAAATACCAATTGATTTTATTCAGGGTGTGAAAAAAATCCTCACCACCAAGGAGAGATCACTCAGAATGCTAATGCCTGTAAGGCTTTTTCAGCAGTCCAAGTTCGTGACATGAAAAATCCTCCAAATCAATTCCAATTTGTCATAGGGACATCAGCGGTTCATGTTCAGTGGTGTGACTTTTCTTATAGGAGTAAGATGGAAAGAAAAAAGGATATAATTACAGTATATACAATACAACAAATATATATATATTTTTTGTCTAGTTGCTGTATAAAGTGTGTGTGCATGAGGGAGCTAGGTCAGAAGTCATATGTTCCTGACCTTATGGTCACTAATCTATGGTGGCCTGGGTCATATAAGGGAAAACAATTACTATGACATTAATGTTTGTTAAGAGATAATTTTTCAGCATTCAGCAAACTACAGCATTTTAGGCACTTTGTGACAAAAATATCAACCTGTCGATTACTCAAAGCTTTGCCTTCATATAGTTCATCCATCCATTATCTATACAGGATATCCCGTTCAGGGTCACAGAGCACAAGCACACAATCAGACACTATGAGTAATCTGGAAACTGTGGGAGGGAACCAGAACACCTGAAGGAAACCTACAATCTCAGATTGGTGGCAAGATTCAACCACCAACCCTGGAGATGCTACTAGTAAATCACCATGCCACCATATAAATTTATAAAAACCTAAATTTTAATATCAAACTTACCTATGTTGAATGTTTTCAGCAAAAATGGTCACATGATCAATGTATGACACCAATTTCAGAAGAACTTCTGGCTTCAGTCTTGGTGGCTCTCCATGATCTCCTTCTTCTTGAGCTGTCTGTTGCTTCTGTCACCAGAACTTTCACATTCTCTTTGTAAAAGTAGGGGCCTGTGCATCTTAAGTGTTCTGTAGTCACTGAGCTAGAATATTTTCCATCAGTATGTTCCTGAAACATTGTGCCTAGAGTCCTAGCCATTTCCCTGACATAATCAGCATTACTACTGCCATAGGTGTTATTGTATACTAATCCACACTGGTTCTCAATAGATTTCTTGTCTTTGGGGTGAAACAACTGTTGTCTTAGAGTGTTGATGGGTTTAAAATATGCATTCTCGCCATGTGAGTTGAATACTAATTGAAGCCTCTCTGAAACACCTGGGATAAAGGGCAGACAAACTGATGAAACCTTCACTTAAATAAACTTCAGTTAGACTAAGCCAAGTTCCCACTACATCTAGTACTGTAAATGTGTCACATGTAAATCTTGGAAAGTACTCAAGAGAAATCAGTAAGGGTGTAGTATTGTCTCCCTGAACGGACATGTTAAAAAAAAAGCCTGGTGAGGAGGTGGTCCAACAAGACACAGGAAGAAGTTAAAAGGACATAGTAAATATGGCATTGACTAGCTTGTAATTGGAAGCACTACATTGTTGTAATGTCAATGGAGTTTTTACAGATACCTCACTTATAGTCTATACCGTTTTATTCTGTGTTTACATTAGGGTTGTGGGGCCGGGGAGCCTATCCTAGGAGACTTAGGGCACAGACCTCAGATGGGAGGAAACTGGCAAACCCAGAGGAAACCCACCAAGCATGGGGAGAACATGCAAACTCCATACACACAAGAAACAAGTCTTGCTGGGAATCAAACCCGGAGGCTATAGGCTATAGTTCTAACCACTACACCACTGTGCCACCCCTCACAAATACCTCTTCAGGCTTATTGTATGTCCATGCCTTGTTTTAGAAGATCTTACATTTTTCTGGTGCTTACCATGTTTATGGCATGCATGTAGCAGGCTATGTCATGTTCAGAAAAAAAGGATCTTAAATTTTTAACGCCATCACTTTGCATCAAGAAAGCACTTCACATGGCGCGGTATTTTTACCAACCCGCCAGATGCAATGACAAAGTAGCATGATGACTGGAAAGAGTGTGATACAATCTGATTGGACGTAGTAATAACATGATTCGGGCTCATTGGATGTTGTGACCATGTGATCATGTGCGGTTTAGGAAATGACACCATGATAAATGCATTATAAACCCTCACAGGGATGTCGTTAGGAAGTAGTATGAACTTGATTAATGCACATTTATTCATTTTGATCCTGTTCCTGCTGATTTCTTTGAAAATTTCAGGACATAGTGGGAACTTTATGGTGTTCATCAGAGTGTCGGAGCCTTCTTCACATATTTATAAGGAAACATTTCTAAAAAAAATTATATATTGAGCGGGAAGCATTAATAAAATGTAATCACACTTTGATTTGCTTTCCTGTTAGGCAGTCACAAATTCCCTTACAGTGTCCAGTGCACAGTTTAGTTCTCCAAATTATTTTACTCATGTGTATTTATTTATTTATTTATTTATTTATTCTCATGCCTTAACCCCTGTCATGATAATTCAATAGTTTTATGGATTCAGATCAGTTTCATAATTCAGAAATAAATGTCACATGATTCACAAATGGTCAAGAAAATTGTGCTAAAAAGTGTCTCATCTAGGAGAAAAAAAGAGATTTATCATATAGGAACATTCATTAAATTTAATACTTTTTATCTCCCGATCGATGCTTTGTTTTTTGCTTAGTTTTTTTGTAAATATGTACAGTACAGACCAAAAGTTTGGACACACCTTCTCATTCAAAGAGGTTGAATTTGTATTATGGCAAGAAAAAAGCAGCTAAGTAAAGAAAAACGAGTGGCCATCATTACTTTAAGAAATGAAGGTCAGTCAGTCCGAAAAATTGGGAAAACTTTGAAAGTGTCCCCAAGTGCAGTCACAAAAACCATCAAGTGCTACAAAGAAACTGGCTCACATGCAGACCGCCCCAGGAAAGGAAGACCAAGAGTCACCTCTGCTGCGGAGGATGAGTTCATCCGGGTCACCAGCATCAGAAATGGCAGGTTAACAGCAGCTCAGATCAGAGAGCAGGTCAATGTCACACAGAGTTCTAGCAGCAGACACATCTCTAGAACAACTGTTAAGAGGAGACTGTGTGAATCAGGCCTTCATGGTAGAATATCTGCTAGGAAACCTCTGCTAAGGACAGGCAACAAGCAGAAGAGACTTGTTTGGGCTAAAGAACACAATAAAGAAAACTCTTTGAATGAGAAGGTGTGTCCAAACTTTTGGTCTGTACTGTATACACGTGTATATTTATCAAGAAAACAAAATACATTTGCTTAATACAATTTCATGCCTTTTTGTGTAGCCTCTGTAACTTTTTTTTAATTAAAATCTTTGAATGATCTTAATTGTCACTCAGATGAAACTTAGCAATTTAGATTTTCATGTGAAAATAAACCAAAAAAAATGCATTACTCCAAAATGCAAAATTGTTAAGATTTTGAAACAGAATTTTGACATGGTTACAGATTTATTTTGGGAGCATGGAATGTTTTAATTTAAACAACAATTTTTAAAAATCATATGCTTTTAGAAGCACACAGTACAACAATTCAATATCAATATCAAAGAAATATAAATAATTTACATTTTAAATCATTATTGTTTGAAGCAAGACGGTATAACGCTAACAAATGGCCATTTTGGGGCACTTTTCAAATCATCTACCTAACAGCCGAAGTTAGCAACTTGAAATTTATAGGGAAGCAAGATTGGTCACTTGCCATGTTGCATAAAACTCAGAAGTATCTTCTTTGGCACACATAATATTGTGTATTATATGTATAACATAAAAACAATTATAATACTCGACACCAATACTGTGTTTTTTCTGAAAATTTTTTTATTTTGTGATTAAATTCGTTTACTTACTGATGAACCTGCATTTATAAACCGCTCATAAGTGTAAAACATTATTGTCAGCTTCAATCTTATCCTTGTGTTTACATTCATATGCTTGGCTGATATTGTAGGAGACATCTGACAGGCCACAGAAAATGTGCTTTTGAAAAAAAAAAATGCATTGTGAATCTAACCACGTCAGTCTCAAAAGTCCACACACAAACGCAAGGCTGAGCGGTTTGTAAATGCAGATTCATCAGCCTGTAAATAAATATGATCACAAAATACATTTGTGAATCCTGTTACATTTATTTGTGAATTATGAAACTGATCTGATTCCATATTAGTTTTCCTAATGTGTTCACCTGTTCTGTGCTCTTCCTTGATTTGCTTGCTTATTCATTTTTACCCTGTCCTGCCATCCTTCTTGTTAGGTCTTGTCTGTCCTTTTATATGTTTATGATTTCTAGTTTATTCTTGTTTATGATTGCAATTGTAGAGCCTGGGATCAAACTATGAGTATCAACCTTAGATTAACCACAATAAAGCCTTTAATGAAAAAAAAAGTCATGTGTATGTGGCAAAATAAAGCAGCTTTCAAAATAAATTGGTTGTTAATTTTTTTTTTCATGAAACTTCTAGAAACATGTACAGTTCTTCTGCTTGACCTCCATTTTTTTCTACTAACACACTACTAATGCAGTAAGCATAAAATAGGGCAAAAAAAAGGTTCATTTTACACTGTTCTTAAATAATGCAAGTAACTTCCTACATTTTTTTTTAAGTAACCCAAGGACACACTAAAAAAGTGCCTTTTTCTGTAAATCTGTAAAATGTAAATCCTATTCAAAATAGGTAATATCAGTTGGAATGTTTTTGCTAAGAAGAGCTTCTCAAGGTGCTGCTTAAAAAAAAAAAACAGAAAAAAAAGTGTCCTAATTATGTCTTAACCTTAATTAAGTAGTCCAGACAAGAAACAGGCATAATTACTGCTGCAAGGTCTCTAAAAGCAGCGTGGACCGGGGAAGCAGTTCTCACCAAAAGATGTAATCTCCTGTTGACTTCTCTGACATGTGCATTCACAGCTCATAAGATCAGCTAATTAAAAAGTGTTCTGGTTGGGCAAAGGAGGAGGAGAAAGTGAAGAAGGGAGAATGAAAAAGAAAGAGGGGGAGAGAAATATTAAAACAACATGGCAACTTGAAGAATTATGCAAACTTTTGGATATATTTATGAGAGAGATTCATGGTGTTCTAGTCCCTTTTACCATTTCTTTGTGTATATGTGTTAGTGATTCCTTGGTGTGGTCAAAATGTTCGGACAAGCTTAGGAATAGCTGACAGGTTCAACTGCTTGAAAACCCTTATGATGGGGGGGATTTCGGCATAAAAATATCAAAATCTTTCCTTTTGGTTACTGTAAATCCGATATAAATGTAGGCGTACTGTTTCTTAGTTTAGTTAATAATTATTTTAGTAGAACATCCTTATAAGGATAGAAAGAAAATAGATAGAAGGATAGAACTTTTGTGCGTGTGTAGGTGTTGTAAAATCCTTCCATTTTTAATCATTTTCACTGCAGACTTTTCCAGTCCGATGCTCTGTTTTCACTCGTTCTATTTTCAGCGCTTTTCAGTCTGATGGCCTTTGTGATCATAACACAAGAGCAAAAAAATAAAGAGTGGGATGTGTGGCGTGTGTGGCAGACACATTTGTGATCATTTTATGCCCATCAGCACAGGCAGTTTTGTGATTGTAAAACAGGGTTGGGCGAGGAAAGGATGAATACATTATGGAGAGTTTTTGCTTGGGTGAAAGGCAATCAAACAAGCTTGTTTTATTCCACTTTTTAAAGTAGACTGTGCTCATTCTTGAATGAGTGCATACAGTTAGATTTCACTTATAGATTTGTTTTGTCAGAACGGAATTCATGTCATTTACATTCATTTTGGATGCAGATTTATGGCAAATGGCACAAATTACATGGCACTGTATAATATATTTATAATAAATGGCACTAATTCTAAATGCCCTTAAAATGAATAGTTACCTGAGTTCATAGAAAACTGTAGGGACACTTTGCATCAGGTCATTCAGTTCATCAGGTATTCACTCATTCTCTATACCACTCTTCCTTTACAGGCAGTATATGGCGTAAACTTGGTGCCAGTCCATCACAAGGCATCCAAGAATACACTCACAATCACACACTGTGGTCAATTTTGGAATTGGCTAATTACAGTAGGTTAATCTGCATGTCCTTGGATTGTGGGAGAACATCAGAGTTCCTGGAGGAAACCCAAGCACGAGGAGAACATGCAATGCAAACTTCACACATGGACCTGAGACAGGAATCGAATCCTCAACCATGGATTGTACCTGGTAGTACATGGTTCAACTGTTGATAACATAGTTGCTTGCTCCTTTAGCTCTAAATCGGTTTCACTGCAAACAAATTAACCAATCAGAACTTAATAAAATATTGCATTAATTAACCAGTCTTAGTGCTGTGCAATGGTGACTCAATGATTAAGGCTCTGTGGTACTAATCAAAAAGTCAGGGGTTCAAGCACCAACCTTGCCAAGCTGTGACAGAAGCCCTTGTTACAATACAGTAAGTCAGTCCCTGAGCCAGGGATGGTATATGATGGCAGACCCTGCTTCTTAAATAGCTGAGATATGTGTAAAAAGAACTTTAATATAGTGTAATATATTACTTCTTTTACTTCTTAAAGTTATTGTTATTTGCATTATAACTTATATGCTACAGTAATACGTTTACAGTAATAAGTAATAAGTTACTGTAGCTTATAAATTATAATGCAAATAACAATAACTTTAAGACATTTGTGCCTGTATTGAACAATATGAAATTACTATCAACTTAAAAAGGTGACTTTGACAGAAGAATTCAAGCACAGGAAGTTGTAAAGAGATGCCTCTGGCTGTGGGAACTGTACACATGACCATTCAAAGTTTTCTTTTTTTTTTTTTTGGTCAAGTTTTTGCCATCTCCTCCATGCAATCTTGACCTCGCTCCAAGCAATTTCGACAATTTCTGCCATCAAAGGAGTTTCTGGGAGGCCAGTGTTTCAGAAGTCTGATAATGGCTGAGGTGTACTGAGAAATTTTACTATCCTGATGGTATTTCACGTCAGTGCACAAACTCATGGATAATGAAAAACCTGTATCTACAGAAAGCACTTCTGCTCTAATCATAAAGCGTGTCCTGTCTATATTCTCCTTATATAATGCATTAAATTCTGTTTGACTATTTTATATTTCAATATACAGCATTACAGCATATATAGGCTGTGAAAAAGTAATTATTGAAAATACCACAGTCTAATATGGACAAGGTATTTTTTCCTCTGTGAGTATAAAAGAGCAATTTCTCTTTCTTTTTGTCTCTCTCTCATTCTCTCTACTGCTTATTCTGTACAGGGTCAGAGAAAGTCTGCAGTCTATCCTAGGGGACTCTGGGAATGAGCCAGGGAACACCTTGGATTTGGTGCCAACCAATCACAGGGCAAATAAGCACACACACAATCACACACCATGGGGAATTTGGAATAGAACCCTCGACCCTGTGTGCTACCTACTACACCACCATGCTGCCACCATGGCACAAAGAGAGCCAGCTGTTTTTTTAATTTAAAAACTAAAAGTGTTGTGTAGAGGATACAGTTCATTCAAGCAAATATAAAGGATGACTTTCCCTTGAAAGAAATGAAAAATCTTTTGGAAAAAAATGAAAGTGATGAAATGAGCCCACAGAACAGCTGTCATAATAAAGGTTTTTGCATGTAGTGTATAATTGAAAATACATACTGTATGTTTATTAGCGGAGTCACGTTTCGCTTTTGAATCTCACAGTATTTCAAAAATGATTCTTTGTTCTCTCAATATTTTGATTTGAGTCTTCGTGTTTACTCCTGTGTTTGATCATTAAACAAAGTAATGCTCTGATTAAGAAAAAGTGAAAGTCGAAATGCGTTAGCATTTTCCGTTCTCTTCCGCTGTACCACGCACTATTTGCATAGTCTAGTCATCTTTGGAACTTCCTAAAATGATTTGAACTGGTATTTCAATTTGCATCTTCGCCGCCTCTCCTCTTCTTCCTTCTGATTATCTCCTCTCTTCATTCTTGCACATCTTTTTTCCCCCTCTAACTCTGCGCACCTGCCTCCCTCCGCTCTTTTGCTCAGTTTCACCTTGTTATAATGGAAATTTTCCTATTTCTGCTATTCTCTCAGGCAGAACAGGTGATTGAAAGGTTAGCGCCTCACCTTTATCTATACATTACTATCCTGATTAACTCCTGCTTTCTGCTCAGAATGCTTACTCTATCTCATTTGAGCTTCTCATACTGTACTTGTAAAACTTTTCATTATTATTATTTTTCTAAATAATTTAGATAATTCATGTACAGTATATTGCAGCTGCACGTGTACAGTACAATTTGTATGCTATCGCAGTAAACCTTCATATGTTTAAATTTGAAAGTACAAAAGGACTAATAAAGCTGTATAGAATAGAGAAACTCTATACAAGATAAATCAGGTCTGAAAAGCAGAGATAATTTTACAAGATAGAAAGAAACCAGACATCCTCCACCTGCTTAATATTTTTACCACAGCATAAAATCACTTCATTCATTCTCAATACCCTTTTAAATACTTTTCTATGATGGGCATTCAAGTCAGACCAGAACTTGTGATGAAATTTCTCATGAATGAAGGTATAAAACCAATCAAGATTTACAGAAGACTTCAAGCACTGCATGTTGATGAGGCTCAGCCACAAAAAAACATCTGAATAGTGCAAATGTAAACGTCAGTGAATTACGACCCTGGTGAAGAAGCTCAATGCAGGCGTTCCTGTGAACATTCAGCATGTGGAGCGCACTACATGTTTGGGCCATTAAGGAGTTCCTGGGAGGCCAGTGTTTTAGACATGAAGCAAGCAGTCCGATTATGGCTCAGGCATACTAAAAAAAAATTCTATCTTGATGGTATCTATTAAGTAATAGTGAAAACTTTAAAACTCGTACTTGAAATCTTCTGTGTCCTGTAAGAACATGCAAACTGATTGAATATTTATTAATATGCATTTATATGAGATTTTTTGATTACCTTTTTTAGATTCACCATACATGGTTAGCTGATTCCTATAATTAAGCCAGTCCTAGCGTCTGTACTAATAAAATTTAATTAAGAATTAGGATAAATAAAAGGATAAATAGTCATCATAAAACATCATTGTCTATATCACTTATTCAGGGTTGCAGGGACCTAGAGCCTATCCCAGGAGGCTTAGGGCACGAGGCGGGGTACATCCTGGACAGGGTACTCCATTGCAGGGCACACACACTCATACACACACTCATACACTAAGAGCAATTTGGGAACGCCAATAAGCCTAACCTACATGTCTTTGGACTGTGTGAGGAAACCGGAGTACCCGGGGGGAAACCCACCAAGCAAAGGGAGAACATGCAAACTTCACCATCATAAAAGAATGAAGGAATAAAGATAAAACTCATTCATGAAAACGTGATTAGGAAAATCTTTCACATGGTCAAATTTCAACATGTATATTATTATTTCTTCATTTATTCTTCATCTTCTATACCGCTTATCCAGTACACAGTCGCAGGGGGCCTATCCCGGGAAATTTTGGGCACATGGTCGGGTAGACCATGGATGGGGTGCCAATTTATTGCAGGGCACACACACACACAAACACACACACACACTATGGCCTAATCTGCATGTTTTTGGACTGTGGGAGGAAACTGGAGTACCCTGGGGAAACCCGGAGAACATGCAAACACCAAGCACCCAGAGCCAGGAATCGACGGTAATCGATCCACCTCGATAGTGCTATACACTACGCCACCATCATGCTATTATAAAGTTCTGAAAGTTCTCACAGGTTTTCTAAACCAAAATATGTCTCTTTTCATATGTTTCTCAAAGACTATTGTCACTCAAATCCTGCCTGATATATCCCATTGCAATGCTATTTTAATTATAAAATTATTGAGCATTGATTGCATTATTGCAGAGCACCATTTGCACTATTTTTAAAAAATAATTTTCTCATACTTGAAATGCAGCTCCGTTAGCCCATATTAAAGCCAGCACAAGCTTTGACAAGATGAGAAAAGCACCTGATCTACATCGCCGCTGTTTACAGTATATTGTCGTCATTAAATCCGAATGAGATTAGAGTCCTATATACAGTACTCCGCCGCTGGCAGAAGCTTTTGTCTAGAGGATCATTAATCTGTCAACGCGCTAGCAAATCATCCTAATAAACACCAAGCCAGTGAACAATACACTAAGCTAATCATGGCAAATGACTCTGTGAACAAGAAAGCTGCTCCACTGCATAGAAATGGGATTTGTTTCTGTAATATCATGCTAATGACACGTCGAAAAAGCAGGTTACCCGCCTTCAAGATTTGATCATTTCATGAAAATGTATTAGAAATATATAAAGAAAAGATTTGAAGTGTTTATTAAGCAGGATGCTAATTATGAGCTTTTTAGTGCCGGTAGGAGTGAAGGGTTTAAGTAGATGGTCTATGAATATGCATGTAAATGAACATACACATACTGCTAAATCAGCTGCAGCATACGTCCCATGTTATCATGGTGAAAATACAGTAATAACAAAATATTGTTTCATAGAGGACTGATTAAAGTACATTTTTTAATGCATGTTTCTTTTGCTAAAATGCAGCTAAGTATGATCATATTTTCAGGAGAAAAAGTATTACTTTTGGAAATTTAGCTATCATATTCCTCAGCTAACAAAATTACCGTTCCACAATCATGATACTGATACTTATGAAACTGTCATCCTACAGATGAGAAACTCGGCCCGAGGCTGCTACGTATAATGATTCCAAACTGCATTTTTAAAAAAGGAAAGTAGTACGTAAGACCCTAATCCTTCACCTTATCTTCACCCACACTGAGATAGCAGGTGGGGTCGGGATAAACATGCACAAGGTAAGAAAGAAGTGGAAATAGGTATTTTCGTCTGCCTTATTTGCCTCATATCAGTTTGCACGCATTGGTATTTCAATTCGAAAATGGCTAAAAGGATATTATTTACTTTGAAAAGGGCACTGCACATGCCAGGACCGTATCATAGTACGGCGTATGATGATAGGTTATGCAGGTTGAATCGTGTTTCATGACTGGCACATGCACACAAAGAAAATAAGCTACTGCATACGTATCTGCGGAGTAAATGTCAGGATAATAGCATGGTGCTATCTCCTGTCTCAGAATCTATGTGTGTGTGAGAGAGAGAGAGTGAGAGAGAGCAGTGACAGACTGTAAATCCACTGTGCTGCTGTAGAGATCTACACTAGTCTGTCATGTTATTCCTCGGAGCCAGTGAAAAACTGGCAGGCTTTGCCATGCTGATAAATTTGTATGTGTGTGTGTGTGTGTGTGTGTGTCAGTGAGCAAGTGAGACAGAATTCTTTTTATTATGTATCTACAAAATAGTGGCAAATATCGCTTTCAAAGGTGAACCTTGAATGTTCTTTTTAACAAATACATGTAAAAATTTATCCCTAAAATCCCTTTTCACGCTTAGAGATTTTTCTGTTTAAATAAGCGACAGAGCACATGGGTCAGTAACTAAACTCACCTATTTATTTACCAAAAAAATTATTTTATGCTCTTTTATTGGGTACATAAAAAAAAAAAAATTCTATATCCATCCATCAATCATCTGAACCATTTACCCTGTGCAGGGACTCAGAGGGCCTGGATGGCTAGGTACACCTTGAATGGAGTGCCAAACAATCGCACGGCACAAACCACATGCACTAACACACACACTCTCTCACGCTCAATCATCCACCATTGTCAATTTGGAAATGACAAAATTGTACAGTGCATTTTTTAGACTATGGGAGGAAACCAAAATACCCAGAGGCACATAGGACACAGGACCAGAATTGAGATTCTAATGCCAACCCTTGAGGTGCCAGTATGAGGTGACTTTGCTACCCACTAAGCAATCAAACCAGCTTTAATCTCTTATTGCTAAAATAATAAAATATCAAACAAACCAATATTATCGCATTAAAGCTCTCTCTCCCCTTTTGTCACAACACATTTTAATGTCATATTGATGTGTATGATTATTAATGTTCTCTTTTGTTCTATTTAATCATTTTTTCCTACGGTGTCTTTATCGCTTTGTCTCAATCGCTTTTTTGTTTGTCTTCCCATCCTTGCTCTTTCTCTTTCTCTCTTATCAGAAAATGAAACCTGAAATCATGAAGGCCTTTGCAGATGTTCTCTTTTGTCCTGTTTAATACATCACTAATCTTTAATTATACTACGAAAAGACAGAGGATGCCTAAAACAGAAGACAGATGAGTCATGGCTAGAATAAGAAACTAGGACATCAGGCAACGAGAAGAGAAATAGGTTACTTGTGATACACGGAATCAGAAGGCTAGTCAGTGTACTGTATGACTATAGCAAATACATGAGTAAGCAACCTACATCCTGTAGAAAACTAGCGGGAAACATGGGGTATCACATGCTTCCTCCAGAGGTTCGTGAAGCCAGCCAATGGCGTCGAGTCACTATTGAGTAAATCTTCCTCTTTAATTCCAGTAATATGGAAGTATTGTTATTCTTTTCAAAAGCTGCTAGAAGCTAGTTGTTTGCTTTCATTGGAAAATATAATGGCCTTTTGATGGCATCAAGTCTATCCTTGATGCGAGTATCGATTTACTTGTGTAAAGTTTATGGAGGAGACACTATTTGAGAAAGTTTTTCTTCTGAAAAAAATACTGCATCTTTGTCCGAAACTTAAAAAACACAGCACTGTGAAAACGTCTTGAGCCACACCTCATTTCCTCATATTTTGCATCTAAAAATACAAAAGATCGTCTCGGGTTACGTGGCTGTAACCCTGTTCCCTGATAAAGCGGGAACGAGATGCTGCGTGAAAACGCTATGGGAACATCTCTTTGTTGCCCGGTTGTGAAGCCTGTGCATGTCAAACCCGCCGAATACCTTCGGCTTATAACCTGTGCAGGCATGACATCACCGAATAAGGTGCACCTGCAGGTTATAAATAGGAGTGAACCGGAAACATCCTCAGGTCAATTTTGTCTGAAGGACGTCCAGGCACGCCAGCAGTGCGGCATCGGAACGCAGCATCTCGTTCCCGCTTTATCAGGGAACAGGGTTACAGCCAAGTAACCCGAGACGTTCCCTTTCAAAAGCTACACTCAATGCTGCGTGAAAACGCTATGGGAACGAGAATACCAACGCCGCCGCACTGCAAGTGTCTGGACCCCCAGGTTGTGTAGCGTGTGCGCACAAGCCGAGGAGATCTCAGACCTAGATCTGGGATGCTGACTCAAGGATCCGCGAACCTGGAGTAGCATTGACATCCAGACTATAAAATCTAACAAACATGTGTGGAGAGGACCAGCCCGCCGCATCACACACCTGCTGCAGGGGGACACCTCTTGCCAAGGCAATCGATGAGGCAATCCCCCTGGTTGAGTGAGCCCTGATTCCCAGAGGCGAAGTGTGACCACGTGCCTCATAGGCTAGGGCAATGGCATCTCTCACCCAGTGTGACAGAGTCTGTCTAGTGGCAGCCGCCCCCCGGTTCCGACCCCCATGGCAAATAAAGAGCTGCTCTGACTTACGCCACTGGCTAGTGCGGTGGACGTAGATCCGAAGAGCACGTACTGGACACAGTAAGAGAAGTCTTTCCTGCTCCGGAGCTGTGAAAGGCGGAGGACAGAAGGCTTCGAGAACAACTGGGTGCATGATCGAGAATGGAACCTTGGGAAGATAGTTCAGGTGAGGATGCAGAATAGCATAGTCTAGGCAGGATGGGAAGACTGACAGAGCCTGCAGATCCCCAATCCTCTTCAAAGAAGTAATAGCCATAAGAAAAAACATCTTAAGAGACAGAAGCTTGACAGGTGCTGACTCTAGTGGTTCGAACGGGGTGTCAGCGAGGCCTTCGAGTACGATAGTTAAGTCCCATGAAAGGACCATCGCTCAAGTGGGCGGCTTCAACCGTTAAGCTCCACGAATAAAACGGGCAACTAAATGGTGCTTGCCCACAGAAACGCCGTCATTCAGAGCGTGACAGGCCGAAATAGCGGCTACGTACGTTCTGAGCGTACTAGGGCATAAGCCCGAGGACAACATTTCTTGCAGAAACTCCAGCACTGAAACAATCTGGCAGTGAACTGGGTCTATGTGTCTTACCATGCACCAATTTTCAAATACACTCCATTTGAGGGCATAAGTTCTTCTAGTGGAGGGAGCTCTGGCACTTAAAATGGTTTCAATTACGCTGGCTGAAAGCCTAGCATGTCTCAGTTGGTCCTGTTCAGGGGCCAAACGTGAAGGTTCCAGAGCTTGGGCCGGGGATGAAGTATTGTCCCCTGTGCCTGAGACAGAAGATCCCTCCTCACTGGAATCACCCAGGGTGAGCCGTCGAGGAGAGATATTAGATCCGAGAACCACGCTCTGGTCGGCCAATGGGGCGCTATCAATAAGAGGCGCAACCCTTGTTGACGGACCCTCGCCAGGACTCCCGGGAGCAGAACTATAGGTGGAAACGCATAAAGGCGTAACCTGGGCCACGTGTGGGCCATTGCGTCCAGACCCAGGGGAGCTGGAGGAGTCAGAGAGTAGTAAAGGGGACATTGTGCTGTCTCTTGTGAGGCAAAGAGGTCCACCTCTGTTACGTAAAATCTTTCCCAGATTTGACTGACTATTTCGGGGTGGAGCTTCCATTCCCCCTGTTCTACAGCTTGTCTGGATAGCAAGTCTGCTCCTACATTCATGTGCCCTGGAATGTAAATCACCCTGAGGGACAGGAACTTGTCCTGTGCCCAAAGCAGAACCTGGTGCGCTAGCTTGTTCAAGCGGCGCGAGCGCAGTCCACCCTGGTGATTTATGTACGAGAATACCGCAGTGCTGTCCACCCGCACTAGGACATGGTAGCCTCTCAACTGCTGGAGGAAGTGTTTCAGGGCCAGAAACAGAGCCATCATTTCGAGGCAATTGAAGATGACCTCTCCAGCAACCTTGTGCTGGACGGCCATCCAAGACCGCACCCCAGCCCGTGAGGGAAGCGTCTGTCGTTAGCATCTTGAGACCACAAGACGGACCTAGAGTGGGACCCAAAGTCAGAAACCGGGGTCTGAACCACATAGAAAGGGTATGAAGCCCCCGGCGCGTAACCCTTATTAGCCTCTGGTGGTTGGCCCTTGAATGAAACCCCCTGGCTCTTAGCCACAGCTGAAACGCTCTCATGTGCAGAAGGCCCAAAGGTATCACCGTGGACGCAGCCGGCATGAGGCCTAAAGATTTCTGAAAGTGACAAACAGTGACCTTCTGGCCTAGCTTGATTTCCTTCAGGGTGTTGAGAATGGATTCGACATGAGCAGGAGACAACTGTGCCCGCATCGTGACCGAATCCCATGTGACACCCAAATATGTTGTCCTCTGAACAGGAAGGAGAACGCTTTTTGTGGCGTTGAGTCTCAATCCTAAAGAATGAAGACGGGCTAGGACGACATCCGATGTCGAAGCGCTAGCTCCTGAGACTGGGCCAGAATCAGCCAGTCGTCTATGTAATTCAAAATACGGATGCCCTGGAGTCGTAAAGGAGCCAGAGCTGCATCCATGCATTTTGTATATGTGCGGGGTGACAGAGCTAGGGCAAATGGAAGGACTCGATACTGGTAAGCTTCGCCCCCAAAGGTGAACCTCAGGAACTTCCTGTGCTGTGGCAATATTTCTATATGGAAATATGCGTCCTTGAGATCGATTGTCACAAACCAATCCTCTAGTTGAATTTGAGAAACAATCATTTTGACAGTCAACATTTTGAATCTGGATTTCCTGAGATAGCGGTTCAAGCCGCGAAGATCCAAGATCGGACGCAACCCCCCCCCCCCCCCCCCATCTCTTGGGCACCAAAAAGTACCGACTGTAGGAGCCCGACTCTCTGTCTGGAAGGGGAACATGTTCTATGGCCCCTTTGCCCAGCAGAGTCTTTAACTCCTGAGCCAGCAGATGTGCTCGGTCCGGTTTCACGGAAGTGGAGACCACGCCGTTGAAACGCGGAGGACGATGTGCAAACTGAATCCTGTAGCCTGTGCCTACAGTCTTTTGTACCCAAGGAGATATACCTGGCAGTAGTTTCCACGCTGCCAGCTTCTCTGAAAGGGGCACGAGCTTTGACACTTTGGCTGGATGGGGGGGTATTAGGTGTTGGGTATCCTGAAGTATGGCAGGAGATACCCGAACACCCAACTCTTCGTTGGAGACCGGCGCTCCCCAAAACACCAGTGGTGGCGGGGATTGAACACCGGCCTCCAGGGAGTGCCAGGGAGGAGGCCCTGCTTTGTGATGAAAATCCCCACGGCCCCAGGCGCACGAACCTCAGGGCTTCTTCTTCGAAGAGAGGAAGCTCCTCAGATCTGGTCTTTTTGAGGCAGATTTCTGAGAATGGCGGCGAGCCCCACCCCAGTCTTTATGAGGGGGTGTGCGGCTGGTCACGCTCTCCTTCTGGACCTCACGCCTTATAGGGGCCAGACCTGGCCGGGGCCGGGTGGCCGACGGTCCCGGTTCTTGAGCACGGCGGGGAAGGAACCTCCCAAAAGCCTGTTCATATAGCTTTGCCTCCCGAAACCTAGTGGCGACGGAATTAACAGCGCCGCCAAAAAGGCCGGAAGGCGAGACGGGGGCATCAAGGAGGACAGCACGATCCTTATCCTTGATGCCCGAGAGGTTCAGCCACAGATGCCTCTCCGTGGATACCATGGCAGCCATAGAACGGCCCACAGCACGGGCCGTCTGCTTGGTTGCACGGAGAGACAGGTCTGTGGCTCAGCGCAGTTCTGCAAACGCCTTGTCATCAATAACCCCGCCGGTGCTCAGGTCCTTCAGCAGGTCAGCCTGGTAAGCCTGCAAAACCGCCATGGTGTGCAGTGAAGCACCAGCCTGTCAGCCTGCTGCCTGAAAAGCTTTACCCACCAAAGCAGATGTCAATCTGCACGGCTTGGAGGGGACAGTAGGCTTTTTCAGGGAGGATGATGTCCCAGGAGAGAGATAGCCCGCAAGCGTCTCTTCTATCTGGGGCATCATCATATAACCGCGTGCTTTCGCATCAACGATATTCGAATAAGTCGAAGGCACAAAAACATGCAATGAATACGGCTTGCTCCATGACACAGTTAATTCATCATGGAGGTCACCAAAGAAGGGGAGAGAGAGACGTTGAGGCTCCTCCCCCCGGCCACCCGACAGAAACCTGTCGTCTAATCTCAAATGCTTAGGGGAATCTCGCTTCTGCGGCCAGTCGATATGCAATCGCTTGACCGCACGCGTTACAACCTCTAATAATTCCTCATAAGCTCTGTGAGCACTGGAGGAGCGTTGTGAGGCTACTTTCATGGAAGCGAGAGAGGAAGATTCTTCCGCTCCTTCACAAGAAGCGCCGGCGCCATTCCCCAGGAATGCGCCGCGGCTCGCGGTTTCTCTTTAAAGAAAGCGAGCCGCGCGCGAAGCACCTTAATAGGGAGAAGATCACAGTACTCACAGTCTCCCTGAAGCCCGAGGCGAGTGTGTTCTTCCCCCAAGCACTCAAGACAAAACTCGTGAAGATCGCCCTCCGAAAGAGATCTATCGCACGGAGGCACGCATCTCTTAGGCAACTCCGCCATATCGGTGAGTTAATGCTGTTATTTTTATTTTTGCTTTTGTTACGGCTTGCATGCACACTCAAACACAAAGCGGTCCTGAAGACAAAAAGATCTGAGGATGTTTCCGGTTCACTCCTATTTATAACCTGCAGGTGCACCTTATTCGGTGACGTCATGCCTGTACAGTTTATAAGGTATTATAAGGTATTCGGCGGGTTTGACATGCACAGGCTTCACAACCGGGCAACAAAGAGATGTCCCCATAGCGTTTTCACGCAGCATTGAGTGTAGCTTTTGAAAGGGAAACAGACTTTCTTGTATTTTTATGTAGACTTGAGAAATAGTTCTCCTGGGTTCCTCTAGCACTTTTTTGGCTCCCAGTACCTGTAACTGTCTAGTTTCAGAAAAGTGTTTTGAAAAAAGTCACTGAACTAATGAGAAGCAGGTGCAGATGATGACAGATCAGGCTGGTAAATAGTATACTGGTGATGATTAATGCTAAGTGGTTGGAACAGATGAGAGGGGAAATGAGGTTGCTGCTAAGGTTGTTACATAAACAACCTTTTTTTATTTTATTTTATCTTCAAGCACTTTCCAGCCTGTTACAGTAAAGCATTTGTTCCCATTTCTTTAATTCAATCTACATCTTTTAAGTTGACAAGAAGAAATAAGGCGTGGCTTTTGTACGTTACTGTACAAAAATGTACAGTATGCAGTATTTTTTGTAGTTTTATGCAGTATACATACTTTTTTTTTTACTGTACTTTAACAGCATGCAGACGAAATGTTTAAATTTAAAAAGTACATATTGAGCTCTAAATGTTCTGCCTAATTCATTTCAATAGATAAAGATTCATATACTGTATGTACTTCATATATGGCTCACAGGACATCTTTATGCCACACACATGCTATATATGCACTCAAATAGACCAACACACTGTACATTGTAAAAATTGTGTTTAATCTTTGCTGAGATAAGGTGCAATCCTGAAAGAGCTTCACATTCTTCACTTGCTTTGCATCACACCACTGTGTAGGATAAACATTTTTGCACATATTTGATTTATATTTGTTAGGCATATATCCAAATATATTTTGGATAAATGTTGAAATATGAAGTGTTAGCTATTAAGAAAATGAACACTGCATGAATTCTATGTGTGTTATGCTATATATGTATTTGTGTACATATTGTATATACTCTACATAAACATGAAACTTCTGATAATTCATTTCCATGCTTGTGGATGATTTAAACTGCAAAACAATTAAGCCATAAAATGCATATAATGCATTTATTGTATGTATTTATATTTGTGCATTATGGTGAGTGCATCACAATATAACAGATCTATAATGCTTTAAATTATCCTGCACTCTTTTTAACCTTATCATTAGTTCTCGAATGTGTTTGAAATAGCATGGGAAAAAGGGACAGGAAAAAAAATCGAAGCTAAACCACATGGGACTTTTATGTGAAATGTAACTCCATACAAAGTGTAAGTAAATGTGCGGGCAGGGTGTGTGGGTGTCTTTATTTACTTCTTGAATTAGAACTACATCACTAAATATGTCACACAGCCAATTTTCGGTGTAAGATTAATATTTATTTTCTGTTTTAGTGGAAACTGCAGCTCATAGATTTAGCTGCCAACTTTTGTTTATTTCTAGTCTTGGCAAAGAAGAGAGATTATGAGGGTTGGTTTGCAAGCTTTGTGAAGACAAACATTAAAGATTTATTTCCCCATAACTGAAATGGCCCCATAGCTAAATGTTTAGGCATGTACAGTATAGACTGATTAGCTGTAACATTATAATACAAAACATTAATGTGTGGGGTCCCCGTGTGCTGTAGTGGCAGCTCTGGTCCCTCGGCCATAACTCCACAAGACATCTGGGGGTGTGCTGTGGTGTCTGGCGCCAGGATGTTGGCAGTGGACTCTTTGGATGCTGTCATTTGTTTGTCTCGTGCATCCAATGGGTCCTCGATCAGATTGGGATCTGGGGCATTAGGTCTGCAGTCTTGGATTCTTTACCTTCTGGGCCCTGTGTGTGTCGGGTTGTGGTGCACTGGATGTTCTGGTGACTTTTTTTCTGGTGGACATTTTTTTTTAGCAATTTCCCAGATAGCACACCACTGAAGGGCCAACGTTGGGCCAATGGCAGTGCATATTCTGTGTAAATACATAAATAATTTGAGCATTGTACATTAAAAGCATTATTGCGCTTTAAAAAATCCATTATAGTTCCCATCCCCAAAAGATCTCATATCAGCTGTACATCTATACTGTATCTGCAAAATGTCTGGAGAGGTTGGTGATCAAGCGCATTAAGGATGCCATACCACCCACACTGGACCATTACCAGTTTGCATATAGACCAAACAGATCAACAGAGGATGCAGTGGCCATTGTGCTCCATACTGTGTTAGAACATCTAGAACGCAGAAATACGTATGCTAGGCTCCTCTTTGTCGATTTTAGCTTGGCTTTCCACACCATTTTGCCAAACAAGCTCCAAATTAAGCTTTGTGAGCTAGGATTAAGCACTGTACTATGCAACTGGACTGTGGCCTTTTTAACAAATCGCTCTCAGTGTGTGCAAATAGGAAAACACATGTCATTCACAGTGCGCATTAACACAGGGGTCCCCCAGGGATGTGTACAAAGTCCCTTAATTTATACACAATACACATATGACTTCTGCACCACCTTTCCTTCCAACTATATATATAATTTGCCGACGACATCACGGTGCTAGACCTCATTACTAATAACGATGAGGCCTCATACAGAAGGGAGGTGGAAAATCTGGAAGCTTGGTGTGATACCCACAACCTGACCCTAAATATCAAGAAGACCAGGGAGATAATCGTGGATTTTCATAGGAGCACAAGGACCACTCACCATTCATTACTTGGAATGGGACGTAAGAGGGGGTCACCAGCTTCATGTTTCTTAGCCTAACTATGACAGAGGACCTAACATGGGGTTATAATACCAACTCTGCCATAGGAAAAACCCAGCAGCGGTTCTTTTATCTGAGGAAATTGAGAAGTCCAACCTTTTTTAGCAGCTTTGGTAAACTTTTATCATTGTGCCATAGAGAGTGTGCTGACATATGGACTTTTGGTGTGGTTTTCCAGCTAGATAATGGCGGAACAGCAGGCACTGCAGTGGGTGGTGAAAGCAGTGGGGAAAATCACACGGACTAGTCTCCCGGAGGTTAGCACCATTTACACCACATGCTGCCTTCGAAGAGTGCACAGGATTATACGTGATCAGCATCACCCTGCACATTACCTGTTCTAGTTACTCCCCTCAGGCAGAAGGTATAGGTCCATACATGCCAGGACCACAAGACTTTCCTACAACCTCTTTCCAGCGGCTGTAAAACTGTTGAACGAGCAATTACCTCCCTCTCTGCCATTGTCCCCACCTACTCCTACAGTACATATCGTCCATCACTTTTACAATAACTGTGAACTGGACTTGCTGCAGCACACATTATACTGTAGATGCACTTTATTACATCACATGTCATAAGATGATGCTCTAACGATATCTCATTGTTATTTATACTCTGTTGTTTATAACAATGATAAAGCTGAAAGTTGAAAGTTAAAATGTATTTTGAAATATGTTCTTTGAAATATTCCTTTTCAATCAGCAAAATGGTGAGAAAAACAAACATTTTCCACATTTGGCTCAACTCAGTTTTACAGCACACATATATTTCTGCAGATGAAACAAAGTAAAAATAGCAATTCAAACTCAGAATTCAGAATTGTCAAATGATATGTTTCACATACCAACTACCTTAGTACATATATTCGAAGTATTATGCGATAACCGCATAAACATACAAAAATGCAGAGCCCTGAAGCAAAACAATATGTACTGTATATTAGCCCTTTAATGTTTCTGGCACTTACTATGGCAACAATCCCTATGGTTCTAACCTCGCTATGGCTCTGTAGGCTACTGTATTCACCGGCAACAGTTCGATTAGCCTAGCATAATAGTGTATAGCTAAACATCTTTCTCAACGCATTACATCAAAACTACGAACTGCATGTTTTTCATGTTACTACTACAGATTCTCACCACTGTCTTACTCAAGGGTATTTACATCTCATTTGGAGGAATATTAACCCACCTGTAGTTGGGAGCAACGAGGCTCTGTGTGGTTTAGGTTCCCCCGAGCGAAAAGCGCCATGTGTGCGCTTCACTCTAGTGACATGTTTGACAGTGTTCATAGTTCAGCACAAAGTTGCTGTTGGTATCTTATACAACATTATGATACACCTTATGTTCTGCACCACAATGAACTTTATAACTATTGTTTTTAGCTGTCTTATCTGCAAATAATTTAGTATATGTACATACATTTTTAACCTTTTACACTTGCATCCATGTCATCTAGCCATAAATAAATAACAACAGAGAAAACTGAAATGAATAACAACACATTACCACAATTGTTTAGATGACATTATAGTAAATCCATTTACATATAATTAATGATAATAGGACATATACTGTATTTCCAGTAATATTGTTAAAAGTCTTTTGCCAGCATACAAAATGTTTGTGTTCAACACACACTAGAGGACATGAGCGATAATAGGCAAGTTGTTGGTTCCCTGTCTCATTCTCTCAATACATTGCATTTTTTTTGTTTTTTTTACAAATTATTTAGTCATCGTGGATCACTAAATATTCATAAATAGCTAGCAATCCTCAAAAAAAAGCAGTGTCTGTTCTTGTACACCACCCCCCAATGGGCCAATGTTGGGCCAACAGACAAAATTATGTTTTGTCTGCACTGCCATTTGCCCAACATTGGCCCTACATTGGAGCACTGACAAAAGGTTACCAAGATTTTGCAGATGTTTGGCCAGCAAAGTTGTGCTACAGTATCTGGGTTGTTTTGCATTGCCTTTTCTGTGGGATCAGACTGGTTTGGCTGACCTTTGGTACTCAAAGGAGTAAATGAGCCTTTTCCATCCATGATCCTATCACCGGTTTACTGTATTTAATTGATAATCAATGTTAATGGGTTAATGTTATGGTTTATTGGTGTACAGTGTATACAGTCAGGTATGTAAGTATTTGCTTATGATACAATTTTGATATTTTTGCCTCTGTACATCAAAATAGATTTCAAGCAATGAAGACTTTAATCTTAAATTCAATATCGCAATTCAATTATTATTATATTTTTTTATATTGTGGTTCTGACATTCATTTCCAGTTATTGGTGCAAATTCTTCTTGGTTTCATCTATTCAAATAATCTTGTTCTAGAACTTGGCTGGCTCTCTTTTTAGATGTTCCCTAGCGAAGTCTAATCTAGCCAACCAGTTCTTGAGGATGATCAATGGTTTGATGCTTAAGGTAAACATATCATATTTTCATCATAAATTTTAATAAGTTGCTATGTTTCAGAAGAGTTAGATTTTTGTTCTGCATCAAGCAAAAAACAAAAACTGTTATTATTAAAACTTGGATGGATATGGCTGAACCATCAATTTCATGGAGGAAATGGTTGAAAACAAAGCACTCACAGCTAAGCTTAATAATGAAAGTAAGAGTATTTCCAATCACACAATGTGATGACAACACACAGAATCAGGACTAAACAGCTGGGTAGCCATAAGAAAACCACTTGTTAGTGAGACTAATCACAAAAAGGCTTTGAAGCTATGAAAAAAAGGTTACAGAGCGATGGATGCGTCAGAGTAAGATGGGAAGTGCATGAACTGATCTGGGGTTGATTCTAGTCTAGCAACGTCGAGGCAGTACAATGAAGTCAGCTGACGACCTGAATGTACTGAATGAACAGGAATTTTTATTCACTGATTGCATGGGCATATTGGTGGATGGCAAGGCTAAGTTGTAAATTGTCATGAGTTGCTCTGTGTGCATGAGGAATTATTATTATTATTATTATTATTATTATTATTATTATTATTATTATTATTATTATTATTGTGTGTGTGTGTGTGTGTGTGTGTGTGTGTGTGTGTGTGTGTGTGTGAAAAAATGTATTTTGGATATGTTTCTTGTTTATATAAGTATTTTGAAACAGTTATCAGTTAACAGTTATTATTTTGCTTATTCATTTAAAGTCTCTAAGTCTTTTTTCTGTTTTTTTTTTTGCTTTTCTTTATCTTCCCTATTTCAATCAATTTCTCCATTCTTTCATTCTCTTTCTTCTCACTTAGACTCAGTGGACAAAGATGGCAATCCTGCCCAGGCTTTATACTGCCTCGCAGTTGATTAATTGACTTAATTACTGCACACTTTCCACACACACCCTAGTTAATTAAAAAAAAATGATGAAAAAGAGATTGTGTATGCTGTAAATGACTTTGTCACTCCTGTGTGGGTAAACACAAGTTCACAGACAATTTCACTCTCTCTCTCTCTCTCTCTCTCTCTCTCTCTCTCTCTCTCTCTCTGTGTGTGTGTGTGTGTGTGTGTGTGTGTGTGTGTGTGTGTGTGTGTGTGTGTGTGTGTGTGTGTGTGTGTGTGTTTACGGTCACACACTTCTCAATTCTGAGAACACTGACCATGTAAAAAAAAGAAAACAAGGTCAAGGAGAAGAAACGCAAGTTCACATCTTTCACACAAAGCACACACTTACTGGAATACATACTGTACTGTTTTTTTTTTTCATCAATAAACTTTTTAATTGGATTGGTATTACTAGTTAGTTGTAGAGCATAGAGGATTCTCAATCTTTTTTGTAACCAGGAATTGTTTACTAATAAAATATTAATGTATTTCAATTTTTAGATATGTGCATAAATATACTGAAATATATTCCCAATTTTTTTGTCCCCTAATTTAGTCATTGCAGATTGCCACCCATCTTTCAATCATACATATTTATGTTACAGTATATTGTGTGGAAAAAAAAAATGAAGCTATCAGACTTTGACGGATTGTTGATCGTGCCTCTGGTGAGTCACTTTTACCGTTATCAGCCTGAAGTGACTCAAATCTTATTTTTATCCTAACGTGACACAGATCTTTCGTTTAGGGGTGCCTGAATGCACAAATCTGATGTTTATCAGATTGGATCTGAGTCATTTTTGTATGTGATCCTACAGTAGATCGGATACACATCTGGTACACGGCCATGCACTGTTTTGCCTCTGCACGTGCATAGAGCACTTGCTGATGTCAGCCATCATTGGCAAAGGAAGGATTTCATAGCAGTGTTAAAAATAGCTGCTAAAACAGCAAATGTCTGGCTTTCTTCCTTCTTCTGGACATCAACAAATACAGCCTAACTGCTTGCCATCCTCCAGAGCAAACTCCTAAGCATATTTTTGCAAAAATTGCAATTTTTGTGTGAAATTTTGTTGTGTTTGTAGTGTTTTAAAACCTTGCTTCAATAAAATAAATGAGATAATATTCAGTAAATATTTTATATTGAAATAGACCCCATTTGTCTCAAACAAACAGAATAAGAGGGTTAAATGTGTGTTAATGGGGGGGTAACTAGCAAACATAGGAACATACGGACATGATGCTTTATGTCACATCAAAAACAAAAGTATATGAGAGCCACTTCCTTGTGTAAATATGAAGTTATTCTTTGGAAGCTAGAGAAGAATACCAAATGTGACGTAGCCTCATTTGTTTCCATGAGTTTTTAATAAACAGACAAAACCGTCCTGGAGAAAACTAAACTCATAAGATGGAAACCAGACTAAATAAGGCCATGAGACTCAACAGAGTAGATAACTTGGGAATGCAGGATATTCAATATTGCTTATTAATGCTGCACGAACAATCTCTTTCTCCGAGCTCATTGCATATAAACACCATCATAAATATGCCTTTCCTTGATTTTTCCAGAGTTGCCCCTCTTAATTCATCATTAAATCTGTGAACCATTGACTAAAGCCCTCGATCCCTTTCATGCTCCAGACACTCAACGTGTGCTTCATTAATCTCGACTTGGAGAGGGGTAAATAAACGCTCAGAGTCTCTCTGCACATCCTGCTTATGTGAGTACAGACTCTGAATAAAGACACAAAGGACGAGGATTGACACTTATGGTGATTAACACTCACTACCTTCATCAAATTTCTCTATATCTTTCCTTCCTTGCTCATATTATCCCCTGCTTCTCAATTTCTCTCTCTTCTTTTACTCGGTCTCCTTCCCTTTTTGCAGTATTTACTAAGGGAGCTCCGTAGAGGATGACTGTCAGATCAATTCACTGTCTGTGGCTACTTCAGTGGAGCTAATGTGTGTTTGTATGTGGCCAGCTTTACTTTCATCGGCTGTTTTCTCAGCCAAGCCACCAAACCACACTCTTTTTTTTTATTTCCAGCGATTTAAATGAACACAGATTATGTGTTCTACACCTACATTCAGATATAAGAATAAAAACAGGCACAGATTTTTTTTTTTTTTGTTGCTTTGTTGATTTCTTTAATGGTGGAGGGAAATTTAGAAATGTTAATGTTAATGTCGGCCAAAGCAAAAGAGTCAAAACGTCATGTAAATTCTGAACATTATATTATATGGTCAGAATTCATATGACTATTTGCCTCTGTGCATGCCTGGGATTGTTGCTGAAATCATCAGTCAGCACTGGCAGGGATTTCATTACAGCACTAGATATAACTGCTAAAACAGCTAAAGCGAGGCATCTGGCTTTCCTCCCTTATTTGGACCTCAAAAATTATAGACGAATAACTACTTGCCGAGCTCCAGAGCAAAAGCGCTAGCATACTGCATTTTTGCTTAAATTGCATCCACTGTTTGAAATGAATGAGCAGTCACACAAACATGACTTGTTTGAACCCAGATGTCGTGAGGAAAGACATATCGATGCTCGCATACAGTATGTGCTGATCAGAGTCAGATAAGACACTTGTTATAGATGTGTACAGTCATTAGTTTTGGGTGTAACGTGTTACAATGTAACGTTAGAGCACTTTTTTGATGTAACGAGTAATCTAACGCATTACAGTAGGTCCGCCATTTAAGTACGCAGTTAGTTAGTTATATTTTCAAAAATGTAATCCGTTATTCAGACAATTTATGTATTGGAATGGGAAAGTACTCTAACTAGTTACTTTTATCAGGAAGTAACGCTGTAATGTAACTGTAATTTTGTAATGTAATTAGTTACTTTAAAAAGTAACGCCCGCCCAACCCTGACCGTCATGACATGCAAATCCAATCTGATAAAAAAAATAATAAAATAAAAAATAAAATAAAATAAAATAAAATAATAATAATAATAATAATAATAATAATAAATAAATAATAATAATAAATTGTATATAATACATAAAACTTGCTGGCTTGTAATGTGAACGTAGCTACTAATTCCTCTTCCCATTTCACTTCCTAGCAGAGCCACCTCTCTAACTACACATTTACATTCTCACTCTCACTTTCTCCCTTAATAGCCACCCTGTGTGTGCTCTTTTCTGCGGAGTCTTTTTCTTTGAAAGTGAGAGACGCAAAGAAGACATGTGTGTGCTTGCTTGTGTTTCTCAGATTATTTATAAAGTTTTGCTGTCCTCAGGGACCCAATCATCCTCCCAACCATATGCTCAGTACAGATCCCATTTACAGCCACAAACTAATGTAACTGGACATCATTAAATACAGTATTAAAGTCAATCATTAGCACACTAGTGCTCTGACTTCCTATTTGCTTACTACTTCAATCAATTACTTTGTAAGTTCAAGTGGCCTGACAGCCAACAAGCAGCTAGAAAATGACATCACAGTTCAACATAAGATGCAGTAATGGTGATTTCCATCACGTGAAAGGGTTCAGAATGACAAGAACTTGATAGCAAACAAACCAAAAGAAGCCAAAGAAATCTTTTTTTTATTTAAAAAAAAAAAAAAAAAAGCTAGCTTATAACACTTTTCCACCCATTGTTAGTAGGTAGTTGTTTTGAGGTTTATGGGCTTTTTGACTATAACAATGCTTACAACAGTTAGAAACACATACTGTACACTGCACATAACGATAAGAAATTCTTTTCCCCTCATGCCTCAGTAAATTAAAGTCAACTAAAAGAAAGCAAACAGAGCTGCTGGGAAGGGTTGTTACTGTGCTGTGTGTTAGCAAGCAGTGTAACTGTAAGTGGGATAGTGCTTTCACCTTATGTTCACACTACAGAGTGGTAAAAAACAACTCCTTTTCAATGTACTGCACTGGGACAATGCATACCTACAAGCACCAACAATAGCTGTTTGCGACACACTCACAAGAGACAAACTATAAGCAATGTGAACAACTTTTCTTCGGCTAGTGTCACCATAGGTATAGTCAGCATTGTTTTCCAATTAAGTCTGTGATTCAGTCTGTTCTCTCCACCAGCCGAACAACAAAAACGTCCGTCAGCGACCAATTCTTTTGACTCACAGCACTACCCTGCTGTTGTGATGGATTAAACAGGTAAGTAAAATCCATACATCAACAGAATTCATCATCTGAACACATGCTCTAATATGTGGGGTGTTCAAGTCAACCTGGGATTTTTAATTGTGCAGAATAACAACACAGTTATGAAAATAAAAACTACCTTTATTTCTCGGTATGATCCCTTGCTGCACTAATGCACTTATCCCACCATTTCACTAGTGCTTAGATACCATCAAATTAGAAAAATTTCACTTTAGCCATGATCGGACTGCCTGCTTTCAGGAACTCCCTTAATGGCCCAACCTGTTGAAATGGTTTGGAGTGAGGTCAGGACTATATGGGGATATACCAATAACTAGTAATGTTTATGAGCAAGTGGTGTTTATGAATGATTGTGTACATTTCCACAGACCAGATGCATTTCTTCCATAGGTTGGTGACAAGTTATCCATTATTTTTCAAGGATTATGCATCTGACTCACAGAATATTCAGTCATCTGGACTGGTATCGTCATTGACATACGTAACTTAACCCTGTTTAAATAGCCACCTACGCCTTCATCACCACTCGCATTGATTACTGTAATGCTTTGTATTTCGGGGTTTCTCAGGGAGCATTACATCGGTTACAGCTGATCCAAAATTCTACTGCTCGACTCTGCTTACCGTCTACGCGTAAAAGAGAACATACAGTACCTCTCCAGTTCTGGCTTCTTTTCATTGCCTCCTGGGACAGTACTACTCTCTCTCCCTCACTCATCATCTATACCGCTTAATCCTGTATTCAGGGTCACGGGGGCCTGGAGCCTATCCCAGGAGACTTAGGGCACATGACAGGGTACACCCTGGACAGGGTGCCAATCCATCGCAGGGCACAGACACACACACACATACACACACACACACTCATTCACACACTACGGGCAATTTGGAAACACCAATTAGCCTAACCAACATGTCTTTGGAATGTGGGAGGAGACCGGAGTACCCGGAGGAAACCCACCAAGCATGGGGAGAACATGCAAAGTCCATGCACACAGAGACGGGAATCGAGCCTAGCCGGGGATCGAACCCAGACCCTGGCGGTGCAAGGCGACAATACTAACCACTACACCACCATGCCGCCGTATACTCCACCTCGGTCTCTCAGAGCATGAGATAAACTTTTGCTGACTGTACCCAAAACCAAATGCAAGCTCAGGAGTGATCGAGCGTTCTCTGTGGTAGCACCCAAATTGTGGAATGACCTACCCTTGACCATTCGAGAAGCCACATAACTGAGGGTGTTTAAATCCCATCTTAAAACTCACATGTTTTCTCTGGCATTTAAACCAACATGAGATTATTGTGTTTGATTAGACATGTGTGTGATGTGATTTTAATTATGTTTTTAAAATATAATTTTATTATTTATGTGAAGCACTTTGGGACATTCTTGTTGTTCAAGTGCTATCAAATAAAGATGAGTTGAGTTGAGTTGAGTACGCCCGATCATTAATGTGATATGCAAAGGTACGACATGAAACTCACGCTTTACAGCAGCAACCTCTGTGGGAAGCAGTCTAGACAATATACTGTATGGGTGTGATGTCAGTTCTCATTGGAGCATTTGATTCCCCTCTATAATTTACAGGTAAATGGTAAATGTACAGTGTAGTGGGAATCAGATTGTGATTGAGTGGCGTGGTAAATGGTTCACATGGATCAGTGGTTATGTTTGTTTGGCGCACAGGACCATCTCCTTTTTACATGACCTCTTTGATGATGTCTTTCCTTTTGGTTGTCAGTTCACCGTGCTTATGGTTTAAATCAACTTCTTCAAATGACTTGAAAGAATGTCGTGTTGGGGGGAGCGTTATAGTCTTAGTTCACACAAGCCCTCTTGATAATTTCCTGGCATCCTCAGGCATGCGGGATTAGCATGTGGTAATGAATCATCCCTGTCTTCATCAACACTATAATCAATTGCATTACTTTATCCTGATGAAATTTATTTTATTCACTGAATCATGTAGTTATTTTACCGGTACCATTTATGGGTAGAAGCGTGTTGGAAAATGAAACCTGTTCAGGATAAGACCATTGCAGGCAGATCCCAGGTGTTAATTTGAGATTGTGTTTGTGTGTGTCTGTGCATTCCATAATATTCACTAATTGCTTTTAAGCATTTAAGTATCTCTAACACACACACACACACACACACACACACGCACATGAATAGGACTCAGATTTTAATTAAGTTCTGTATAGTGTTGGATGAGAGATTCTGTTGTAAAAGGAATCTGGGAATCTGGAATGAGTGTGTAAAAAAAATAATAATCATATACACTTACTTTATGTGTGGATAGGAATATTGTGCAGCTTCCTTTTTGTTTGTGCAGATTTTGTTATATTATACAAGTGCCAAGATTTGGTTTATGTGTAGGCCTAGGTCCACCTAGGTTTTGGGGTCCCCTTGTGCCACCCTGACAGTTTGGGCCCCACAGGGCCTCTGGGGGTGTTCGGTGGTATCCGGCACCAGGAGTTGAAAGTTTATTCTTGGAGTGCTGTGGGTTGTGTGGTGCATTGGCTTTTTGAGGGATTGGACCAGTCAGGCTGCCCTTGGGCCCTGTGGGAGTGGGTGAGCTTTGGGTGTCCACAATCGTGTCACCAGTTTGCTGGCATTTTTATAATCAATGTTAGTTGTGTTAATGTTTTGGCTCATTAGTGTATATTCAGGTGTGGTCCTCACAAAGACTGCAGACAAATGTGCCTTTTTAGCCTTTTTTTTTTTTTTTTTTTTTTTGCAAACAAAAGAAAATAATCTTGATAATTAAAATGAGGTTCACCATAAGTTAAATGCAACAAACATTATGCAGAAACATAAACAATACAAGAACTAGAATACAGGAATTGTGGCTAGGAACTAGGGCTAAAGGTCACACTACAGAACAAAGCTAACAACAGAAGACACAATCTGTGACCAAACATACTGAACTGATGCAAGACAAAGAAACCAATTCAAAAAAAAAAAAAAAAAGGCTAAATAAAGCCAGGGCAATCAACTAAGCAAGGTGCAGGTGTTTACAATGAGAACATGGCTGGTGTGCAGTGTCTGCTGGGTAATGCAGTCCTGAGGTACAATAAGCAACATAAAAGTCACAAAACAGATCAAACACAAAAACAGGGGGCAATTAGATCCTGACATAGGTTAAAAATTTTGCATGCTTATGTGTAATATCTTAATATTTAATCAATGCACAATGGAAATTAGATTTATTCTTACCTTTCTGATTGAGCCCTAGCTGTGACAACACAGCCGGACTTAGCCACAATGATTGACTGTTGCACATAAGGGAACTGGAAAAAGATCAGGACCAAGAGAAATGATGATATCTAAGACTGTGGCTGCATTCCTATTGTATTTACCCTGTAATCATATCGACTGTGATATGACAAAGCAAAGTTTCAGAGGAGTCCACAGAGTAAAGTTGATGTGACCCAGATGTTGGCGACAAATGACATTTTCTTGGGGCCCACATGGAATGTAGAATGATGGCAGATATATTTTTTGTGGAACTCACTCAGTTCACTGCCAATGAAACAAAAGTACAGCTATTCCTCAATTACCAGGAGTAATCTCAATTTGAAGAAGATTTATGTGTTTATTTCCATTTCCAAAATCCTGGAAAGAGCTAGTCTTATGTTTTTGAGTGCTGCCTAGCCACATTTTCATTGATTTTCTGAATGGTAAATGAATAAAACATATACACCTGCACATTAGAAAACCTAGCTTCTAACACAAGGTTGAATCCCAAATCCCTCTCTAACCCTTGATCAAGGGCTCTAATTGCTGTGTGGAACAAAAGATTGTACTCGCTACACTCTTAACAATATTTGGGTTCTAACCCTGGAAGTTAGCTGATATTCTAAAGCAGAAAAACTGGGAACATAAAGTAAATTTTGTATGTTTCTTAGAACTGTCCACCACCTCCATGCTTTATTTTCTTCTGTTTTTAGCTACATACTGTAGTACCAGAAAGAATTTGCAACTATTTTCCACCCTGTTATTTACCAGAGGTGGAAAGTAACAAATTACCTTTACTTGTGTTACTTGTATTACTTTTTAAAGTAGTTTTTAAAATCTGTAATTTTACTTTTATATAAGTATGTTTTCTTTGAAGTATTGTACTTCACTACGTTTGAAATCATATTCGCTCCTGAGTAAAAAATAAAAAATTATAAAAATAAAAAAAGTATAAATATAATGCAATAGGAAGGAAAAAAAATGCACCCCAAAAACCAATTGCACTGATTGACTGATGGGCGGGGAGAACAAACATGCTAAATTTACAAGAACGCTGGAGACAGACAAAACAGATGCCAGTGATGCAGACCCATCAAATTCTTATGAAGCCCTGTGCATTGTAATGGCCACTACTACGTTGTATACCACATTATGCATGTATGTTGCCCTTATAAGAGTTGTTGCCCCTCCCTCAGTGTGTGCGCTGTGGAGGTGTGTGCATGAGTAAGAGCTCAGGTGTGCTGCTCACCCCCCGAAACGCTCTATACTTTTACCCTTTTCTTTACTTTTACAGTGGAACCTTGAATTGCGAGTAACGTGGTTTACGAGTGTTCCGCAAACCGAGCAAAGATTATTAATACATTTTTAATCGGAAACTGAGCAAGTATTAGTTTACGAGCGCCGAGTATCATGTAGCACTTATGTGACTCTTATTTTGACACCGAGCGGCAAGACTACTCTCTCTTGTGCTGCGGGAATTATGGGTAATCGTCTCCCCTGCTGCGTCCCCTGTGTCAAAATAAGAGTATTATAATCAACATCTCCCTCTCTCTTCTGTTTGCACACGCGTAATTTGACACTGTGCCGGACACACACACAGCTCTGTCGCGATTCTTTTCAAAGGTAAGGTGCTGGTTCATTTGTTATTTTTTATTTTTTACTTTACAGCAGTGATTCCGTTAATATGCTCACGCGAGTATCATTAGAGAGATTTCTTTCTTTTTTTTCCCCGTTAAAACAGTGTTTGCATTGTGTATGTTAGTTGTGAAACTTAACAAGCGAGGTGTGGGAGGGAGAAGGAGTTTTACTGTTCAAGATGAGGCGAGGGAAGGGGCTAATTCCACACACACACACACACACACACACACACACACACACACAAATACACGGCGCCTGCGCGCACAAAAAGGAAACACTTAACTGTCTGGATTTATTTTTAATATTTTTTTTATGTTAAGTGCTGGTTAATTTGTTTTATTTTTACTTTATATTTTGTATTAATTATTTTTATGTATTTATTGTTTTGGGCTGTAGAACAAATAATTAGAGTTTTCATTATTTCTTATGGGAAAAGTATATTTGGTTTATGAGTGTTTTTGGAATACGAGCCCGCTTCCGGAACAAATTATGCCTGTAATCCAAGGTTCCACTGTACTTTGTTTTGTATTATAATTTTGTGATGCTGAAAGAAGCTGATAAAGGTTTTGTACTGAACGGTATTCTCGGCTCTGAGCTCTTTTTTCACTCGGCTATCCAGCGCAAAGCATCACACCATATTTAAGCAAGCACTATAATTTCAAGCACAAGAAAAGCAACAGCTTTATTATGCAAATGTGTCCCTTCAACTAATAACAACTAGTTTGAGATTTCTATCCTCTTGTCTTTTTTGAACTACACTAGAATCCCCCATCCCACCCCGCTTTAAAAAAAAAAGTAACTCGGTACAACTCTGAGTACAATTTTAATGAGCTACCTTTCACTTTTACTTGTAGATTTTTATAATGATAACTTTACTTTTACTTCAGTAAAATTTTACTGAGGTAACAGTACGTGTACTTGAGTACAAAAGTTTATTACTCTTTCCACCTCTGTTATTTATACACTGTTGGTCGCCAGCTCAGTGCTAATTATGCCAGCTGCAGAGGAACATGTGTTGACAAAGAACTGGTTAGTAGAGAAACAAATCATAATCTGTTGATAATATATGGCATTTGCAGAACTGTTGTATAAAAGCAATATCACACTCGAGGCCGTGAGGTTGTACTGAATATCAGCATAGCTGTGATATATTTGGCACTCAGGCTGCCATTTTATTTTTTAAACAACCATGTTGGAGGACTTACAGTACGCACGTGGACAAAATTGTTGGTACCCTTCGGTCAATGAAAGAAAAACTCACAATGGTCACAGAAATAACTTTAATCTGACAAAAGTAATAATTTAAAAAAATTCTATGAATGTTAACCAATGAAAGTCAGACATTACTTTTCAACCATGCTTCAACAGAATTATTTAAAAAAATAAACTCATGCAACAGGCCTGGACAAAAATGATGGTACCCCTAGAAAATACTGAAAATAATGTGACCAAAGGGACATGTTAATTCAAGGTGTGTCCACTAATTAGCATCACAGGTGTCTACAATCTTGTAATCAGTCAGTGGGCCTATATATAGGGCTCCAGGTAGTCACTGTGTTGTTTGGTGACATGGTATGTACCACACTCAACATGGACCAGAGGAAGCGAAGGAAAGAGTTGTCCCAGGAGATTCGAAAGAAAATTATAGACAAGCATGTTAAAGGTAAAGGCTATAAGACCATTTCCAAGCAGCTAGATGTTCCTGTGACTACAGTTGCACATATTATTCAGAAATTTAAGATCCATGGTACTGTAGCCAACCTCCCTGGACGTGGTCGCAGGAGGAAAATTGTGACAAATCAAAGAGACGGATAATCCGAATGGTAACAAAAGAGCCCAGAAAGACTTCTAAAGAGATCCAAGGTGAACTTCATGCTCAAGGAACATCAGTGTCAGATCGCACCATCCGCCGTTGTTTGAGCCAAAGTGGACTACATGGGAGACGACCAAGGACACCATTGTTGAAAACAAATCATAAAAAAGCCAGACTGGAATATGCCAAACTACATGTTGACAAGCCACAAAGCTTCTGGTAGAATATCCTATGGACAGATGAGACAAAAATGGAACTTTTTGCCAAGGCACATCAGCTCTATGTTCACAGACGGAAAAATGAAGCATATCAAGAAAAGAACACTGTCCCTACTGTGAAACATGGAGGAGGTTCTGTTATGTTCTGGGGATGCTTTGCTGCATTTGGCACAGGGTGTCTTGAATCTGTGCAGGGTACAATGAAATCTCAAGACTATCAAGTGATTCTAGAGAGAAATGTGCTGGCCAGTGTCAGAAAGCTGGGTCTCAGTCGCAGGTCATGGGTCTTGCAACAGGACAATGACCCAAAACAGACAGCTAAAAACACCCAAGAATGGCTAAGAGGAAAACATTGGACTATTCTAAAGTGGCCTTCTATGAGCCCTGACCTCAATCCTATTGAGCATCTTTGGAAGGAGCTGAAACATGCTGTCTGGAAAAGGCACCCTTCAAACCGGAAACAACTGGAGCAGCTTGCTCATGAGGAGTGGGCCAAAATACCTGCAGAGAGGTGCAGAAGTCTCATTGACAGTTACAGGAATCGTTTGATTGCAGTGATTGCCTCAAAAGGTTGTGCAACAAACTATTAAGTTAGGAGTACCATCATTTTTGTCCAGGCCTGTTCCATGAGTTAACTTTTTTTTTATAATTCCATTGAAGCATGGTTAAAAAGCAATGTCTGACTTTCATTGGTTAACATTCATAGAATTCTTATTTATTATTACTTTTGTCAGATTAAAGTTATTTCTGTGACCATTGTGAGTTTTTCTTTCATTGACCGAAGGGTACCAGCAATTTTGTCCACGTGTGTATCCTGAGGCATCATATATACTGTCACAGAGCACACCAGTGAGGGGCGTATGCCTTTTGTTGCTCATTGTTCACTCTGTAGGCGGTCTCCCCTTTTACAGGGGCACGAATGGGTGGGGACACTAGCGGTGATTTTCCCCAGCCATGCCCATTTCCAATGTATCTCAGGGTTTTCCCTACGCTATAAAAACAAGGCAGGGAGTGTAGCTCGAGGTCCTGGAGGACTTTAGATTAGAGTTGTGTGGCGGATGCTACACACTGAAGAGTGGCTCTCGCCTAAGGCTGCACCCAAAGGAGAGTTGGCTGGTTGGCCAAGTCAGTGGGAAGAGTTTTTCCAGGAACACTGCCCGCCTCCAGGCCCACTCTGCCTGCCGCCATCACTCGCCAGCCTTGTGCCTGCATGCCAGCTGGGCACTGCCTCCAGACTTGCATGTGCACAAACCATCACTATTTTCCTTCACCTTTTTCCCTTCCTCCCTTCTTAAACCCTTTTCCTTTCCCATTTTTTAAAATAAAATCCCCCTTTGTCATAAGACCTCGTCTAGTGTCTGTGTGTCTGTGGTGCCACACATATACAGTACAGACCAAAAGTTTAAACACACCTTCTCATTCAAAGAGTTTGAATTTGTATTATGGCAAGAAAAAAGCAGCTAAGTAAAGAAAAATGAGTGGCCATCATTACTTTAAGAAATGAAGGTCAGTCAGTCCAAAAAATTGGGAAAAATTTGAAAGTGTCCCCAAGTGCAGTCACAAAAACCATCAAGCGCTACAAAGAAACTGGCTCACATGCGGACCGCACCAGGAAAGGAGGACCAAGAGTCACTTCTGCTGCGGAGGATAAGTTCATCCGAGTCACCAATGCCACACAGAGTTCTAGCTGCAGACACATCTCTAGAACAACTGTTAAGAAGAGACTGTGTGAATCAGGCCTTCATGGTAGAATATCTGCAGGGAAACCACTGAAGAAAAAGGCACTTTTACAATATGGAAAAATACCAAAATATTAAACAAATATGCATTTTTCTTGAGGTATTGATACATTAATAAAAGCTGGACCATGCAAAACTATCAAGTTCACAGAAGAATTGTGGACAGAACAAAAAAAAAATTGGAGATCACTTAAAAATTGGGTGAAGGCGCATCATTAAAAAAAACAGATTAGAAATCACGTCTCTGTTTAATAGTTGAAAGTCTGATGAATGTGCTGGAGAAGACTTCATGCAGAGTCAGTTTACAGCCACTAAACTGAAAGCACAGCCATTTGTCAATTACAGGGAGCAACCTCCATCTACAGAAAAGATTTATTCATTATTTATTCCAATTTTCCAAATGATTTATCCTAAAGCTTGCCTTTTGTTTGGACTGCTGCCTAGCAACAGTTTGTTTTATTGTGAATTAAAATTAAAATGGTAATGTGTTATCACTGTCACGAGCAACAGAGGGATGAACACAGTAGCCTTAGCAGTTAGCCCGTGTTGCGTGGACGGTAAACCCAAACGCGGAAGCAGCGCGAGCAGGCAGGATAACCACGCGTTTACTCTTAGAACTCTCTTACACAAAGAGCAAGGATCTACACAAATAAACCCGCGTTCTGGCAACACACACTCAATCAAGGAAGCGATCTGAATAGGTGAGTACTCACGAAATAGTTGGTGAAGCGATAGCGAAGGCATGAATGAACTCAATGACTGAGCGATGTGACGCGCCATCTTGTTTCCTTTTATGCTTTCTGAAAGCGCGACCGGCTTACTTCCGGGTCCTCGTGCCGATCGCGGAGCGAGTGTGCATGACAATCACGTTGTCAAAACAATTCCATGTGCACAATAATCAAAGCTAAGGGATGTATAGAGTATGTGACTTTTTTCTTTATATTATACTACTCCATGCAAAGCTCCCAATTTACCTGCTCGAGATGGTTAGGTCTGCGAAATATTGATTCTAAGAACCTGGCCAAAGCAATTAGGAACAGTATGAGTGTGCTCTCTGAGCTGAATGATCGAAACAGAACAGACATTTGTGATATAAGGTTGATAAAATGTGTGGAATAATTAGCATATAATGAGAGATTTCCTAATGAACAGACAGTAATATGTCTATGAAATAGTGAGCTTAGATCATAAAGGAAGCTTTCAATCTTATTTGAATAGAGTATCATAATGGATGTAATGAAACATTATGCATTTATTAAAAATATCAAATGAATGTTAATGGGACCCGTATGGAACACTTTGATTTACACAGAGAAGTAAAACCAGGAGGTGTGGAATAAAATGCCTTTTTTCTTAAAGACCAAGTGGAAATGTCAGGAGCTTCTTCATTTACATTAACATGTAGACAAAGCTTAATTACAGCGAAGGTGAAATTAAATCAATTTGAGAATGGAATAAGTGGGTGCATAAATGTCAAGCAAACGAGTAATAAACTTATAAATGGCTATTGTTCTGCTGTAAGATTAAGGAGAAAATTAGAATATTACATTTAATAATGATTAATGATAAATGCAAAGAGGTTATAGAGAAAAGAAAATGAAGCTAAATGTCAACTGAATGGAATGTAGAAACTAGAGAACAGAATGGGTTTTATGTCAAGTTGAGAACATGCTTTAGTAAAGAAGGTGCTTTGTCTAAAATAAACATTGTTAAGGTTTATTATAGCAATTGCAAAAATATACTTCAACAGTTTGAAGCAAAATGAGATAATTCTGTTTAAGCAGCATTAAAAATGAAGCGTTGGAAACTAATAAAGGGTATTTTGTATATGAATATTTTGTACATAAATATGCTCCATCACTCCATCAGAGGAGACATGGGGCATGAGGTGATGTACAGTACACCATGCCATGCCAATGCCAATCCATTGCAGTGCTTTGATCTGGGGTTGTTTCTGTTGGTCAGGTCTAGACTAGCAATGTTATGTGCCTAAAAAAAATGAAATCAGCTGACAGCTAAATATATTGCATGACCAGGTTTGTCCATTAGACATTTTTTTATTATTATTATTGGTGGCAAGGGCATATTCCAAGATGGCACTGCCAAGATTTTTTGGGTGCAGATTGTAAAAGAGGTTTTAAGGAGAATAATAAGACATCATTTTGACATATAGATTGGTAAACAGTCTGACTCATCAATACAAGATCCTGGACAGAAAATGAATGTGACTCTTGATGGTAATTAATGTTGTGACATTGCAAGGGTATAGGATAAGATGGCATAGACAAGATCAGGCAAAGTGAATACAACAGCTTTACACACACTTTTACTGTGCACAAATCATTAATGTACACTTTAATTGTTGTAATGTTATTTCTCTGCTTAACTGTCTTTTGAAAATATTACTGCATGGGCATCATGACTCCCAATTTCAGCAAAACTAGTGCTAGTGATATCCAGACCAAGAGAGGAAAAAGGAAAGCTTTGATTGATTAGGAGGTGAAACAAAAGTTGGCACTACAAACCAACTTTTACCACAGTTCTTACATCATCCCATATAGCTTTGTTAAGTATATACTGTAACATGGTGTTCTCACAATTTCAAAATCACTCAATGTCCTATTTCACAAGATGTACTGCAGGCATTAAGTGATACATGCCTGTAGTTCTTTATTGCCGAAGTGACTACAATGGAAATAATATAAATCACTTTTTTTTTTTTTTTTGCTTTAGCATTCACTGACCGGATTTGTGTTACTCACAACCAAGTGCTGAGATTGACTGGACACGATGTGTCAACTTTTGACTGAAAATAGGCCTGCCATGTATCATAATCTAAACCATGGAAATTTGAAGCTTGTAAAGTTAGGTTATATAGTATATTTACTTGTTCAGTGTAATGTTAATTTAATGCAGCCAGCACTCCCACTCGTCTTGCCGCTCCTCGCTCAAATAGCAAAACGAAAGCGGAGTGCAAACTCAGCACCACGGTCAGCTCAGTTGCGTGAGCTCTGGGGGCGAAGTTGTGAAACTTCTCACAGATGGCAGTGCATTACAGCAGCCACAACGCCACTATAAAGGGCAGCTGACGAATCAGTTGGGTGAGTAAGGTGTCTCAAATGTCAAACTCAGTGTTTTCTCTCTCTCCCGCTTTCTCTCTCTGCTCTGGCTACCCTGCAGACTCTGACTTTACAGAAGCCACGGAGTCTCAGCGCGGATCCCCATTGACCGGCTGCCGCAAAACTACGACGGCCTCGGGTTCCTCACCTACTGCCTTGGCCTGCTGCCGTCTCTAAATAATGCTGACACTATTGCACCTGCTGACGTCTACCACCACTACCTAAGACCTGCACCCAACCTTCTCACGCTCACACGGTCCTCTCACACATTTCTTTTGCCTTAATAAAAGCATGCTCTTCCTTCCCTGGAGCTGGTCTCATGGGTCTGTGTTTTGCTGGCTGTCACGACCCGCCAAGCCATGGCTCTGTCATAATCACTTAAGCACTCCTATTCTATGTTCCCTACCGCCCCTTATATCTCACCGCCTCATCTTCTGCTCTCCACACACCTGTGCCCCATCACTAATCATCTCCCTTACCTATTTAAACCACACGCTGACACCACCTTGTCGCCAGATTATTGAGTGCCTTCCATAGCCCAATTTTCCAGCGTTTTCCTAGACCTTGCTTTTTTGATACCGACCACGCTTTGTTTTTCCCGAACAAAGCGTTCACGTTTTGGATTCCCACGCTCACGGACTTTGTATTATCGACCAACGGATCTGTTTTGACGACTACGAACTTGGATCACGGATATCCCATTGTCTTTCTGGCTTTGAACCCTGCTCGCCCATCGACCACGATTAAGCTTTGCAAATCAGCCACCAACCTGCACGACTTCTCCGCGCGCTTGCCGGCTTCACTGCGAAGATCACGCTCTTGCCCGCTCCTCGCCCTTCCGCATTCCTGCACGAGCCGCGCTGTACACAAGGCTCTCTCGCCGGCTCACGGTGCTTCCGCATTCCGCATTTTTGTTTTTTTATTTAAATAATTAAGGTTAACATTATAATAATTAAATAGAAAATCATGGTCATTTGTTTTTTTATATTAACATGAACATTTTTATTTTATGAACATAACAGAGAAATGTATCTTCCTAGAAAATGTTGCTGTTTACAAAACATATATTTACAAGAAAACAACTGTGGTAAGCAGTGGCAAGCAGAAAAGCATCTCAGGATGAACACTACATCAAACCTAAGCATGAATGAACAACTTCATGCAAATGAAAACCACATCCATTTCTGTCAAGAAATCTGATGGTACTTTGGGCACGGTCTCAGTGAAGAATGGAAGAACAGTGTTTGAGCTGATGAATCTCAATTAGTCCTGTGAGCTGCAGATGGTAGGGTGAAGAATCCATGATCCCAAGCTGCCCTGTGCCAACAGTTCAGGATGATGGAGGTAGTTTAATGGGGTGAGGAATGTTTTCTTTGCAGACATTCAGTCTTTAAAGACCGATTGAATATTGTTTGAATTACTGGTCCCCTTTACCCCTAAAATGTCCTTACCTTTTAATACCTACTTCCAGCATGATAATGCAGAATGTCACAAAGCATAAATTGTCACAAAATGGTTCCATGAACATGACAGTGGTTTCATTGTACATCAGTGGCCGCCCCAGTCAGCAGTAGGGAATTCATAGTACGAGTGTGAGTTCAAAGGTTTGGGCGACTTTTGTTCTTATTAATGATATTTGAAGTGAAAAGAAGCAAACACACCCTCTATGTACACATGAGAAATATATTATAAAAATGTTATTGCACTTGTTATTGCAAATGTTATTGTACTTTAAGTTCAATGAGCCTAAAAACAAGGAAAATATCATAGTAATTGTCGAAAAGGATTTCTGCAAAAGTTTGGTTTAGTCTCAGAACTAAGCCATTAGAACTTCTTAGGCATGTCATGAATTGCCATTAGGAATACAAATTCCAGAACATCCAATCTCTGAATTTGCAACCACAGGACCCTCAAAGCAGCCAACTGCGGATCTGTAAAAAAAATAATTAATTAATGTTTAAAAAGCAAAAAAAGACATTAAAGCATGTTAATGGCATTAAGAATGGCACTTGAGGGAGACTGTGGAAGTCAAGGCAAGCTCTGGGAAAACTTTCAAATAGAAATGTACACTGCATACTGTGAAGAAAGACATATGACACTCAGGACCTGCAGGAAGGTTTAGCTGACACAGGAGCAGTCATGCATTATTCTCCTGTACAGTGTAACCTGTACTACTACTACTTAAAAAAAAATAAAAAATAGCAAGATATAACTTTTGGAAGTGTGAGAATCTGTGTGTACATCACAACCATCACAAGGCGGTTCATTCACGTACAGCACATGCAGATTGTTTTGTCCGTCGAAATTTGCTGCCATTAAAATAAATCAACACCATATTATTGAACAATATTTTAACCTGGTTGCACACATTGTTGCATAAACTATACTCATTAAAATGTGCTTTTTCTCAATCGGGACCAATATGGCACTTTAGGAAACAAAATGTATGGATTAATACAAATAATCTACAAAGTCCTTATTGTTAGCTTAGTATAGTTTTTTTTTCTTTTTTTCTAAATTATAAATTCTGCTGGCAAATAGAAAGAATATTGTTTCTTTGAAACAGTGCCATGGTGGGGCAAAAATCTTTAAAACATGTTTTTGAAAAAACCTTCTGATTCATTACTAGGTTTTGATTTATTGTGGACTCCTAGTGTGATAATGCATTAAACATTGGACAGCTGGCAAGATGAATGTAAAAGAACAATGTAGTAATTTAGACCGAGACATGCATTCAGAATTACATCCTGACTGAGTACGTTTCTGACACTTAGATTACATATTTGCACCATTGGTGTGCTTCTCGAAAGCATTCATGATGTGAAGGGTTAAGATGCCACACTCACGCCATGATCCACTGATGAGATTTTTTTTTTTCTGTTTGACTGTAAATGTTTATTTTGTTCCAAATTAATCTTAGATGGTGTGTGATGCTCAACCTTGCAGAAAGACATCACTATTGGAAAATTAGCAGCAAGTCCAGAAAACACCATGGTGCACTTGACAGCTTTCACAATAACAAATAAATGTGTGCCTGAGGGAGGCCAGGTCTGATAAAAACCCGCTGCTAGAAACTGATGATTATTCAGAGCAACCCCAGCTGGCAGCTCAATCAACTCAGCACAAAAGACTAGCACATTGGAAGAAGACAAAGAATGCTGTTCTTGTTATCAAAGCTGAGAACTAATGAATCTCTTTCTCTCTTTCTCTTTCCGCTCAAAGTCTCCAGAAGAAGCCGCCCCTCCAGCCTGCACTTCAGAAGATGAGACCACCCTCACTTGGCAAAACCAAGCACGGCGCAGAAACAAGCTGCTCTCGGCTTTCAACACCCCCTCCCCCCACCCCCATCCCAACCCCACACACATTAGGTGATTTTCAGAGTCAGTGACTTAATTCCAAAAGCGATGTCAATATTTGCAGACTGAATGTTCTGTTTATTCAGTGCCGCTTTCACAGGTGCTTCAGCTATAAATTAAAAAACAAGATTCAGCCTCGGATTTAGTATCAAACAAAGCTCAGATTCTGACTGAGATAAAGCGAGACTCAGATTCATGTTGGATTTTGATCCGTCATCAGATTCGGTTCTAGAAATTTTACTATGGTAGAGTATGTACCTTAGTTTAATGTGGTACATTATAGTAAATACCTAAATATACCATAGTATTACTGTGATACGTCTGATAATACCATGGTACACACCGTAGGACTTTATAGAGTATCTCAGGATGCTCTATGGCATTTTGCTGGGTATCCACTGTACTTTGGTACTTATTGGGCAACCGTATTTGCTACCAGTTCAGCAGGTATCTACTATGGTGTGTTTGTACAGTACGTACTTAACCATATTGGATATGCTAGTACCTACTACTGGTATGGTATAGTACAGGCAGAATAATATGGTACTGTCTATACCACTCTGTGTACAAAAAAATGCATTTGTTTCTTTGAGTGTACCAGGGTGCAGTGTAATATGGTACAGTAAATGCAATGTTAGGAGTTTCAATATACACAATGGTATTTAATTAGTGTTACATACATACATACAGTACGTACATAAAATGGGGCTGTTCTACACTATGTAAATGTTACCTTTATGGTACATTGACTGTATCATGATATATGTTCCATAGTACGATAGTGTGGTACAACTATATTCTTATTGCGTGGCATTCAATTTTCCAGAATGTGTGTGTGTGTGTGTGTGTGTGATAGATAGGGTCATGTTCTAGAATTTGCAGAATGCTAATCTCTTGTGAATGTGGCTCCTCCCATGACTCCGGTATTGATTTCATAATTGAGAGAGAAAACAATATAAGTAAACCTTAATAGATGCAGTAGAAAATGCAGACTCATCATGTCAGTGCTGTTCTGTATATGTGAGTGAGAAAGAGAGAGACAGATAGAGCATCTATCTGGGGAGACAGTTGGCATCACTGTTTTTTTTCTTTTTTCGCTGTGATTGCATTTTGGTAACCTTGAAGTCAGCCAACTGCTTCCAATATGCTCTCTCTCTCTCTCTCTCTCTCTCTCTCTCTCTCTCTCTCTCTCTCTCTCTTTCGCCTTGCCTCATATTATCTTAGCATCACCAAGCAAATACTGGCCCTACACCTACTGCCTCCTTAAATTATAAACAATGTATCAGTGTAAACAATTATTAATTTTTTTTCTTACCTTACCCTTTTCTCATTACAATCTATCTATCTATCTATCTATCTATCTATCTATCTATCTATCTATCTATCTATCTAACCTATATACCCCATCGTCTATACCACTTTATCCAGTATACAAGGTCGTGGGAGCCTATCCCAGGAGACTTAGGGCATGAAGCAGAGTACACCCTGGTCGAGGTGCCAATCTATCGCATGGCAGGCACACGCACTCATATTCAAACCTGCAATCTGTGGAGCACCCGGACGAAACCCACCAAACACATCGAGAACATTCAAACTCCATGCACCATATCTCCATATCAAACCCAAACCCTGGAGGTGCAAGGTGACAGTTCTAACCCCTGAACCACCATGCTGCCCTTATAATCCCCCATCACTCTTTTTTTTTTTAATTATCTTTATTCTAAATTATTGCAGGGCATTGTTAGATCTCAATGATGTCAGGGAACAAAAACAAAGAAATAAATCTACAATAATGTTCCTAAGCTGATGTAAGGCATCCTGGCAAATCTGTAATAGTAATTTATATTCTGATGATAGGTCTTCCATAATTATGAATTATGAAAGTGGTAGGGTTTCATGACATGTTCCTGTGACTGTGTGAACTTTCACAGGCTTCACTTTCTTTGTTCCCCTTCTTCCTCCTCATTTCTCATATGGCAGTACTTTCTATGGTTCATTTCCCCTCTCTTTTGTTTGCCTGGTTTTTTAAAGAACATTTAAATGGCTCATGATGTAGCAACAGAGGGATGTGACAAGTAGGAACCTAGGGAACTTTAAAAAAAAAAAAAAACCTTCTTAAACTCCAATACACCTTTGTGTGCGTACATGCGTGTATGTGTGTGTGTTTCTCTTCTGACCGGCACACGTGTCTTATCAAGGCTAGCCAGACTCATCAAGTGAATCATCCTTCGATTTAGACCTAACAAAAAGTTCAGGTAAAGAAATACTCACCAGAAGTATTTTGTTTTCTTTTGTAGCTGGCTAGCTAAATTTATCTGACAAATTTCCAGTAGCCTCAGCGCTCCGTAATGCCCTGTGGAAAACCAAGGCCATGAAGACCAGAACAGAAGGAACGACTTGTTTTTGCTGGGCACTGTTATCTGGCAAACTCAGTCTTCTATCCAGCCAATTTTAGCATGCTAACTAAAAGACAAACTCTGCCAAGGTGGCTTGCAAATTGAAGTTACATATGTCTTTTAACTGGGATATTTGGCTAAAACGTAATATGTCTTTTTTATTATTTCACCTACAGCATACATTGGATATTTACTATATGTACAAAAGTATTTCACCAAACCTGCAATGGAATACTTTGATATGGAGTTGGTCACCCATTTTGCACTCTTCTTGGAAGGCTGTCCACAAGATTTTGGAGTATTTCAGTGGAAATTCATGTCCATTCATTCTGTAGAGCATTTATGAGATCTGGGACTGATGTAGGAGGTAAAGGCCTGGCTCACAATCTCCATTCCACTTCACCCTAAAGGTTCTCAATGGGGTTGAGGTCGGGGCTCTGTGTGGGCCAAGTTCTTCCACACTGGCCTCATCAAACCATGTCTTTAAAGTCATTGCTTTGTGCACTGGGGCACAGTCATGTTGGAATAGAAAAGGACCTTCCCCAAACTGTTGACACAAAGTAAACATAGCATTATCCAAGATGTCTTGGAATGCTGAAGCATTAAGATTAAACTTCACTGGGGATAAAGGGCCTGATTAAAACACCTGAATTCAATAAGTAACAGGGCTGGCCCAATACTTTTGTCCTCTAGTGTAGATTAACTTGTGTGGCTCAGATCTGGTATTGATACAGTATATCATAAACCCTATCCATGTATACTTCTGCTAAGCACACACATTAGTGAATGTTATTTTTTATCCATTAAATAACCATTTTCATTTCTGACAGCTGCATTTGATTATTTGAGAGTTTTTTTTCCCCTTACTTCAATAAGTCAAGGGGGGAAAATTGAGGATTTGCTTGCCTCACTGCTTCTGGAGGAGTCAGACAGGAAAGGATTAATTCATAATCACTGGCGCAGACAATATGGTGGATAAACTCAGGTAAGAAAGTTTGCGGTACTAGTGTTATAAGAGCTTTTTTGAGCTGTTTTGACATTCCTGTCAACTCTAAAGTACTGCGATATATATTTATGATCCAACAACAGCTCCATATTAAGGTACTTAGTCTTTACACTACCATGGCGTTCACAAGTGGGCTTTTAAACACTGTTCAATTACCGATAAGCTTGAAGACTCTGTGTCAGACTCTGGGTTTGATAAGCTTCTTTCTGCCTGTTTCTCATTAAACACAACTTTCAGTCTTGATAAATAAGAAATCAATGTTATAAACTTGGCACCAAGACTACTTAAGCCTATTATTTCTACTGTATCTCTATGAATAGATAGCCTTTTCCTGAGCATGATGGTTCTGAGTGTATGAATATAGTATATGATCAATTTGCAGGCCCACTCACTCACCCATCATCTTTAGCGCTTAATCCTGTATTCAGGGTCACGAGGGGCCTGGAGCCTATCCCAGGAGACTTAGGGCACATGGCGGGGTACACCCTGGACTGGCCAGAACTGGATTGGCCTGAATCCATCGCAGGGTGCACACACATACACACCCTACGGCCAATTTGGGAATGCCAATTAACCTAACCTACATGTCTTTGGACTGTGGGAGGAAACCAGAGTACCCGGAGGAAACCCACCAACCACAGGGAGAACATGCAAATTCCATGCACACAGAGACGGGAGTCGAACCCTGAAGGTGCAAGGCGACAGTGCTAACCACTACACCACCGTGCCCAACTTGCAGACCAGTAGTTAAAACTATTTGCTTTAGCATATAAGATTGAAATGGTCAAATTGACATGTCTCCGTCTCAGACTTTAAGACAGCCGCTGACAACACAACATAATGTCCTCTTTAATATTAAAAAGTGTACTATGTACTTCTTCTGGACATCTAAAGGTAAGATTATTATTACTATGGCTTATGCTAATGGAACAGTTAAATATGATAGTCTATTATAGGCAAATTATGATAATCTGATTGTTGATTGTTGTAGGCAAAAATATCTGGAGACCATGGCTAACCTAGCCGACGACTAGGTTATCATCACCTAATTATATACAATATGTGAATTTTGTTGTTGTCAGTGTTGAGCTGCTATTCTGTCAACTATCTGTCAACTTGTCCCTTTTGTTCTTTGACTTTATTTGGATGATCTTTATGGATGCTGTTCAATAAGTCCTCTATAGGTTTCTATAGACAAACTTTAAAATTGTCCAATCAAGCAAGATCAAGTGGGAGGGAATGCTGTTGTACTGAATATCGGCGCAGCTGTGATGTGGTTGTAGGCATAAGGGTGTAGCCAGAGTGGTGAAGAACAGCATGACCTTGAGTATGATATTGTTTTTATACAACAGTTCTACAAAAAACATTTATTAACAGAATATGATTTGTTTGTTTATGTAGTCAGTTATTTTGCTCATACACATTCCCTTCAGCAACTGCCACGTTTAGTGACCAATAAGCGTTAATGTAATTAATACAGGTGAACGTAGTTTGTAATTATTAGCGGTACTACTGTATGCAAACTTACAATATTTATTCCGCTTAGAATATCAACTTCCGGGTCTCTGAGTCCCCAAATAGCATAGCATGGAAAGCTATTGTGCTGTGCATGGTGTTTAATCCCTTGTTCAACACACCAAGTAGTGCCCTTGATCAGAGGTTAGAGAAGGATTTGGGATTTAGCCTTGTGTTAGAAGCTTGCACTAGTAGCGAACAAACACAAATGGTTTTGAGGCAATTCGGAATGACTTAGAATTAATTATTAAGGAGATAAAGACTTGTTTAAGATGACATAATGTTATCAGTGTTTCCATGCCAGGTTTTGTGGGTTTGTTTTGGCAGGCAAAACTAAGCTGCTCTATCCCAGTCCAGTACAAAAACTGTACCACCAACCTACATTCACCCATGTCATTAATGAACACCTGTGCCATGGAGTGATGCGTATAGTTAAACGTTCTAGTGCTGTTGTGCTCTATTATTACCACTCATGAAATTTTAATCAGATTATTGTACTTGGTCGGAACTATGTATTTTTTGCTAATAATTACCAGTGATAAATAGGAAGGGGGCGGCACAGTGGTGTAGTGATTTGCACTGTCACCTTGCACCGCCATGGTCCGGGTTCGATTCCCAAATTGCCCATAGTGTGTCAATGAGTGTATGACTATGTGTGCCTGTGATGGATTGGCACCCTGTCCAGGGTGTACCCCGCCTCATGCCCTGTCTCCTTGGATAGGCTCCAGGCCCCCCGCAACCCTGAATACAGGATAAAGCAGTACAGACAATGAGTGAGTGAGTGAGTGAAATAGCAGGGGGCTTGAAAAAATTTGCGTATATAGAATGGCATGTTTTTTTATGGATAATTAAAAAAGAAAACAAATAGGATTCTTCACCTGTCAGCAACATCTGTCATATTGAAAGAATACAATATGTGGTGACATCGTTATTTAAAAAACATCCAGAATTTTTACATTTCAGCAGAGCATCTGGTATTCTGTATGATATATTTTACATGGTTTAAAAAATGCATACTCAAAAGTATTTTTTTCTACGTTAGTATATACAGTATACAGTATACTATACTATGCTAGTATATACTGTACTTTTGCATTTCTTTAATTGCACGGCTAAACAAGGCTTTTTTCGAAACTTCATGAAACACAACTCTTTTCTATTGTGGAAGATGAGCTTCTTGCAGATGTTGCTCGTGAACCTGACGCTAATTATGCGCTTCCAAGTGGAAATCACTTTAAGACAATGGAAGTCAGAGAACACCTAAAATGTGAATCTGAGCAGACATGCGTGCTTACCGGGGAGTGACATATCATTTGTGCAATGAGCAGAACAAAGTCTCTACCATTCTCATGGGGGTGTCATAATTTCCCGAAAGACACACAGTTGCACCAATAAAGAAGGACAAGATAACACTTCTAGATACATGGGAAATAAAGGATGAAATCCTGTCTTGTCTGTTTACTAGCTTCATTGCAATGTTGTTGTTGTTTTCAGTTTTGTCTGTCTTATTGGTCGATAGTGGTAACTATAATTTAGTTATATTCAATTTCAATTTTATTTATATGGTACTTTTAATATAACATTGTCACATAGCACAGAAATCTGATTAAATTTGAAATTTATGCCTCACAGGAAAGCCAGAGGCAATAGTGGCAAGTAAAAGCTCCTTGAGGCACCAAGAGGAAGAATGGAACACTAAGAAGAACCAGTCTCAGAAAGAAACCCATTCTCATCTGGGTGACACTAGATATTCACAATTATGAATATTTTCTCTTCAGTGACTATATGCCATGTACAGTACTAAATAGACAAAAGTGTAAAAAAGTGTATGGAATTTTGTCTACTATTATTCTTTATATTCAAAGCTAGAATTTATAAAACCTGTCATCAGCAGGAAAAGAGTTTCTAGTAATAGTTAATATTAATAGCCCTGAATGTACATGTATGTCTGTTTTTCTGTACGGTAGAACTTTCTGCCTAACTTAATAAAACAAAGAAATACAATTTTGTAAGGTTGATTATCTTATGCCTTGTTCAAGTTGTATTTTCATCATCGGCCAAATACATTCCCTGTTTAGTAATCAGAGAGTAAATCACAGATGAGAAATAAATAAAAAAAATCGCTAGGATAAAGATTATGTTTTGTATTAAAATGTCTCCAGCATATTCAATTTCACTTACAGTATACCACTACAACGCTGTTATTTCAGCAGTGAAAATATGAACTAATCCCAGTAAAAATATATTCAATCTAGCTTTTTTAATGACCATCTGTTGGTGCAGGTGTTTGTTTACATTAAGCAAGTAGCTTGTTAGTAGCTTATTGTAAAGTAGATTATTGAATCCAGCACATAACATCGCTTTTACGCAACATTTTGATTTAACTTTTGGTGCAGGTTAAACATCAGGCAACAATCTAAGTACAAGTTAAGTACTAGCACAAAGCAGTCAAGTTAAGACACACCCACAGTTTGACGCATGCAAAGTACTGTACGTTGTCAAAACTTGCAGTTTATAAACTTCCATTCTATTCAATATTTATTTATAATATAGATTTAATTTATGGCTCAGGTTTTAACTTGATACAAATACCAAAGTTTAATTAAATTCCAGGTAGTTTTGCATTATGCTTTGATAAAAATCTGTCTGGACAGACATACAGACAGATACAGACAGACAAAAAAAATTCTGGGTTTTTTTGGTCAGTGACATGGTGGCTTAGAGGTGAGCACTGTCGCGTTGCAGCTCCAGGGTCTGGGTTTGATTCCTGGCCAGGTTCAATTCCCACCTCTTTGTGCATGGAGTTTGCATTTTTTCTAAGCTTGGTGGTTTCCTCTGACAATCCAAAGGCATGCAGATTGAGCTAATTAATGTTCCCAAATTGGCGGTATTCTGTGAATGAGTGTGTGAGGGTGTGTATGTGTGTGTTCCCTGCAATGGATTATCACCATCCAGGGTGAAGCCCGTCCAGGGTGTCCAGGGTGTACCCCGCCTTGTGCCCTAGGCTTCCTCGGATAAGCTCCAGGCCCCCCGCGACCCTGTATACAGGATTAAGTGGTATAGGCGATGAGTGAATGAGTGAGAGAGTGAGACAGCTTTCGGGTCGTCCAATGAATAAAACATAAGGATATAACTGAAAGACAGAGTTCTGACCAAAATACAGACAAAACCTTTCTTTTATTTATATAGATATCTGTCCTTATTGTGAATGCCTCACTATGCCAAGCATAGGCACATACTATAGAAATCTTTTTTTATTATTATTCTTTGTATTCTTTGTAAAAACAAACAAACTCATTGTGAGACAATCTTACAAATAAATGCACTAGTAGCCCAAAATGGCACAATCATTTGCTCTGCATTGTTCAAACACTTTTCAGTTTAGGTAGCAATCAGTACTTTCTTTAGTAATTCTTTTCACTGAATGTACTGTACTGTAGTGAGTGGTATTTCGGTTTTTTAAAAAGAACTCAGCATTGTTTGAGCAGCATGAGGCAGTGTCAGCAGCCTTGGCCTCTCTCAACACCCATGTACCACTCTTAAAAAGTGGACATGAAATAGTCAGCCCAGTGCCTCAAGTTCTTGCTCCTTTCAATCAAGCCACTATTGAACTGTCCTCAGAAGAGTGTTTCTGCATCTAAAATAAGTCCAGTTGTACAAATGCTTAATCAGAATGGAAAAAAAGAGGAGAGAAGTCACAAGTTTAAAACTGCATTAAATAAGGCGGGGCCAAAAACTTTACAGTAATTTGAGTCACTTCAGAGTTGAAACTTTGAGAGTGCTTGCAATTGTAACTCTACTCTATGCCAGATTCAGTGTTCTGGCTTTTGAATGTTTGGAAAATGCACCCACAGCAGTGAGAACGCAGCATGAGCTCTGAACATTCATTTGTTCGACATCTTAGGCGCAACACAGCCTCTGGGATTTATTTGACAGCGTAGTGAGTATGTCTACCCAGGGTCAGAGTGTCACTGCTGATACCACTATTGAGGGCCGTATCTCTCAGCTCCATATCTGCCCAGAGGACAGGACGCTCTGGCTTTCCGTATCAGACATTATGTCATCTTCCCTCATTTGGTCCAGTTAACAAAATCATATCTCTCAATTTCAGCAATCTCAGTGCAGGAGAGATTTGGGGCAAAATCTCAGTTCAAGCACAGCTGAACAGATCATGTTTCTTCATAAAAAATAAAAAATAAATTATTCAGTTATAACAAGGTTGATGACTCCAAGGACCAGTTAAATCATATCTGCCACAAATCATATCTGTATAATTAAAAAATAAGACCACACTGACAAAACACATTAAATACAAGTGAAATGTCAAATTGGGTATAGGAAACACAACACAATTATAAAAGCTATTGATTTGAATATTTTATCAGTTTGTTTGTTTGTTTGTTTGTTTTGCTTGTATGCTTCATTTAGATTTTTTAGGCTAATCCAACAGATTTAATGTATTATTTTTATGTTTTTAATAATTTTACCATGCATTCCTTGTCTTTGTCTCTTTTAAATTTCCTTCAGTCTTCTTCATTCCTTATGTGGCAATACTTTCTCTAAATAAAACAGGAGCACGTGGACATCTCATGAACCCCTCAGCTTACAGTACATGGTGGTCAGTGGACCAGCTGTGTTTACTCTGTGTTTACACTGCGCATTGGACAGAGACCTGTATGTTTTATTTGCTCTATAGATAAAGCACAGAACATTTGACACATGTGTCAATTATTTAATTTCAGAAATCTGAGATTTATTACAGGTAATATACACATTTTCGGGAATTTATGCAGAGTTACAATAATTTAAGTGTTGGTATATATTCTAAATACCTGCGAGTTGATTACTAAATGCATTTTAGCAAACTTCACCTTAGTGAGATACAGTAATTTGTCCATCATGTTCTCTACTCTATGCTAGAGACTATTAGTATAATAATCTATAATATAATAATCTTAGTATTTGTAATTAGCCTAGTTATATACATTTCAATACAATGGGAGATTTTTTATAGATATTTTAATAAATATCATATTGCACTTTGTGTCAAAATAATCGCCATGGCTTTATTTCTCATGCAGCGCTATATTGTATTATTAATTGTTCTCTTGTTCTGACTGTCACAAAGCATAACACTGAAGACCATGAGGGACACAAGGAAACAAGACACTTTAGATGAGGAACACGCATGGCTTCTTCAGGGTTGTTTGTGCAACACACACTGTCAGGTTTATTTAGCTCTACATTCATGTTCCCTGGTTAATGCTGATCTTCCAGAGCTCTGTGTGTAATCTTAATCCTCAAGCCACTATGCTTGGTTCTGGTTTTTTTTTTTTTTTTTCATTGTTTAAGGTATGCAGTTCTTTAATAAATATAAATGCGCTTAAGGTTGGACGTCATCACGTTCCTGACAGTGTGGAAACGATTTGATAAAAGAGGTCAGAGGAAATGAAGGAATGAAGGAGGAAATGGTTTTGGCTGCCTGGGAATATACGTACTGTATAAAAACACATTCTACAATGTGGTGAACTAGTGTATGGCTGGTATCTTCAGGAATTTACTGCTGATTGTTGATCCGAAGATGTTGCATTTTTATGGACTTAATGCCTAACCCCATTTTCTGATTTATTTTGCTTAAGCATATGGTTACGGCACATCGTTTACCCCTAGACCTCTTTTGTTTTTGTATTAGTATTGTACTACTTTGCCACATTAGCTCCAGATCACCTCAGGTGGCAAAATGTATCCCCAAGACAGCACTTCCTTGCTGTAATCTGTCTAGCAAAGCATTGGCCTTTGTGCCTCTTAGATACTATTGAAGACATTTCATTCAAGCTGGTTAACCCAGCAGAATACTGATTTAGAACACTGTGGACGGAATCGTCTCTGATTAACAGTCTTGAGGGACAGAGAACTTTCAGCTTAGAATTTAGTAGGTTTAAAGAAAAATTGATTAGCAGAAAACAGGTTTTGGAGAAAAACCTGTCTGTTTTATTTTACTGCCCCACAGATCAGACGGCTATATACTGTACATAGACACACTGAAAATTTGAATGTAAATATGAACCGTTTAACTGCAACATGAGAGAAACCACACACCAAAATAATAATAATAATCTTCCGACAGTCCAGAGACATGCAGATTACGTAGGCTAATTGGCATTACCAAATTGCCTGTTGAGTGTGAATTTGAGTGTGAGTGTTGACCCGGAGGTCATAAAAATGAGAATAAATACAATGGTCACCACTGATCTTCTTGAACTAGACAATCTTAGATGGATATGCACTGTAGAATGATAATAATAATAATAATAATAAGTCTGTGCATGGCACCTTTGAATCATAGCTATAAAGCACAAATGCCAAAATTATGTCAAAGATGTTTTGACTATACCAGAATTAAATTAGAATTTTGCAAAACTCCACCTCCAACCTCTACCAGTTTTGTCACAGTGGATAATCAGCCTGCATTTATTTTTGTGCCACTGTAAATATGAAATTTGTCAGCATGGTAGCTTAGTGGTTAGCACTGTCACCTTACACCTCCAGGTCCCGGGTTCGATTCCAGCGGTGGGTCTGTGTGCATGAGTTTGCATGTTTTCCCCATGCTTGATGGGTAGTCCAAAAACATGCATACTAGGCTAACTGGCATGTGTGAATGTGTGCGTGAATGTTGACCGGATGTCCTACCAAGGTCATACAAAATGGGAATAAATACAATGGTCACTATTGGCCTACACTGTCCCTAGTTGGACTACAGAAGATCCTAGATAGAAGGATGGAAATGTGCAATTTAATATAAATAATACATCAGTTTCTTTATCAAGGTATGTGTATGCCCCATATAGTAACATCTGAACGCATATACATCCAAGATCCCATAGCATTATAAAATACTGTAGCTTAGAAATCCTTGTTGGAGAACAGAATGTAATGGATGCAGCTTTACCAAATGTAGCTGAGCCGGGTCTAGTGACAGGTCAACGTGATAATTCCTAGTGATTTTCAGGAGAAATAAACAAACAAATAACACTATGGTCATGAAAGGATAGACATGGTCAGCAGCAATATTCATGTAGGCTGTGGGATTTCAGCGATACTCAACTGGAGCCCAATGTTTTCCAAAAAAAAAAAACTTGCACACCATTACACCATGCAACGTGAAATATTGATACAAGGAAGAATGGATCTATCCTTTCATGTTGATTGTGCCAAATTCTGACCCTACCTACCATCCGAATATTGACGCAGAAATTAAGACTCATCAGACCAGGCAATGTTTTTTCAACCTTCAGTTGTCCAATTTTGGTGTGCACATGCAAATTAGCCTAAGTTTCCTGTTTATAGCTGACAGGACTAACAAACGGTGTGGTCTTCTGCTGCTGTAGCCCATCTGTTTCAAGGTTTGATGTATTGCACATTCAGAGATGCTCTTTGGCATGCCTTAGATACAAAGTTTGCTTTTTTTGTTGTTAATGTTGATTACTTTTTATCAAGTCTGGCCTCAACAGAACTGCCGCTCATTGGACATTTTCTCAGTAGATCAACAGTTTTGGAAATCCTCAGAAAAGCCTGTTTTGGCATCAATAACCATAACACATCCAAAGTCACTTAGATCATATTATTCCCCAATTGTGATGCAGCTGTTTCAGCACAACATCTTGACCAAGTATACATGCCTGAATTCGTTGAATTGCTGTCGTGTGATTTTGATGAGGAATTACCCACTCCTTCCCAAAGACCATGCCATGACCATGTTGTTCTTATTAACCTTTTTGTCACTTAATTTATTTTTAAGTAATCACATCATCCTGGTCAGAGTGAAGGTATACCTATGCAGTGAACATCATATGGGATGCCATGCATACATTTTTTGGAGTTGGAACAAAACCCAAGGGCTTTACTAACAGGGACAAAGGAAGAATGTGTCTTTAAAACTCCTTACACACAATAACCTGGGCTCAGGATTGCACCAGGGATTTTGGATCTGGTTGGCAGCCATCTTACCTGCTGTGCCAAATACTTAAAAAAAAACATTTTTTTTTTGCTCAAGACTGATTTCTTGTTCAGCATTTAAATGCCTTCTTTTAACTTTATTAGGATCGACACGTTTGATGATAGATCTGTCGGCGATTTGCAATACTATCATCATTCATCGCAATCACTGTCATATTGGACCATTTAGATATCAGTTCAGCTGACAAAAACAAATTTGTTATGTATCTCGTAATGTGTGTTTCCTTTTACTTTGTTTTGTATTCCTGAACTAATTTTAACAGCCTATGCTGTGTGACATTTGAGCCGAGCAACAAAACCTTTTTCTCTAATTCATCATAACTTCCCTTGTTCAGGCTTGCCAAGCAGATAATATCAAGACAGCCTTCTATGCTTGGAATGTCTTTGCTTGCAAATCATCAATTTCAAATTAATAAAATTAATTGTTGTGCTGTTTACAGGAGCCACTTCCATACACAATTACTTTGATTGCTCTTCAACCTCAGTTTTATAATGAGTTACAGTTAATTTCTCCTTAAGTTTATTCATAGTCTCAACTGGAATTTTGCAAGCTTTCTTCTTATTAAAGGTTTATTGAATCATCCAAAAACCTTTAATTAGTCTATGTTTTTTAACCCTATAATGAATTAACATATACACCATACACATGGTACAGTATGGAAAAGTATTAAGCACTTTACTAATTAATTTTCCTAAGGATTTTTATTATTACACACACAAGAAAAGACTTTCACATGTTGGGTTCCTTGAAAGCAGCCCTATGAGCACAAAGATTCGCTTCTTCATCAGTAGTGAATGTTCGTCCTCGTAGGACAAGGGGTATTGGTATACTAATGAATGCTTGAAAATCATAACTGTTTTGTACTGACTCAATAATAAAGCCCTAAAATAAAAATAAGAAAAAAAAAAATCCTTCGTCTGATGGAGTGAGATCAGGGCTATAGGGAGGATGGTTTCATACCTCAAAACAAAGTTTTTGCAGAGTGTCAACATTGTGGGCAGAAGTGTGCAGTGATGCAAGATCATGACGCCCGTGGATATCAGTCCTCTGCGTTTACTCCGAAGTTTAGGTTTCAGCTCTTCATTAAGCATCTCACTGTAGCAAGTACTGTTAATTATTGAACCTTTTTCCTGATAATGTTCTAATATTGGCCCTGGAGAATCCCAGAAAACTGTAAGCATAAATTTTCCAGCTGACGGTTGACTTCTGGAGTTTTTCTCGGTTGGTGATTGAGGATGATTCTGTTCCATACTCTGGCCATTTACTCTCAGGCTCATAGTGATGAATGCATGTCACGTCACCAGTAACGATTCTCTTTAAGAAACTTTCACCTTCCTTAAAGTATCATTTCAAAACAAAATTTTTTGCAGATATCCAAACACAAAAAAAAAGAATCAATGCACTTTGCTCTTCTTTTATGCTTCTCACAAGTGGGGCATCCATTTTGCTCGAACCGCATTTAGAAATGAACTGATGTAACACATTTACACCTGCACAGCAGAAACTGGGAAGACATGAGAACGGAAAGCACTAATAAGGCCAACAGAAGTTTTAATATACTGTAACTGGAGTGCAGATCATTTTTGACTCACCCTCATATACAGTATTTGCATGCAAGAAAAGAAAACAAAATGGAAGCTACTTGGATTTGAATGAAAAAAGATTAAACCAAGGGAATTGAATGCAGTAAAGTTTATTAGCTAATTTCCTTATAAAACTGCACAAATTGTTCCTGAGACTAAAAAGTCCTCGAAGTGTTTTCGCACTAAATACTGACTTTGTTTCATTCATTACTATTTATACTGGGCTTTATAGTTTATAGTCCCCCCCAAAATTTTTTTGGTCTACAGCATTTATTTTCACATGCCTAAAACTTCTGCACAGAACTGTATGTCTGTCCACAGCTATTTCTTTTTCTCAGAGTCAGCAGTGATGCAGTGATACTCTCCATTAAATTGTCATAAAACTGGAATATTTTAAACATACTCATAGCCATGCGTGTGTGTGTGTGTGTGTGTGTGTGTGTGTGTGTGTGTGTCTGTGTGTGTGTGTGTGTGTGTGTGTGTGTGTGTGTGTGTTTATACAATTTTACTTTAGATTTCCACAGAAAATAAAGGCAAGGCTCACTTTGCCTCACTTAGCACTAATTTCAACGTTGCCTGGGTTTGGCACACAACACATCCACTTCATATTGAATTTTATAACATGCACACACCTCTCAATAGGGAGTCAGACACATATCACACTCCTCCCAGCTGTTTCTCACCCACGCATTTCCAAATATGCATCCTTCTTGGTCAAGGACTTGTTCAGAACAAACCATTCCCACATCTCTCTCACACACACACACACACACACACACACACACACACACACACACACACACACACACACACACACACACAGTCTCCATCTCACATATTAACAACAGAGCAGATTAATAGAGAAATTATATTTTGAACTAAAATGCATTTTTTCCCTACTTTAATAAGGATTGATTTGTTTTGCAAGATTCTACATTATGAAAATAGCCAGGGGAAAAAAAGCCCTTGCAAATATTATATTTTAACACACTGCTTGCTCTAACACACAGGCTATAACTTACACCAATAACATAGCTTGTCACACTATATATAGACTCTAACACCCACACTTTGCAGTCACAAATAGAGGCTTTAAGATACACAATCTCAGATACAAACACACACACACACACACCTTTCTTTTAACAAAATTGGTTGGACGCTATGTAAAGGCAAAGAATATTCCCAACAAGCACATGCATAGATTCATAAAACTTCCATATAATGTCCAATCAATAAGGAACTAGAAATACCACCGCAGCTGAATGCAAAATGTCTTGTACTGTACAGTATATCACATCTATTTTCCCTCTACTCACTATTTAGAAACTTCCTCTGAAAGCTATTTTGTCCTGTCCGCGTCCTAGCCCAGTGCTTGGCTCAGCTTTTCTTTTTCTCCATCTGCATTTCTGGCCTCTCCGCCCTTCTCGCTCTTTCATTTCACATCCTCCCTCCTCCACTCTGTGATTGTACTATCACAAGCAAATGACATGTTGACTGTTTAGTATTCACTGTTAAAGCAAGGTATCAAAAGCAGGTCAAAAATAGTCTGAGATTCCAGAGGGTTAAAGACAAGTCTCTCTCCTGCTTTCTCTCTTCATTCCTAGATAGCACACTTCTGAAACGCCAATGCTGAGCTAACGGCAGTGCAAATGCTGGGCCAACATTGGCTTATTAGTGGGGCCAAAGTTAGGTTTGCCCAATGTTGGCACATCGCTGGTTCAGTAGATAATTACAAGTTTGGCCCAATGTTGGACATTGGAAATTAAATTGGACTCTTTTCATCATCCCCAGTAATAAGAAAACACTTTTATATCTCCAGAATATGTTTATTTGTGATAAAATGATAAAATGATAAAATGTGTAACCATTATAATGATAAACTACAAAATAAACTCCTAGTACAACCACTTTTTTTCTCAGCAAGGTGGATGAAAATAAATGCATACAAACAAAGTGCCCATGGCCTCAGTCTTTTATATCAGGTGGCTCTGCATCTTCCTCATCATCATACTCGATAATTTCACCATCAGCTTGGTCACTGTAGCTCAGCGGTCCTTTAACATTACAGCATCTTTGGAGAACTGTTGACTACAGTCTATGTAAATACATCAATAATTTAAACATTGTACATTAAAATGTACTTCGAAAAAAAATATTCTAAATATTCCTTTTTTTTGTACCAGCAAAATGATGAGAAAAACAAACATTTTCCACATTTGACTCAACACAGTTTTACAGGACACATATTTTTCTCCAGATGAAACAAAGTAAGCACAGCAATTCAGATTGTAAATAACCTAGCAAAATTGTTAAATTATTTTTTTCACATGCCAACTACCTTAGTACATATATTCAACAACTGCATAAACATACAAAAATGCAGTGACCTAATGCAAAACAATATGTACTATGTATTAGCCATTTAATGTTTCTGGTACTCACTATGGCAACAATTCCTATGGTTCTAACCTCGCTCTGGCTCCACATGCTACCGTATTCACTCGCAACACGTCGATTAGCCTAGCATAATGGTGCATAGCTAAACATCTTTCTCACCACATTACAGCAAAACTACGAACTGTGTGTTTTTCATGTTACCACCACAGATTCCCAACATTCTTATGTCTTACTCTTGGGTATTTACATCTCATTTGGAGGAATATTAACCCACCTGTAGTTACGAGCAAAAAGGCAACAAAACTTTAGCTTGAGATTAGCCTCAAGATTTAATCAGCAGCACCTGGCCTCTGTGGGGCTTTAGGTTCCTCCCAGCGATAAGCGCCATCTAATGACATGTTTGACAGTGTTCATAGTTCAGCACAAAGCACAATGAATTTAACATGTATAATAAAAAAAAAACAAAAAAACATAAGAAAAAAGAAAAAAATTGGGGTGTCTTTTTTTTTTTTACTGTTACACATTATGTATTGTACCACAATAAACTTTATAACTATTGTTTTTAGCTGTCTTAACTGCATATTGTTTATTTAATTTACATACATTTTTAACCTTTTACACCCGCATCTGTCATTTAGCCATAAATAACTACAGAGAAAACTGAAATGAATAACAACACATTATCACACTTGTTTAGCTGACATCATAGTGATTCCATTTAGATATATTTAATGATAATAAGAAATAGTGTATTTCCAGTAATGCTGTTAAGTCTTTTAGCAGAATACAAAGTGTTTGTGTTCAACACACACGAGAGTGCATGAGCAATAATAGGCAATAAATATTTTTTATTTCTCTGTCTCGTGTGCATTTTCTTGCAAATTATTTAGTCATCGTTGATCACTAAATATTCATAGTTCTATAGGCAATATTTAGGAAACAAAAATTATACTCACAAATAGCTAGCAATCCTCAAAAAAGCAATGTCTGTCCTTGTACACATTGTTCATACATGGAAAGTGGTGATACTTCCTGACACACATACTCACCGTGTCATACATACATAAGTGTCGCCTCTTATCAGGGAGAATAGGAGTAACACAGGTGATTGTTGGACTGTGTGTTGGATTGTTGGACCAATTTTGGGCCAACGTCAGTATCCACTGAGTTAGATATATAGTTCTTTCAATGTTATTTATGCACTAGATTAGTAACCAACCTCCATACTGTATGAGCTCCTGATGTGATGACATCATTGAGAGAGCCTGCTGCACAAAACTAAAGCAATAAAATTTAATTTTCAATTTTCAACCTTACCATTACAGTATCTACTCAACCAACATTGGGCCATTTTAATATAAAACAAGTTAACATGAAAATGCCATGTGACATCTTTCAAAAAGTGTTCTATGTGGTCTATTTGGTCTGTGTTATATCTCCTATAATTTCCAATAATGGAGAAATTGGTCTGGTACTATATGAATCATTCAAGTATAAAATAAAGGCATTAACCTTTGAGAAACCGGTGCACACATGACAGATGATTAGCCCAGTGATTAGAATACTGGTGTTGCAGATGCTGAGTAGATGCTAAGGTTCTTACATAAGCAATAACTTTTTAGATTGTATGTTTAAGCACTTTATTCCCATTATTTTAATTTAATCTACATTATTTAAATTAATTTAATGTGATGAAATGGTGGGTGGTTCAAGATATTTTCACAGTACTGTATGTCTCATCAGTTTACAGTCCATGGAACTAGTCAAGAATGGGAACACAAAGCCAGAATTTGGGTTTAATTTGTAGTATAATCATTTATGGTCATAGGTGGAAGGTAACTAAATACATTTACTTCATAACTCTTCTTAAGTACAGTTTTCATTACTTTACTTGAGACGTTTTATTAGTGGATACTTTTTACCTTTACAGTGGCATACGAATTTTATCCAATCTGGAGGCGAGTTCTTAAGGTTGAAATTTATCTTACCTCACACATTATTACCAATACTACTAATTTGCATACAAAATCATGAACATAAAAACATTTAGAAAAGACATGTATATGATATTAAATATGGAATAAATAAACATTAAACCTCACTTAACTTTAATTTATAATTCCTCTTGGCACCGGCTGCTTTAAAAATGAAACTGAAAATGGTTCCCTTTTCTGCTAACATTGTTGTGACCTATGGTACTATGTGCAACAACAGGAGAGAATTAAGAACTGCAGAGAGATGATGGAAGAAATCATAGCTTGATGCAAATCTTGTCTCTTACCAGACTCTTCTCACCAATTTCTCATGTGACTTGACTTCTACCAAAACTGCCTTCTACAGGGAAAAGCTGAAAGCCTCTGCACATGATACTGGCAAACTCCACAATATCTTATCCTCACTGCTCAACCCACCGGCTCCTCCTGCCTGATCCTCTCTGACTGCTGATGATTTTACCATCAAAGCAGATCATCTCGTCATCCAATCATACCACCTGTTCATTAGAACCAATCCCTTCCACAATGCTCCAGGCCATCTCACGAGACCTCCTTCCCTTCACCACCATTCCACATAATCTGGTCATGTTCCTGCTACTTTTAAGAAGGCATGGGTTATTCCCATCCTCAAGAAACTCTGCCTGGATCAGGCAACTATCCTAGCAACTATCGCCTGGTATCGCTTCTCTCTTTTATTTCCAAAATTCTTGAAAGGACTCTCAAATGTCTCTTTATCTCTCACAGAACAACATTCATGATCCCAACCAATCTGGATTCAAAGTGTCACATTCCACAGAGACTGCCCTTCTGTCAGTCACTGAGAAGCTCCATGCTGCTAGATCAAATAAACTATCATCTGTCCTTATCCTCCTGGACCTGTCAGCTGCATTTGACACAGTGAACCACAAGATTCTATTATGTACCTATTCTTTCAAGCCGTAGAATCTATGGAACAGCATGGCAATGTTTTGCTTCTTACCTAGAAAATAGGTCATATGAGGTGACATGGAGGGGAACCACGTCTGTCCCACGGAGACTCTCTACTGGTGCCCCTCAGGGCTCAGTACTTGGTCCTCTTCTGTTCCTCCTCTATACCACCATTTGTCCTCTGCGGCTGATCCAGTATGTGTGTGCAGGACTGACCTTCGTGAGTGCTGGCTCGGGTGTATCGCTGAGGCCCCTCAATGTTTTTCGGCTGACTGTCCACACGCTGCTGCTGCTGTTTCCTGGCCGAGTAGCACCCTGAGCTCGACGGCTGTGCAGCTCATTGTGGATAGCTCAGCCTTTTGTGTCCGACGTCCCCACACTCAAAACAACTCAGCGGCTCAGTGGTAGCGAAAACGGTTTAACTGCTGTCCCCCGCTTTACACTTAAAATTTTCATTAAGTGTTTCTTCGTGGTTAATTAAAACCATTAAATTATTCTATTGTCTGTGGAAGGACAGGACGTGTTTCACGCTTTAGCTTTTTAGCAGGATGGCTCTCATGGAGCTGACAAGCCTCCCGAATCATGCCAGCTCCCTCATGATTGCCTCGTCCTGTATGAATGGAGGCACGTTAGATATCATCACTCTTGTCGCAGGGGCAGACTTGGATCACAGATCCTCTGACTGTTATTCCACTCTTTACGAGGTTTACCTTTTTTAAAAACACCATCACCGCCTTGTATCTCCGGGAGGCTGAGTAGATGTTTTTGCACCCAACCTGCTCTTCCACCGCTAACAGCACTTCTTCCACTCTACTTCCATTCTCCGGGAAACGCACCTGACTTTCCCAGCCAGCCTCAGAGGCCATGGTGTCCATGGTGACTCTCTCTCTTATGATAAAGTTTTAATTTTAATTTTTTTTAAACAACATTCACTGTAAATAAAATGGGGAAAAAAACAGAATTTTTTGAGCACATGCACACCCAGCACATGCGCAGAGAGAGAGCGAGAGAGAGAGAGAGAGAGAGAGACTTAAATGCTACTGTGAGATAATACAAGTTCTGTGCTTTTAAGTACAGTCAAACATCAACAGGATTTCATTATACACCTATTCTGACACATGGAATTTTATGTAATTGTATATTTATGTAGCTATATATATTTTTGTTTCACATTCAGCATTGTATTTGCGACTACAAATGGTGCAACGGATGCACTGTCAGCCTCACCCTGTGTTGCATCCTTTGTTACTGGTCTTTTGCCAGAGCACGATACAAGGAGTCCCTAACTCGCGTTTTTCACGCAAACAACGGATTATTGGTTAGTATATTACGAGGAGGCTCATGCACAACAGGGGACACTCACTTTATCAGCTGCATGAGTTTAGTTAGCTTCCCAAAGCTTTAATGTTGTTGTGAGACAAGGCATTCCATCCCTATGAACAGGGAAAGCAGAAAGTGAATCGTGTCCCACTCCCCTGGCTTAGAATTCATTTAGATCTCCCTGAAGAACCAGAACTGCAGGAAGAAGTCCTTGGGGTCAAACTCTATGTCATCGACAGTGAAATTGACCACTCCTGTTACAAGTAAGCAAACGCCGCAGACTCTAAAGAATGAAAGTCTCTAGTGCTATAGCTAGTCTCTGGCACCAATGTTTCTCTGACTGAAACATTGGACCTGCGCCAGGAGATGAGACAGTTTGAGTTTGAGTTTTTAGTCATTAAAATAAACCAAAAGTTTTTTTTTTTTTAACATGTTTTTTTTTTTACTGTTTTTGGATACTCATTTTCTCCATTAAACTCATGGAGTTTTCACAAGTCTGTCAGATGATGATCCCTGATGTAGATGTTTACTGGCTAAATTACTTGCAAGACATCCACATAATGCTTTATAATTCCGAATTGTTCTTCAGACTTGTGCAATAGCTTCAAATTTAAATGATTAAAGGAACACCAATCACCAATGTGAGGACACATTTCATAACGTTCAGGTAGCCATTTAAATATGATAGAATCCCCCATCATCAGTGAGCAGAGAGAGATCATGTGGCAGTGTGTTTTGAGTAGGTTCATGGCATGAGCAAAGAGCAAACTTAATGGAGTTTAGAATGAGAGGGACATTAAACTGTATTAAGGCATTTTATTAAAGCATAACCTCTCACTAATATATTCATTCTCTATACCACTTATCCTGTACAGGGTGGCAGGAGGCCTGGAACCTAGCCAAGGGGGCACAAAGCAGGGTTCACCATGGACAGGGTGACAATTCATTATCGGGCATACAACATGACCACACTCACTAACACTATTGACGGGAAGTTTGGATCATTTCAGTGACTCGGTTCTTTGAATCTCGTTCATCAAAATGAACTTTTTTGTGTGTTTTTTGAGTCATTAAGTTCATTTCGTTCTTTTGATTAGAAATAAGATAAAATGTTAATTTCAATAAACAGACCCCAAACACATCTACATGCACAAATTTGGGCTATAATTCCAGTAATGAAAATATTACTCAAATATTTTATTACTAGCTATGTAGCTAAGGACATATTATGATAAACAGAATGAGCAGCTCACCTTTCATATCTTCTGGTCGGAATCATTCGTTCTTTTGCCACGTGACTCTCATAGACACAATACAGTGCATTTCACAGGAAACAGAATTGAACAGTTCTTCTAGTCCGAATCGTTCGTTCTTTTGAATCTATTGCAATGCATAGCGTATATGGGAGTCATGTGAAAAAAGAACGAAAGACTAGAAAATGAACAAATAACTTTCTGAGATTACTCATTCTTCTGAGCCGTCTCACCAAGCACGGGAAGAAAATGCAAACTCTACACACACAGACCTGAAGGCGGGACTTGAACCCTCTTTCCTCGAGGTGTCAGGCTACAATGCCAACCTATATGCCACAGTGACTAAAGCCATAACCATTTATAATATATATTGTTTTAATGATCAAAAGTTTATATATTCATCAATCCTTTGGTTTCTATCACTTCTGTCTCATTGCCAGGTGTTGTCAATTATTTCTCATGTTTTTCATTGATATACTCTAGGGCAACATGGTCACTTCTCACCATCATTCAAATCTGGTTTCTAGTCCTGTGTGTGGAGTATGCATGTTCTTACCAAGCTTGGTGGGTTTCAGTCCAAAAACATGCACATATTGATTGGCCCGCAGGGTATGTGCTTGGGTTGACATGCCATTCAGAGTGTTGTGTACACTATATAGGAAGCTGTGATGAGGGTGAAAAAGATGCACTTTAGAGTAATCTCTGAAACTTTCATGCACATTTTTACTAACTTTACAGTATATTAAAAACACATCATGGCAGATATCAAAAGCATTCATGATTTGTCATGACACTTGCCATGATATGATATAACAGTGTCATTTTTGTTATGCATATATTGTATGTATATCCACAACTGTCTTACATTTTGATGGAGTGTCAGGTCTTTTTTAACACCTCTGTAGTTAGCACCTAGTATGTGCCAGATGTATTTTTCTAGCTGAATGTTTTGCTGAATTACAATCATGATTGTGGGGCCTGAACCCCCTGCTCTCCAACCCCCCCCCCCCCCCCCCCCCCAAACAGACACTCAATCACACACACACACACACACACACACACACACACACACACACACCTAAACTGAGCAAATGTAGAAAATTTTATCAATTAAAATTTTATATGAAAAAGAACAACTTGACCTACAGTATACAGTACATGCTGTAATTACTTGCAATATATGCTTGTGCTCTTCTTCCCACAGATCTCTCTCTCTCTCTCTCTCTCTCTTGCTTTTTTTCTAATCAGCCAATGAAAAGGATTCACTCTTGCTTAGAGTGAAATAAAGGAGTCATCATTTAGCTGGAGACAAAAAAATAAGTTGCAGTCATTTTCCTGCACAACAGAGCATGAGTGTTTTTGTGTGTATGTGCACGTGTGTGAATATGGAGAAGGCTAAAGGAGCCGTGTATTGAATTTGTACACGCTCATTAAGATATAAAGCCCAGGATAGATATGACGGCAGTGATCTGTACCTCCAGCAACACTGTGTGTGTGTGTGTGTGTGTGTGTGTGTGTGTGTGTGTGTGTGTGTGTGTGTGTGTGTGTGTGTGCGTGTGCGTGTAACTTGAGCCACAAACCTTGTAAATGCCTTTAAGATGAAAGCCTCCATTTCCTCTATTAGAACACAGTGAAGATGATTGGCTGGTATCCTAACATGTCAAATGATATGGCTATCTTTGAGGATTTGTATGTGAGTGTGTGGATGCAACCTGATCAGCAAAACCTACAGTATAAATGCTTTTGAGGTGATTTAACCTCCATTTCCTCCATTAAAACATATTGCAGCTGATCGGTTAGCAGTGTCAGCTGATCTCTTTCTTGATTTCTGAGTTCCGCCTTTTTTTTTCAACACGAAATCCAATCTACCTGTCATCCCCTCACTCAGGAAACCCAAGGACAACTTTCATTAGTTCATTTTCACTCAGTATTAGCAGGAGCGAGAGCGTTTGTTCCCCCCCCCTTCCTCGTGATAATGATATAGAGAGCGATTAATGGAGGCAGCTGTCAACCTACCAGTCTGTCAATTATCATTTCCCTTCTGTCTTTTTATTACTCATTTTTCCTCTCAGCTTTTCTAATGTCTTATTCCTTGCTTTGTGTCTGTCTCTCATTCTTTTGCTCTTTTTCTTTCTTTGGTTATGCTTCTTTGTTTTCCGAAATAAACGGTGTATACATATATTTCATGTTTTTTTTATTCTGTAAATGTTTTCTTTTTATTGTTTTTTTTTTAAAATTCTGTATTAATTTTAAATAAACATTAATATTTAAAGACAATATGTTTTAATACAACTTGTAAACATCATCTTGCCTATACATTTACAGCAAAATAATAGGTCATAAAACATAAACCCTGATAGCAAAAACATTCAAAGTGAGTTAATTAATTCATAATAATTGATTTTTGGATAGGCTTTTGGCTTTAAAAAAATAACTTTTTACATTCATGATGGACAGGAAATTCTTTCGTACCACAAAAACCGTGGATGGATAAGCCACAACATCAGGATCGTCTCCTACAATAAAAAAAAACTAGACAAACTTTGCACCTCCAGGTTGTAGGTTCGTTTCCCACCTCAGGGTCTTGTGCATGGAATGTTCATGTTCTCAACATGCTGGTACGGTTTCCTCCGGTTACTCTGGTTTCCAAAATCGGCCAAAATATGTGAATGAGCATGTAAGTGTGTGTATGTGTAAGTGCCCTGTGATGGATTGCCACCCCATCCAGGGTGTACCCTGCCTCATGCCCCAAGTTCCCTGGGATAGCCCCCGCCCAAATTGCACAAAACAGTACTGGGCAACCATACTACTTAAAGATGCCCACGCTGGCGAGATGTGGATCTCTGTTGATCAGCCCAACAAATTCCACTAATGTCACTTATGGACTTGCATCCTAAGGCTCATCATGATTTCTGAATTGATAGCGATCTGTAGCAAAAATTGTAAAAGTGGGACTCTTGTTTGACTTTCCATCTAGTAAATGTTGCTTTTAATGCCCCAGATGTACATGGAGTAAGCAGTTGGGTTTGTGCACGTATGTGCTGCATGCACAAAAAGACAGCCATCAAATATAAACCTGGCCTAATCTCAACTCGCCACTAAATAATTCTTAATGACCGATTTTTGTATGTGGCAAATCATGCAAACCTGTTTTTTAATTAATTAATTTTGGTTTTAAAAATATATTGCATAATAGTCACTATGCAAAGCCTTTATTATTTGCTGCTCAAGAAGATACCTGTACAATATGTACTGTAGCAGGTCCACTGCTTCCAAACACCCATGACAAACCATACGTTTTGTAATTCAAATCGCACCAATCAGAAATCTACTTATTTACAGTAACAGTTCATCTGAGCTGTAAGTCAGAGGTTGGGTCACATCATTTTTATAATGATTAATAATTCATAATCATATTTCCTACTGAGGTATTTAAGGTTAAGATAAACCAAAAGAAATGCAAAAGTGGGCATAAAGTGGTCATTTGTATTAACTGGTATAGGCTGTTCTAATTGCACATGTTGCTATAGTAACTTTTTCTCTGTACAAACTCAAGATCTCTATCACAAGTGATGCATTTGCACCATCGTTGAATCCTCTTTGAAAATACGCTTTGTTGCAGTGGATGGTCTGTCAGTGCTGGTTTCCCCTTTTTTACACTTATTCATCCTTCATTGCACATTGGTCTTTGTCAATGGTGTCACCTCCATAACCATTCAGTCAGACACCACCAACTGTGACAAAGGGGATTTTCTTTTATACTAATTGTTGTTCTCAACAGTGGATTTTTAAAAGCAAAAACCTATTGCTTAACCAGCCATTATCATGTGCCTGTAATTGCATGCTAATGGCTAGTTACAGTAAGTAACTTAACAGTTCTTTATAATTCACATTTGTGGGTGACATTTAATAAAATATTGATTAAACAAACTCGTATGTAATGTGGCTGCCATGCAAATAAAGTGTTGCTTGGTGGATTTTCATAAAGCTCAGACAAGAAGGACTAATGTTGAACTTCTGCAGTCTGACATCGGTGAGAAACGCTACGATATCATTAAATCAGTGGACCAGGAAAGTGAGTGTGCTGTCAAAATTGGACAAAAACCTAACCGACTTCTTTAAACAAGTGTGTAGGGTGAGACAAGGTGCTGTCTATGTCTGACTCTCTTTAACATCTTTATTAACGAATTGGCTACGATGCAGGAGAACTCCTCAGCCCCATGTCTCACCCTCTGTGACACAAAGGTGAAGTTCCCGCTCTATGCATATGATTTACTCCCGCTGTCTGCTACACCAGAGGGTCTACAGCTGGACCTCTATATCTTAGAGCAGTACTGCTGTCAGAGGACTCTATCACTGAACCAGAGCAAATTCAGCATTATGGTGTTCCTGAGCAAAGCTGACAAAAACACACACACATCTCTTTGCACTGCATAACACACACCTCCAACAGAAATCATTATACTGTACACTCATATCAGCATCACCCTCAGCAGCACAGGGAGCTTTAACCTGGCCGTACAGATGCTCGACATAAAGTACACAGAGGCTTTGATTCAATAAAATCCAAATTCTACAAAACACCTACCCCTGTTCAAATCTGGCTAAATCTCAGTACTCTCACCCATACTGTTATACAGTAGTGAAATATAAAGCACATTAATCAAGGACAGAACATCCTAGTGAATAATTCCAAATTAAATTCTGCAAATTTTCTGAAAACTCACTGTAACTCACTACACAGACCCGAAGACGCCCATCCCTTGGGACATTAAGCAACACAATTCTCCAACCGCAGCCAAATTCAACAACTCTTACTCAAACACACAGCCAAGCACAATGCCAGACACCACCAAATCCAGACTTAATGCATTCAAAACAAACCTTAAGGTCATGTACACTGAACATTGGAGAATGTTCAAGACTAAAGGGAGAAATCCAATTAACTGATTAGAAATTTCAGTCTAGAAATTGAAAAAGGAAGACACATCAAAACCAATAAACCAAACTTCAGTCTGATCCATTCACAGTACCACTGAATTAGATTTCTGTAAATTCACAGCCATAATCCCAAATTCCTCCTTTCTGAACAATGGAGGAGAGAAAAGTGTTTAAGTGGAACATGGTCGAAGTGCTCAGTAGGAAGCTATGTTTATAGTCACTCTTCATTATATGAGAAACACTAATTAGCCCAATCAAATCTAAACTAACCAAAACACTCTGTTCCAATATTTCTGATTGCTATGCACTTCATATCAATTAAGAATATTTAAAAACTTAATAATAATAATAATAATAATAATAATAATAATAATAATGTTTCTATACTATATGTTTTTATATTGGTGATAATGTGTTATAATAATAATATTAATATTAATAATTGCATTTGTATTATTTGAATTTTTTTACTGATAATCTGTGTATATGTCAGTTTTTTTTTTTTTTTTGCTTCTGCAACATTTTATATATATGCCAATAAAGCGCACTTTGATACAGGGTCAAACTATACAGTGCATCTTGAAAATTTTTTATATCGTGCAAAAGAGTTTTTTTTTGTTCATTAAGTTTTTACAAACTTTCATATATTTCAGATTCATTGCACATGTACACAACTTTTTTTATTTTAATTTAGATGATTACAGCCTACAGCTCATGAAGCTCCAAAAATCCAGCATATCAAAATATTACAAAATTTCAGTCTGAGTAAATTACGATTCATGCAGTATAAATGCCCTGTATCTCTCAGTTTATTTCGGTACATGCAAGGGAAAGACTGCTGACTTGACAGTTGTCCAGAAGATGATCTCTTCACAAAAAGCGTAAGCCACAGAAGGTGCTGTATTTTTCTGTAAGTTGACTATAAGGGAAACATGTGGTAGGAAAACGTGCACAAACAAAAAGGATGACCGCAGGCTTAAGAAGATTGTAAAGTAATGTTGATTCAAGACCTTGCAAAAGCTTCACAAAGAGTGGAGTAAGGCTGGAGTCAGTGCATCAAGATTTGAAATATTTAATGTGACACGTAACGAATTTATATTACATGTGAGTTTCTTTTTTACTTTAAATCACAGAAAAATTATTGAACAAATCCTGGATACTTAACCTTAAATATCTTAAATTTACCCCTTCCTATTTTTCCATAAGGAGGGAAAGCCTCATAAGGTAATTACAAAAGAAGTTGGAATTTCCCAAAGTGCTGTATCAAAGCACATTAATAGAAGGTTATGTGGAAGGGAAAAGTGTGGAAGAAAAAAGGTGCACAAGCAGCAGGGATAACCGCAGCCTGGAGAGGATTGTCAGGAAAAGGCCATTCAAAAGTGTTGTGGACTTTCACAAGGAGTGAACTGATACTGGGCTTCAAATGTCGTATTCCTCTTGTCAAGCCACTCCTGAGCAACAAACAACGTCAGAAGCATCTTACCTGAGCTAAAGAAAAAAGAACTGGTCTGTTGCTCAGTGGTCCAAAGTCCTCTTTTCTGATGAGAGCAACTTTTGCATCTCATTTGGAAACCAGGGACTCAGAGTCTGGAGGAAGAATGGTGAGGCACACACTGCAAGATTCTTGAGGTCCAGTGTGACGTTTCCACAGTCTGTGTTGATTTGAGGAGCCATGTCATTTGCTGGTGTTGGTCCACTGTGCTTCATTAAGTCCAGGGTCAATGCAGCCGTCTACCAGGAGATTTTGGAGCACTTCAGATGAGCTTAATGGGGATTCTGACATCATTTTCCCGCGGGACTTGGCACCTGCCCACACTGCCAAAAGCACCAAAAACTGGTTCAGTGACCGTGGGATTACTGTGCCTGACTGGCCAGCAAACTCGCCTGACCTGAACCCCATAGAGAATTTATGGGGCATTGGCAAGAGAAAGATGAGAGACATGAGACCAAACAATGCAAAAGAGCTGAAGGCCGCTATTGAAGCATCCTGGTCTTCCATAACACCTCAGCAATGCCACAGGCTGATAGCTTCCACGCCATGCCGCATTGAGGCAGTAACTTTTCAGAGGTCCCATATTGTTCTATGTACAATCATTGTTTTATTGATTGCATGTAATATTCTAATTTTCTGAGATTGTGGATATGGGGTTTTAATGTGCTGTACACCATAATCATCTCAATTATAACAAATCACAGCTTGAACTATCTTGCTTTGCATGTAATCAGTCTATCCCATATATTAGTTTCACCTTTTAAGTTGCATTACTGAAATAAAGGAACTTTTGCACGATATTCTAATTTTATATAATTCTAATGTTATATAATTCTAATATATATTTATTTATTTTTCCCCCCAGTGTAACATTGTTGTAACTAATCCCCTACTTTAAATCTGAGACTTGATGATGTGCTGATGTTTCAGTTTATTACCTTGTAACCTACTACCCCTCTGTGTTTCCTTTGTTTTTCCCCTACTTCCTCCTGCTTTCTTTAACCCTTCCGAGCATTTCTTATTTCTGGATGTAAACAAAGCCACAAATACTGCCTTCTCTATATTAATAGCTATCCATGACAGCCTTTGTCCTTTATTTTCCAGATCATTTGTGCAGTAACTTCCAACCCTTGGCTGTCTAATGCCCTCTGAGGAACACAGATAAATATCAGGATTGCTGAGAGGTTGGTGCAGTGGTGCAAGTCAAACACCCTTTCAGTCTGGATCATTATCATTACCATTAGTGAATCCACCTACTATTTGAACAAAATAGGTATTGTACGTGAATGTATTCTACCCACCTCAATACCCACCTCATTTCAAATAAAGGGTTTTCCTCAGCCATAGCCTTGTAATAAAGTTGGTGATTATCACCAGGCCGTTGTTTTCACCAACCATGCAACCTTTTTTATAGACACCAATTCACTATCTTTATTGCCTTCTTTTACTGACCCATCCTCTGATCCTGATCAAATCACATCACATACAGTCACCTCCCCAATACTCACTGCTACAGGAACACACATCATCAACAAATTATCCATGACCAGAAAAATCCATATTTATTCAAATAGACTAGAGTAAAAGGATGCACATTGTAAATATGCTACATGTATAAAGCTAAAGCTCTCTCACCTATATTTCTATCAAAACAGTGAAACATACATTAATTTCTTTTTACTGTTTTAAAGTTTACTGTCAAGGGAACCCTGGAATCTGAAAGTGCTAATGGAAAATTTTTCAGTTCTCATATTGTTTATCTGCAAATCTTCTTGTATCTTTCAAATCTTCTTGTAAGGTCTACACCTTTTTGTTTGAAAGTACTAAAGCTTCTCAATGGTCTTGGAGGTCAATCACTATATTTCTCAATGACCAAAGGTAAACCCAATGTGGCTTCAAATGGATGCTTAATGATGCACTCAAACGATAAGAGTCGCTCGTGAAATGACTTTTGACTGAATAGATCTTTAGAGGTCCTGTTACTCCAGAGGACTGGACTGGAGACCAAATTGGCTTTCGAAAGATGAAGAGAACACTGAAGCATGAAACCTTTGCAATCACTGAGATTAGTGTCATAATGTTCTGGTCTGGACACAACAGGGAGTACCAGTGATTCCATAATAAGAAAAAAGAAGGCTCCAAGTTCTCAAAACTTCTGCAGTGCAGTGAACTGTTACTTTTTTCCCAGTAAGTGGCTACAAACTTGATGTGTACAGACACACAGATGCATGTACTGTACAGTATGTGTACCTTCAACCTGAGCAGAAAACATACATATACTCACTCACTCACTCACTCACTCATCATCTATACCGCTTAATCCTGTATTCAGGGTGGCGAGGAGCCTGGAGCCTATCCCAGGAGACTTAGGTACACCCTGGACACGGTGCCAATTCATCGCAGGGCACACAGATATACACACACTCACACACTCATTCACACACTACGGGCAATTTGGGAATGCCAATTAACCTAACCTACATGTCTTTGGACTGTGGGAGGAAATCGGAGAACTCGGAGGAAACCCACCAAGCACGGGGAGAACATGAGACGGGAATCGAGCCTGGCCAGGGATCGAACCCGGACCCTGGAGGTGCAAGGCGACAGTGCTAAGTACTACACCACTGTGCTGCCTAACATACATATAGTAAGTTAAATTTATTAGAAGAGATACTTACCAATTAACCAATTAATTGTCTTAAAAAATAAACAATTTGAAATGTATTGAGGGTCTCCCCGTGCTTTGTGGGATTCCTTTGGGTACTCCTTTGTGGTTTTATCCCAAGTTCAAAAACACGTAGAGCAGGGTAACTGGCATTCACAAATTGCCCATAATGTGTGAATGAGTGCCCTGTGATGGATTGTCACCTTGTGCCAATCAAGTGACACTTTTCAGAAAGTGTCACTTGTGCCCTAAGTACCCTGGTATAGGCTCCAGGCGCCCTGTTTACTTTGACTGTTTACTTTCAAAATGAATGAAAATAATAAAAAATGTATTTGCCAATCTTGTTTACTAAGGTAAGGGTAGCTCAGTGGTTAAGGCATTGGTTTGGAATGTCCCAGGTTCAAATCCTATGACCACCAAGTTGTCCCTGTTGGGCCCTTAAACAAGGCCCTTAACCCTCAACTACTCAGATGTATAATGAGATAGAAATGTAAGTAGCTCTGGATAAGCACGTCTGCCAAATGCGTAATTTGTAATTGGAGTGAGTGGGGTTTCAACACTGCCTAGCCATTTTGTTCCATTGTGATCTGGCAACCCTGGACGGCATACAAGAGGGAAAATTTGAGGGAGCAAAAACAAACCAATATAGGGATGGTAAGTAATACTAAGGCCGGTATCACTTCTTGTGTACATGAAAAGAGAAAAAACCTGTGATTTCTATGGTGAAGCTCTGTAAACACAGGCCTCAAATTGTACTTGAAAGCTTAGGCACAAGTATGCAAAACTACTGTATTAAAGACCAAAAGTCTCAATGTTGCTTTCATTTTTAATAAGAGGAATTTAAAACACAGACTCAATCAGGTTTTCTGAATATGCATGTATTACAGACTTTAAATAATATAGTGATTAACAGATACGTTGATGAACATACTGTATAGACTCTACAATATTTTAAATGAACCCAATATTTTGAAAAACATATTGAATCTTTAGTCAACATAATGTATGCTATCAGTAGCCTACAGGGCCTAAAAATAGCTTAATGACATAGTATCATAGCATCATATTAGGCAAGTACATAATAGGTATTATAAACCTTAGCCATATTTAAATCAAGCAGTTTGTTTAAAATATAGTTTGAAATATGTCATTGGCCTATACTAATGAAAGGCTGTCCCAAATTACTAAACACGTCATGGAATAATAGTTTGGGGTCATCTATAGCAAAATAGAAAATGTCTTTTCGTTTAAAACAAAAATCATGTAAAATGAAACATCTAATGAAATACCTTCAAGAATTCATAAATGTTTGATGTCAGATTGCTTTTAAAATCTCATGCAATGAAAGTGAACTTGAGATAAAAATGACAAAAATTGTCTTAATGTTCCCTACACAGTGTAATATTCTGCCCCTCAAGAAATAACCAGTATTTCCATGCTTACCTTTCAAATTGTTAAAATAACCTGGTATTATTATTGTATACCTGGACAACACCTGCATCTCTGTAAAACTCCTGTCAGGTGCCGGGGTATCTGCCTGCGTTCTGTCTGCCTTTTCTCACTTCTGCTGTACCTCCTCATGTTCTTTCGGGTGGCAGTTTTTCATGTGTTTTGTCTGGTTTATGCTATTGCCACAATACCTTACCAACATTTGACATATGTACCATCACTGTTGTTTACGAGGGTTATATACTGTAGCTCTAAAGAGTGCTTTACTTTCTTCCTGCCATTGCTCATCTGACTAATGTGTCGAATCTGTTTCACTACTGTCTTACTGCTGCATTTCAGGAGACGATCGACAAAACGGAAGGAAAACTAGTTTCTGCAAAATGAAAACAATAATGTAATAAAACTTAGATAATAACATCACTACTTAAAGACCGTGCCTAATGTCATTTTTATTTTTATTTTTTCATTTGAAGATTGGTTGAACCATCAGGATCGGAAGTATCAATACGTAGGTATCGCCCTGACCATCCTTAAAATACAGCATCAGTATATACGGCATACAGCATCAGTAAATCTGTATTTTATGCTACTGTATGATGCTTAAGCTCTGCAATTAATCCACAGTTTACATGCATGCTAAACCTTGGGGGGAGATCCATACAGATGACAGTTTTTATTATTATTTTTTTTTTCATTATTCTGTTGATTCATCTCACATATTGGTACTACTTTGTTATGACAGTGCAGTTATAAACAATATGTGTTCTTGTTACCATTAATAATTTATGATTAATCAATAGTTGATTGTTCAAATATTGGTTAAGAAAAATGTATGAAATATGCATATACAGAATAACAACCCAACATGTACACAACGTAGAGCTCACAAGTATGACTGGCAAGTTTAGATCAAAGAAGAATTGATTGGAGTAACCAAAGAAGTGATTCTAAATTATTTGGAAGACACTCTCTGGCATTCAGACTATCCCTATTACAAGTACTCCCTCTGGGTCTAGATGCTGGACCGGTGATGTCCTTTGTGGAGGGATCTAGGATGTGTTTGTCAGGAACCCATTAAGATCCATAGCACTCCCAGTGTACTGATGCGTTTAATCTGCTGCATGGAGTTGTAGAGCGTCTTGATGCAGCATGCAGGTGTGCCCTCGATCTCTGAATGTGGTCATCTGGTGGTGTGGCTTTTGGGGTCATCCATCTCCATGATGAAGTGCAGATTAAGATCTACATACACATGCTACAGTATGTAACATTGGAGGTTGTGAACCTCTGTTGTATGATGTCGAATACAGTATATGTCATTCATGGAGGTCAAGGGGGTAGCCACAGTGCTGAAACCTCTGCTGAAATGCTGATGGAAGTTAGCAAAGCCAAAGAAGCATTGCAGGTTTTTTCGCAGTTCTAGGGTGTGGTTAAGAGGTAACTGTTTCAAATTTTCCATGATCCATCTCAACATTGATTTTATGGAAGATGTGCCCTTAGTGAAGTTGTGTGAAATTTACACTTAAGATGTCATCAACTAAGCTTACAGTATCATACAGAAATTCAGGAACTCTTGAAGTATGATGAATGCCAGCAAAATGGAGGGATTAACAAAGCAGCATGTCCTTACAATTTATTCATAAAATATATTCCCTTATAAATTCTGGCCTCCACTCATTGGCCTTTCTTTTGTGAATGATGTAGTAGGCACTTCTTGGGGGAATCTTGGTAAAAATGCTTACTTCCCACAACTGCTTAATAGAAGTATAATTTTATTACCAATGCATGGCAGATTAACAATCCAATGTATATATTAATCTGAATTCACAAGAATGTCTGGCAAACTATAAGGCTTCATGATGACTAAAGGGTCCATGTGCTTTTTGTGGAGAACAAGCAGCAAATGAGCAGGGTAACCATAGAAGTGATTTAAAACTCAGGGGAGGGCACCATCTGGATGCCTGGAAGGAAAGTATCTAAGCTAGATGTTAACACAAAACAAACCATGGTGTTATGTAATAAATAAATAATCAATGCAGAATGGTGTGATAAGATGCCTGAAGTTGATTATTTTTATACAAAAGCACATCCGAAAGTATGTAGTACTTCTTATATAACAGCAATTGGCCAGTCATTACAATGTAAATTTATGAATGACCTGATAATATATATTACAGTATTACAGTACATTATACTGTACTAGCTGTTGTATAAACATCTGTTTCTTTAGCAAGCTTCCCTGCATTTTCTCTCGTACAGTTAACGAGACAACAACAAAAAACAAAAAAAAGGCTGTTTGTCATTTGATGAAGACACCGGAAAGCTATATATATATATATATATATAAGAATTTGTAACTGCAGAAATGTTGTAACATAATTACCTATGTATTTTCAAAAATTTGGCGGATGCCATTCCAACACAGGAAAATGCCCAGTATTGAATTAATACATAGAATGATGAATTGGCACTGTACAATGTTGAATGGTTCCAATTAGAATCAAATGAGTTGGGCTCGATCAATGCTGGGGATTTTAATGTATTGAATTTTGATAAATTTAATTGTCTATTTGGCTTATGATGAAGAATAATATTCTGACCTTGATGCAATCCTAAACTGTTTGTTTTCTGTGAAATACAGGGCGTGGACATATTTTCTCACACACAGAGCCTTTAGTAGACAGCTTTATACAGTATGTCATCATCTACTGTGTAATCTTATACAAAGACTTCTTAGTTTAATTTGAAATGCATGCTGGGAATGAGTGAATGGCTTTGAAGATATAGTCTATATTCTTCAAAGCCATGATAGCATAGATCCTTCTGTGCAATTCATTATATATATATATATATATATATATATATATATATATATATATATATATGTATATATATATATATATATATATATATATATATATATATATATATATATATATATATATATATATATATGTATATATTGTAACATTGGTATGTCTATTGGTATGTCTCCATATATGTAATAGGATCTTATTTGGTTATCCAAGTTTTCATCTGACAATGTCCTCAGAGTGCATTTGGGTCCTATTCAGTGACTTTTCAGAAAATGTGCAACATCGCAAAAGTATCAGTTTAGTTTGAGAGGAACTTTTTTCCTGTTCTGTGGATTTTAAGCTGAGTCGTAGACAACTGATCCTTTAGATGAGTGTCTGAAAGTATTTATCGTATTGTATAAATATGCAAAGCTGGTGGCATTTAAAAGTTTCTCATTGCATGTTTTCTCTGTCACTCTTAAGTTAACAACATCTTTTAGCACTGATAGCTGTTCTGTCAAAATAGCCGTAATCAGCAGTGACAGATATCTCAATCCCTCTCATACACACGCTTGTGCATGCATAATACATAAAAAACTGTGGTGACAGAAAACTCTCATAGCCAATTCCACAACTGTCACTTTCACCTACAAGCTTCATTTGACACAAGAAAAATGAAAACTGTTTGATTATTTATTTATTATTCATTCATTCTTTTTTTTTTTCCTGTGACTATTTTATCCTGTTCAGGGTCATGTTGGATCTGGATGAGGGAAAACATTCTGGACAGGAATCATTTACATACATTCCCATCTCATTTCCCTCAAGATCAAAACTGCCAGTCTATCCTGTCCTTGAGGAGATATTTGGTCTCCACCATGATATAGAAACCTGTCCTTGGGAATGAGCAGGGTAGTGTGATGCTTGATTATTTTTTCTTTAATTAAAGAGAACCATTAGATTTTATAGTTTAGGGTTAGATTTAGTTTTGGGCGTTGCGTTAATTAGCTGCATTAATAAATATGTCAGTGCAAGATTAGAAAAGTGTGTGCGTGTAAACTCAGCATTCTATTGGGTATTCTTACTAAATATTTTTGCTTCTTGTGATTAATTTACCAAGCCGTGAAAAACGCACTTCTGTTATTTGCCCCTCAGACATACACAAATTCCCTTGTATTGTTTTTTTTTTTTTTTTTTGCAGAATATTGCACTGATCTAAAGTGTAACCCATTAATCATCAGACAAGGGTATGATTATTTGCAATTTTTATCAGGCATAATGGATTTTTAATAAAACATTGACTATGAAGTTAAAAAGCAGCTTTAAATAGTGTACTTTAAATATGTGCTTTACTCAAGGTGTGCAAAACATCTTTTCTTATAAACTATTATGACTGCCTTGTTATGTGACTAATTTGCTTGCACTGTTCCACTTCAGTTTTGGTGCTGGTTATATTGCATTTGTTTTTTCAGCAAAAAAAAGAAAAATGACATTATGACAAATGCTTGTGCTTTGGTGAAGATGCTGCAAAATGAACTTTAGGTTTGGACTAAATTGAGGATGTTTATGTCTATCTTTGGTAAACTATAAAGCAATTACTGCTTTTTATTCTAGTTTATGAGATACAAGTGTTTGGACACTTTACTTGTGTTTTTGATGGTTGTTCTTGCATCTTTAATTAATTCACAATTTAACAAAAAAAATACATATTTTGAGTGCTATTTGCATCTGAAATCTGATTTCTCTCTAAATGAGAACAGAGAAGTGCTATAATTTGAAATAAATCATATCACAGGATAATGGAAATAAATTTAATGCATAATACCTTATTTATTCATTTATACCTAATTCTCTTAAAAGGTATGTTGAATGTTCAAAGCACGCTGCTACAGTAGAATAGTGCTAAGGATAATTTAGTGTTCCCACTTGAAAATTTTACTAGTGACAGCAGCAAAACGTCCTGACAGCATCCATGTGTTACATGAAAAACATGACTTCATATGCCAATTCCCACCAGATATACATCATTTTCCACAATGCTTTTCTTTGTGTGTTTATACAGTTAGTTTCTTGACCAAGAAATACGAATGGATGAAAGGCATTCCAAGAGTTCTGGCCTTAGTATTCAACCCCAGAATCCTAAAAGTTAATTGATATTCTAAATCAGAATAAGTGGAAATGTTAAGTAAATGCTTACTCATACTGATATTCAGTACAACAGCTCTTCCTCTTGTGTCATATTGCTTAATGACTAAAAATGTGTTCAAAATGACGAACGTTATTATTATTATTATTATTATTATTATTATTATTATTATTATTATTATTATTATTCCATGTCATATATATATTCTTTTTTTCCCCCATGAAGATAGGACCGAAGGCAGAAGACAAACAATTATTGAAAATGGATCCATTATGGATCTGGAAGCATATCGCCAGAAAAGATGGCCAGCATCTGGAAATGAATATGAGTCACAAACAACAACAGACACCACACATGGAAACCTGGTGCACATACAGGCAAAGCTTCTCCAGGGAAAACATCCAACATCTGTTGACGGAAATAAATTAGCAGTTGTAGTATGTGCAAAAGTCTGCATACCCTACAACTATAAGGCTGCATTTAGTAACACCCCCTTTGGCAGATATCACTGTTTGTTCTTCATGATCGCCAGCTTGTTGTCTATCTAATCTTGTTTGAATATTCACCCACTCCTGCTTGAGGAACGCTTCCAGTTTTGAGACATTCTTGGCGCATCTTGGATGCACAGCATATTGAAGATCTACACACAGCTTTTTTTTTTTTTAATGATGTTCAAGTCAGGCAATTCATTTAGCTTCAGCTTGCTTTTTCTTAAGTAGCTTGTGGTAAATTTTAAGATTTGTTTTTGATTATTATTCTGTTGTAGTAGCCAATCTCTTTCAATTTCTATTAAATTGTGCTCTTTCTTTTTCTCCAAACCTACATTCAAACCATCAGTCCACAGCCCATGTTGCTAAAGTACCATAGGTTCATCCTGGTTGTTGTCTTGGTAGTTTTGTGATTCGGTTACAGAATTTGGTTATAGATTTCGTTCTGATGACTCTTCCATGCAGATAATGATGGTGCAAGCAATGCTGCAGGTAGAAATGGTGCGCCACTGCCCCTGTTCCAGGTAAGGCTTCCTGCTGGTCCTCATTGTCATATGGGGATGTGCCTTGGTTTTCTGCTGAGTATAAGAAATGTTGTATTTGAAAATGTTCTTGGCCTTTTCGAGTGTTTTTACCTGGCTGAATTGAACCAAATAACATCTGGAGTGGTTTGCTTGTGGTAGGAATATGATCCAACTTCAATCTAGACCAAGTTTGAATTAAGCTAGATGGGCTTTGCAGGTTTGCTGAGCATGTCTACAGGTTAATATGTTGTTGTACATGCTCAGTATTTGCTTTCTTGTTCAAACACAGCACACCAGCGTTCTGGTAATTACAGATGAGATAAATGAAGAGGGCTAAATGAGGTAGAAGGTTAAACTTTGCAGTTATGTGGCCTCCGAGGACTAGAGCTTGACAGCCTAGTTATAAGCTCGCAGGAAATTATTAGCAAAAAAAAAAAAAAGCACATTTCTTATCTGCATAATTTAATTGCATAGCTGAAATGTACATATATGCACGTTGTAATTTTATACTTAAATTTTAAATATAAATTCTCACTTGTTGCTTACTAAAACAACATTAAAATCACAAATTCTAACATTTCACTTAATTACATGATTCTGCTAGCAAGCAGATGTTATTACTATTTAAACATGATGAAAAACATGAATTTTGTAGTAATTATTTTGCTTATTACTTGAAGCTTGTTAAAACGAGTAAATGAAATGAAATTGCAATTTTTAGATTTATGAAAATATTACGGAATGTTATTCGGGGCAATGGTGGCTCAGGCCGTTCAGGCTCTGGGTTGTTTATTGGAGCTTTGGAAGTTGTAGGTGAAGTTTGAGCTTCACCTTGGGCGTCCTCGGGCAAAGACCTTTACCCCTACATACCATTCAAGCCAGCCTCTGCATGCAGTGCCAGTCCCAAGCCTGGTTAGGAAAGGAAGGGTTCTGAAAAGAAGGGTATCAGATGTAAAAACTGTGCCAGATCTTGTGGATTAAATCCACCCCTAGAATAAAAAGGAGTCAATGCACAAAAAATGAAATGTTGTTTAAATGTATTTTTTGTGTTATGTTACTTGTGTTCAAAAATAGAAACAAAAAATAAATCTTCAAAAATGGTTTGATACCAGAGAATAATACTGCATTCATGGTGTCTTGTAAGTGCTAATTTGCAAGTTTTATGTGAGAAGTGGAGAAAAAAAAAACATGGACACCTCCATGAAAGTACAGTATCTCTGTTTTTCCCTCTGTCAGAGCATGTAAAGCTTATAAAAACCTATTTTGACCTTATAAGCCCATTCAGAGTAATTTTGTACTTTTATTATTTAAGCTAATATCTTGGTAATTATAAAAGATGTTACCAATACATGTTTTAACTGATACAGGCTATATATGGGAAGTCTAACCAATCTACATATTCTATATAATACTTACATTGATTTTGTATTTACATTTACTTTATTGTGCAGAAGTCTTGAGGCACTCTTCATTTCCTCATAAAAAATCAAATTAAATGATGTAGATTAAATGAAAGAAATTGGAACAAATGTTTTACTGTGACATGATCTTTGTATAACAACTCCATCAGCAAACTCATTTCCCCTCTTGTCTGTTCCAACCATTCAGCATTCAGCATCACCAGTGTACTAACCACCGGCCTGATCATCTGTCATCATCTGCACCTGTTTCTCACTGGTTCATGCCTTAAGTTAGAGTGTTTTTTGCTTGAATGATTCATAGGTCTCTGTGTTTATTAAAAACAAAGAAAATTCTCTGAAGAAAAGGGTTGTTCAGGAAGCCTGCAGAACTATTCCTCAATACAACATTAAAAACTGTCACTTTAGAAGCAAAATATGCAGAAATGAGGGGAGGCTCAAGACATTTGCACAGCACTATAGTCCATAAGAATCAATATTGCGTCTTACAGTATAAAATATGATTGTTTTTTACAGCTGCCTCACCAAAAATGATGGTGTTGAAGAGATTCTGGAATCTCGCATTAGCAACACCATGATTGTGGGATACTCCAGATGATACTATGATCTAGTGATTGAAAGAAATGTATGCATAGTGTCTGTAGGAAATAATTAGTAGTTTCATAATCCCAATCAATGACCAATGTGCTTTATTGCAATTAAAAACGTTTGGACTGTCATCAAGAGAAAGATGGATGGTCACAAACCATTAAACAAACTGTTTGCTTGCTTGCGAAAAGAGTGGTATAATGTTAGCCAACAGCAATGTGAAAAACCGGTGGAGAGCATGCCAAAACGCATGAAAGCTGTAACTGCAAATCGGGGTTATTATTCCACCAAATACTGATTTCTTAATGTTATTTAGCCAAATCATTAACACAATTTGTTTACAAATTATTTGCATTTTGTTTTATTTAAGTTATTAAAGCTCGATTTTGTTATTTTGATGTGTTCTGATGATGTCATTTCCTTTAAATATACACTCTAAATAACAATTGTTATGTTTGAAATTTAGGAGAAATATTGTCAGCAGTTCACAAAAAAAATTAAACAAAACTGTTCATCTCACCAATATATAAGAAAAAAAAACATAGAAAAATAGTTATGCTGCATTGGTTTTTAGAGCTGAATATCTATAATGATTGTTAGAACAACGGTGATATGCATTAATACATAAAACATACAATTAAACATCCCAGTGCTCCATATCACTACTCGTGGAATGCCTCTCGTCCAATCAGATTTTTCTCTCAGAACTATCTATTTTATATTATTTAACACGGCACTCATATTTATAGCTGAGGTTGACCTGAATAGATACTCCAGTGTATTTACAGTCAAAAGAGAAGCCATAAATGAACAAATATGAAGTGTGTGGCCAGTATTGTTAGACAGAGAGAGCTGTGTGGACTGGATGATGAACGTGTGTGACAATATGCTTAATTATGCTAAATTGCTTTCCTCTATAATTATCTGCTCCAGCTTGGGGGGAAAAATGCATAATTGTGGGTGAATCAATAACAGCACCGTAATTCTGCATTCCCCAGTTCTGCCCATACAGTATTGTGAGAGAGATAGCGAGACTCTCTCTCTCTCTCTCTCTCTCTCTCTCTCTCTCTCTCTCTTTCTTTCACTTTCTTACAGAGTTTGTGTTATGTTTATGTGAGTGTGTGGCTCGAGGCAAGTTAGAAACAGGAGAGATTTCTTAAAGTATGTCAAACGCAGTTGAATAAAATATGGATCAGTTTGGCCTCTGAGCAGCTTGCAGAAAAAAAGGATTCATTTACTTATCCATGGTAATTTTTTAGTGTTAGTGTTTTAGTGTTAAGTGGTGTTATTTTTCATTTGATCATTTTTTTTACATGATCACACTTGAATGATGTAACCCTTGAATTCACATCCAGTATGTGTGCACCAGGTGGAATGTGTCTTCATGGTAACGCTCTTTTACAAGTGAACACACATTATTCACATAATCACAAGTGAATGACATTTCTTTGTACAGGAACATAGGAATATTTAATACAACTGTGTGACTTCATAGTTTGTATCATAGCCAGTGAGAGTAAGTGAGATGGTACTGTGTTCTTTTCATGTTGTCGTTCCTTGTCCATAAAGGAGTTCTACGACTGCTTACAACAATGTCACATAGGGTGTAGGAATTTAACCACAAAATATTAATCATGAAGTGTATACCTATACGGATAATGATTCATCTGCAATATTATACATGTAGGGAACCATATGGTGCAAAATGGATCATTGTACCCAATAAAGGACCTGCAGTCTGACCCTACAGAGCAGATGCAACCTGCTGTAGGATGGGAGCGCATGGACAAGCAAACTCTATGCGCATAGAAGAAGGTATCGAACCCTGACCCTGGAGGTGCAAGGCGACAGTGCTAACCACTAAGCCACAGTGGCACCCCAAATACAATTTATCTAAAATAAAAAATTTATTAAAAAGAAAAGCATGATTTTTACAAAGAAAAGAAATATAAGGGGAAATTCAGTTAAGTTAGATACATTAATGTCAATTACTGTGTGTGTGTGTGTGTGTGTGTGTGTGTGTGTGTGTGTGTGTGTGTGTGTGTGTGTGTGTGTGTGTGTGTGTGTGTGTGAAAATTCAGTAAGTCCCCTACATATAAACAGTCATCTTACAAACTTTCAAAGATACAAACATGCTCAATCGCAGAAGTTAGATCAGTGGTGATGAGGCTGGTACTGCTAAGAAGCGCCAAGCAATAACGATGGAGACAAAAGTGAAAATAATTGATAAAATGGAGTGAGGTGAAAAGATGGTAGACTTTTACAAAGCTTGTTCTTTAAACATGAATCATTCAGCCATTGGCATGATTCTAAAGAACCAGAACAAGATTGGGTAACATGTTAGTTTTATACATTGTATAGCCAATTGTTTCAGTTTCCTAGTACTTAAACAATGTTTGTTGGACGTACGAACAAATTGGACTTATAAACAAACTCATTCGTATGTTGGGAAAAACTTTTCAGGCACACAAAAATATTTTATGTCACTTAAATTCTCTCTCTCTCTTACAGTATATTCCCAAATTGTATTTTGGCTTGCTCAAATCCTCGTTCTCGCGCAACATTTACATTTAGGCATTTGGCAGACGCTCTTATCCAGAGCGACTTACAAAAAGTGCTTTAAAGTTTACATTACTGGATAGATACTTACACTGGGTTAACTAGGTCAATAACTAAGTGTGATTAGTCTAACACAACTGGGAAGAGATTTTTTTTTTTTTTTGGGGGGGGGGGGGGGGGGGGGGGATGTATGTGACACGCAACATCTCTTCATTAATTCTGATTGTTTATCTCCTTGCTAGTCAGAAACAACCAATCAGAACTGGCCTTCTTCCAGTTTCTGATTTTTTTTTTTTGAGCATTTCCAGGCTGTGCGAGCTCGTCTGAGATTTTTCTTTCCAAAAAAGAGACCCTAATATGACTTTACTAGACGCTATATGATTTTACTACAAAGGTTTGTATTGCAGTGCCAGTTGACCTGTGTTTAATACTGTATTGTGAGAAAATGTCCTGTGTGTTTGTTTCATACCGCTAAGTGTAATTGATTGAAAATTTTGGGATTGATTGGAGTTGAAAGCTCATATTGCCCAGGGTCACGGGGGCCTGGAGCCTATCCCAGGAGACTTGGGGCACATGGCAGGGTACACCCTGGACAGGGTGCCAATCCATCACAGGGCACAGACACACACACATACACTCACTCATTCACACACTACGGGCACTCACACACTCTGTCGCCACAGCAGCCATTACAGTTAAGTGGAATTAAACTTGTTGCTGAAACAAGATTTTTGTGAAGATCAGCCGCTCAAGTAAGCACAGGGTCACTGCCTAATGAGATATAAAATGTTCAAGCACAATGTCTACAGATTCAATGCGAACACTGCTGGATCTGAGTAATAATAATTACAGACACAATGTGGTGTCTTGATCCAGGCCTGAACTCCTGTTCATTCTGTCTAACTTACAAAATAATATCGTGTTTTTTTAATGTGTATTTACAAGTCGATGCGTTAAGGACTACATTCTTTGACTTTCTTTATACTTGGTAATATATTTAAAAATCTACAGCATGCTGTTGGTTAGACTCCTGTCATGCCTAAAATCATATTAAATAGTTTCGTTTTGGCTTAATAAAAGCGCAGCACCTCACAACAAACCCACTCATGCCTCCAATATTCAAATATTCAAAAATATTCAGATAGCACCTCTCTGCAATAATCTCTCCACAACGCCCATGAGCACCGCACCGGGTTTGGTTTCATCCACACAAGGAATAAAATAAGATATTCATAAGCCACACTCAATAAAACAACATAAGCCGGAGATCTAATTTTAGATGCATTTACTTTTCGGGAATTGTTTGCACTACCTATATAACACAGAATGTGACATTTATAATTATAAGCTCTTCTACACTTGGGAAAGCTAAATCAGATTTCATATATTATCAATGTACAGAATAGCATTAATTAAGTAGTAATGAATATGATAAGGGATCACATAATATCCACATTTTCTACGAATCTGTTAGCAAGTGGCGTTCAATTCAAACCATGACTTTTAGTTGTGCAGAACAACTGAACACAGCTCTGAGAGCAAAAAAGCCCTTTATTTCTCTGCTACACAAATGCACTTATCCCAGCATTTCATTAGTGCTTGGATACCATCAACGTAGAAATTTTTGTCAGTACTGCACATCTGAAACACCAGCCTCCAAAAGAACCCTTTTAATGGCCCAAACATGTGGAAATGGCTTGGAACGAAGTCAGGACAATACACAGGGATGTGATACACAGGGATTGTGTTATTAAGCACTAATAATAAAAGTTTGTAAAAAGTACTTTTTGAATAGAGGTCATACTATTTAGCAGCACAATAGTCATTTTTAATTGTTAGAACCTCAGAAAACTTATTAAACCTCAACACCCCAGCTGTTGAACAGGTTCAGTATTTGATGCCTGACTCCTACTGTACTTAAAAGGGTCCATAATTTACAATTTCTAAACTACTTAACACAGGCTTCAGTGGTCCCCTAAAGTGTGTCTGTTAATGTTCCAGCTGAAAATAAAACCCTCAGATAATGAGTTTTTATACCTCAAACTTATCAGTAGGTGGAAATCTAGTTAAACTGTTTAAAGAGTGTTTGTTGTTACATGCACAATGGAGACTTTCAGGCAGTATATTTCCCGCTAGCAAATGACAAAGCAGCAAATGACCGTTCAGCTTGTATTAACATGCATGACACAGAACCATGATTACAGCAACAGTGACAATGACAAAGTGTCAAGCGACATTTAAACTGAGAATTACTCAATTCTATGGAAATTAGGTACGAAGCAAGAAATTCAAATGATTGGCAAGGTTGATTTCTCAACCACCAGTCCTGTGGTGTCTCTGGTCAAGCTTCACCAGTCAACCGCATGCAATTATTTCCCATTTTCTGTGATTTCATCCAGTTTCCTCATTAGATGTTTACAGAGGAATTAATGTTGGAGTCAGTCTATGGTCAAGCGGCAGCTCTGCTGTTCAGGCTTTTGAGCGTAAGCATAAAAATAGCTCACCATTAATCACAGTGCTCATTTAATACAGTAGGTCACTTGTTCTCTACGTGTCCTCGTAAAAATGCTCATAAATTCAACTTACGTGTAAGTACAAACTAGATTTCTCCACATTTACTTTCCTTGACATTACTGTACACTTGAAGTTGTAGTGATGCTCATATGAGTTGAGTGCAGATTAACTTCAGGGATGAGAAGAAAAATGTTGCCAAAATTTTATTACATTTTTTTTCTCTTAATTTGAATCATAAAAGGAAAAAGACTTAAGTTGTTTTATCATGCTTATCGTTTATTTTTATAAAGCCATGTAATAAAAAAAAGTAATAAAACTGGAACATGAATGAAGAACAAGCATGTCTTCTTATACCAAGAATCACATTACATGTATTTGTTTGTTGTGGTTCCACATGCCTACCAATATATATATTTTAATGTAATCCCAGAAAATAAGAGTATTTTCAATTAAAATAATCATTTCAGGACTAAATCATATTATTCTTTTTTGCGCTTAGTGATGTGTGGCCTGTATCTAATTTTAAATAATTGATTAATTGGTCTGGCTTTGAGTGATCAATAACTAATTCACTCAAAATTAGCTCCTTTGAAGATGCTGAGTGCATTTTATTACTCTTGATGGTGCGTGTTCTCATCAGGGACATGTGCGACGGGGTAATGAAGCGGACAGTGAAGCAGGCCCTAATTAGTGAAACTAGGATGGCCTGTATCTGTTTTTTTAAGGAAATAGTGAACGGCGGATCACAGACTTTGGCCTGTAATGATCTCACTTGATATTATTCAGTGTGTATGAGTGTATGTGTTTGCTGATTATTGAAGGGGTGAATAATAAAATTCTAATGTTGAATACTCCAGTCAAGACCAGTGTTTAGTCAAGACGGAACTAAATTGAGTATTCATGGTGTATGATTTGGTGTGTGTGTGTGCTTGTGTACTGTAATGGGTTCAGGCCTTCCACAGGATACACAGGATAAGTTTAGATAATAGCAAAAGGATGGATGGATGGATGGTTTTGTGAATGGTTTTATATCAGTTCATGCATATTTCCTACTTTACATTAATGTAGTCTAGACATTGAATTGGGCAATTCTGTCTAGACAATACTGACATGTAAGTTATTGCCTCAGTTTATTTAGTCACAGATTTGGCCTACTTATCCTCAACATTCTTTATTTATAACAACGCTGCTCATTGGGGACCAAACTGTAAATGCCTTTTTCATTGTTTTAACGCAAAATGCATTTAGTGAAAGCCTTTTTTTATTCCTGCATATGTTTTTCACTCATTTACTACCACCAGCAAAGCTGTGTAGTACTAAAACCCAATTTGCAAATTGCAAAAATATTTTGTTTCAAAACTGCATTACAATGTCCTTTTGCAGTCATACAGAGTCAATTAGTAAAACTATGACTTTTCCTTTTACTAATCACTGAGATAAAGGAAAACTACATTATCATATTTTTTTTCAAGAGCCTTAGTTCATGTCCCCCCTTAGTTCGTGTCCAATTCCTCCCCGTCACTAGGGGCTCCCACATTAAGGCTACTACTACCACTCGGCTGGGAGGGCCAAAGACTATCACGTGTTTTGTAACCCACGCCACTAGCAATGCACCGTAGTTACTAGTTTTTTTTTTCTATACGACTCTATATGAATGGATACACTAACAGACCAGTTAAGATTCTAGGATCGCTACAGGGGGGCTAAAATATATATATAAATTTTGGTAAACCGCAGTAACAAAACAGACAGACCAAGAGAATGACTTGAAATGGCTTTTGTTTACTTTGGAGTGAAAAGCATGAAATTAAACAAAAATATGAAGTGAAATAGCAAAACAATACAGATGGTAAAAAATTATTCTTTCCCTTCAAGACTCGGTTTAAGCTCCTTTGTAGCTAGTTAATCTATATACACACGTGGACAAAATTGTTGGTACCCTTCGGTCAATGAAAGAAAAACTCACAATGGTCACATAAATAACTTTAATCTGACAAAAGTAATAATAAATAAGAATTCTATGAATGTTAACCAATGAAAGTCAGACATTGCTTTTCAACCATGCTTTTCAAAAAAAATGAACTCATGGAACAGGCCTGGACAAAAATTATGGTACCCCTAACTTAATAGTTTGTTGCACAACCTTTTGAGGCAATCACTGCAATCAAACAATTCCTGTAACTGTCAATGAGACTTCTGCACCTCTCTGCAGGTATTTTGGCCCACTCCTCATGAGCAAGCTGCTCCAGTTGTTTCCGGTTTGAAGGGCGCCGTTTCCAGACCATGTTTCAGCTCCTTCCAAAGATGCTCAATAGGATTGAGGTCAGGACTCATAGAAGGCCACTTTAGAATAGTCCAATGTTTTCCTCTTAGCCATTCTTGGGTGTTTTAGCTGTGTGTTTTAGGTCATTGTCCTGTTGCAAGACCCATGACCTGCGACTGAGACCCAGCTTTCTGACACTGGCCAGCACATTTCTCTCTAGAATCCCTTGATAGTCTTGAGATTTCATTGTACCCTGCACAGATTCAAGACACCCTGTGCCAGATGCAGCAAAGCAGCCCCAGAACATAACAGAGCCTCCTCCATGTTTCACAGTAGGGACAGTGTTCTTTTCTTGATATGCTTCATTTTTCCGTCTGTGAACATAGAGCTGATGTACCTTGGCAAAAAGTTCCATTTTTGTCTCATCTGTCCATAGGACAGCTTTGTGGCTTGTCAACATGTAGTTTGGCATATTCCAGTCTGGCTATTTTATGATTTGTTTTCAACAATGGTGTCCTCCTTGGTCGTCTCCCATGTAGTCCACTTTGGCTCAAACAATGACAGATGGTGCGATCTGACACTGATGTTCCTTGAGCATGAAGTTCACCTTGGATCTCTTTAGAAGTCTTTCTGGGCTCTTTTGTTACCATTTGGATTATCCGTCTCTTTGATTTGTCATCAATTTTCCTCCTGCGGCCACATCCAAGGAGGTTGGTTACAGTCCCATGGATCTTAAATTTCTGAATAATATGTGCAACTGTAGTCACAGGAACATCTAGCTGCTTGGAAATGGTCTTATAGCCTTTACCTTTAACATGCTTGTCTATAATTTTCTTTCGAATCTCCTGAGACAACTCTTTTCTTCGCTTTCTCTGGTCCATGTTGAGTGTGGTACATACCATGTCTCCAAACAACACAGTGACTACCGGGAGCCCTATATATAGGCCCACTGACTGATTACAAGATTGTAGAGACCTGTGATGCTAATTAGTGGACACACCTTGAATTAACATGTCCCTTTGGTCACATTATTTTCAGTATTTTCTAGGGGTACCATCATTTTTGTCCAGGCCTGTTCCATGAGTTTATTTTTTTAAATAATTCTGTTGAAGCATGGTTGAAAAGCAATGTCTGACTTTCATTGGTTAACATTTATAGAATTTTTTTTAATCATTACATTTGTCAGATTAAAGTTATTTCTGTGGCCATTGTGAGTTTTTCTTTCATTGACCAAAGGGTACCGACAATTTTGTCCACGTGTGTAATCCTTTGGGTATACCAGATGAATCATATTTCTGATGGGACTTAAAATTACTCTTATTTGCTGATTTCTTGAGACTTGCTTGACAAGCGACAGCCCTTGTATGTCTCACTACAAGGGCTAGATGGCGTTTAAACTACCAGAGGCATTTGAACCATACTGAAGGTCCCATAAGGTTTGACGCTCTTTCAGCTGCTTTCTCTTATCAGTCACCAGTGATGGATTTGGATTGTTCTCGCAAATTGAAGCAATATGCCCGTCCTCACCACATCGAAAGCAATAGCCTGGCTTAGGTCTGCAAGGTGGCTTTTGCTCAGCTTTTGATGGGGTTTCTCTGGGAAACTGTGTATTAGTCTGTTTCACTTTGCTTAATTTGCTCTTTGCCTCTGGATCCTTTTGGGCTCTGAGTTTGGTCATTTGACTCTGGAGCTCCGCAACTTGTTGCTTTAACTCGAGAACAGCATCATTTGATGACAACATGCTTTGTTCTGTCTGTCTGCCTGATCTTTTGTTTAGCAAGTTGGCTCTGAAGTTTAGCGAATTGACTTTTTAATTCTGCAACCTCTGTCCCTTCTGACATTTCATCTTGCCTTAGATCAGGCGGATTGACAGTGAGAGTATGAGAACTGGCTCTTTGCCTTCGTGTGCCTAGGTGTTGCCTCATGCGGCTTTCTTTGGCATAATGTTTGTAACTGCATGAGCAGCTCAAGCTGAAGGTTTGCTATTAGCGCTTTGTCCCAACATCCCCGACAAAACTGTTTTAGAAGTTGTCGATCAGCTTCACTAGCAGGGATACCACCTCTCTTCATCACTTTGAGAAGGTAAGTGTGCAATCGTTGCAAATACAAGGAAGGTTTTTCACCTGTGTTTTGCCGTATATTCAAAAACTTAGCAAAAAGATCATTACCATCTTCCACAATGTCAAAAGCTGAATCCAAGACATCAAGGTAAGCAGCAGGTAAGGCCTTGACACCTAACTGCTTCACCATCTCTGATGCTGGTGGCAATAGACTGTCCAAGATCTTTCTGGACCGATGCAAGTCAGACAATGAAGGGTCTTGAAGGAGTAACTCTACATAATTTCACCAGATGTCATAATCAACTTCGCCACTAGGACGGGGGATTCTGCCTGAGAAGACCCTTAGCCTGAATGATGTACTAGAGGGTGAAACTCCATCACTTCTCACGACCATTCTTTGGACTTCGGGTGGGTTCACATCGTTCACCCCAAGAGTGGGTGAAAAACGTTCTGTACTTACATGGTGGACTGTATCAAAATTTTGTCCTGAACGCCCAGCTTGCTTAGGTGGAAGAGGAATGTCAGGTGAGGAAAGATCGGCCACTTGGGATGATTCGAGATCATTTGCATCCGTCAGATTTTTAGCAGCGGAGGCAGTGGCTGAGAGAAACTGCTCTTTCAAGAGTTCATCAAAAGATCTGCCACTGAACTTTGCTATCCTCTTCAGTTCAGCAAGATAATGGACAGTAGCATGTTCAGTCACTGCTGAAGCATAGACACTTGATAAAAGCCTCACATGGTAAACAATATTGTGTGGACTCTTGAAAGTATAAGGCAACAAGGGTGTGAGAGTCATTAATGCAGAATAACTGCTGTACTCTACTATGATTTCCTTATGATACGGCGATTTGGGATCGTCTATACGAATGTGTCTATGGATACGACCTTATCTGTTCAGGAAATCAGTCAGATCTTCATCAAGTTCTGTATTTGTCAGTCCGCTAATTATCACTGAGTTTTCAATTACAACGTTTTCAAGCTCAACTACTTCCATGGTGCACTATTATAAAATAAAAGTTATTCTCTTGGTCTTTTGTATTTTCAAGAATACTAAACTGGCATACGACAAAAAAAAAATGGAAATTCAATATAATGCCCTCCTGGCTGGCTCGCCACTTTCTGTAACCCACACCACTAGCAATGCACCGTGGTTACTAGTTTTTTTTTTTCTATACGACTCTATATGAATGGATACACTAACAGACCAGTTAAGATTCTAGGATCGCTACAGGGGGGCTAAAATATATATATAAATTTTGGTAAACCACAGTAACAAAACAGACAGACCAAGAGAATGACTTGAAATGGCTTTTGTTTACTTTGGAGTGAAAAGCCTGAAATTAAACAAAAATATGAAATGAAATAGCAAAACAATACAGATGGTACAAAATTATTCTTTCCCTTCAAGACTCGGTTTAAGCTCCTTGGTAGCTAGTTAATCTATATATTTCTATTGCACTTTTATTTATTTAGTAGTCAACTTATTCTAATTTTGGAATTATTACCTTTCCTATAACTGTTTATTTCTTATTAATTTACATTATTTTATTTTTTTTATATTCTAATCTTATGATAATTGTTTTTCGAGTTTTGCTTTTTGATTACTGGTATTGTTTGAATTTACCGTGTGACCCACAAATGAAAACAAAATTACAGGAAAGTCAATCCGAGTTGAGACAATAATCAAATAACCATAATAATACAAAACAATCAATAACAATTGCAATGTATGAAAAATTATTGGTCCATGAATTAAATGTAAACATGGAAAAGGACAAAACAATAAAAATGTCCTCTTACTCTAAATGATAGATCCAATGAGTTCAAGAGTCTCTGTAGTGCAAACGTTCAATATGCAAATGCTGTAGTGCAAATGTTCAATATGAGGTAGTTTGTGAAAAACACCACGGAAACATGGATAAATTCCACCTGGGACAATGGATAAACTCCAATCACTTGAAGCGCAGGATTATCTTCCAATCGTCCTCTTCAAGATTCTCTAGCTGGGTGGCTCGCCATCTCAGAATCACAGCTTAAATCAAGCTCAAGAAAAAAACCTGACCTGTTTATACAAACAGCGTCGCAACATCACAACAATTAACATGACTGCTAGACTGAACATTTTCCACATGTAAACTTAAAGTACTTGGAAAATACTATTTAAGCACTTACAATTAGTTATACAAATGATTAGTTGCTAATTTACACTTTTGAGCTCTTCAGTATTACAATGAATAGTTACAACATGAACACTAGATGCATATAAACTCACAAAATATTTCAACACATCACACAAACACTTAATTTAAGAGTATTGCATGTGATTTTTTGAAACTCACCAAGTCCGGAGAATTTCAACACACTTTAAATCGACCGCGTCGGAGATCACAGTCATCCTCCTCAATAAACATCAATAACCACACTAAGATGACCCAAAAAATATTTTTATAAATGTTAAAACATTATCTAATGTATTATTTATGCAATTTAAACAAAGATGACCATGTTCTTCCTTATTGCGTCTATCCGTCGCATATTGATGACATCATCATGGTCCGCATCTAAAAAAAAACATCCCACCTTATTCACTATGGTTATCCTAATTGCTTTAAAAGTCCATAGCACAGCAACAAATTTAAATACCTATTTAAATTTTGTATTTATGTTTTTTTTTCTTTATTATCATTTTAGTACAATTACTCCAATATACATATTTATTTATTTATTTATTTATAATTTTTCTCACTAATTTCTAACCTGGGTTACAGTTTCCTCCACACAACGTGACGCCAGCCGACCGCCTCTTTGCGAACTGCTTGCTCACGCACCATTGGGGGCGGCATAACACACTCGGAGGACAGCGATATCCGCTCCTTCCACTTGCGTGAGCTCACAGGCGCCCCTGATTGGCTGTACAGCTGTGATTAATGTGGGAGCACTAAGTACCGCTCATCCCTCCCCTCCGAGAGAGCTCGGCCAATCAGCTCTTTCTAGAGCTCCGGTTGCGAGAGGTTACAGCATTATCCGGGAATCGAGCTAGCCATCTCTGGGTGATAGGTCGAGCACTTTACCACTCGGAGGCCCCAGCCTTAGTTCATGTTTATATGTGTAACAGTGACAAGGAATAATTCCCTGAGAATCATCATTTGGGTGATACCTGCTAGTGTGTTCATATTTTTTTTTTTACTCGGGCAGTGATGGAAAAGCTCTGAGGGTTAAGGTACTAAGTTACTGAAGGTCAGTGAATCAAGCCCCAGTTCCTCCAGAGTGCCGTTGTTGGGCACCTGAGCAAGGCCTTTAAACCCTATCTGCTCCAGGGGGCCACTGTATCATCGCTGACCCTATGCTCAATGCCGACGAGGCCGGAATATGCAAAAGAAGAATTCACTGTGCAGTAATGTATTTGTGACAAATAAAGACTTAACTAAATCTGTGTCTGTGTACTTCTTCTGTACTTCTATAGCAGAAAAGGTGTTTAAGTTCACTTTCACTGAGGTACAAAAACAGTTTGTCACGATTTCAGTCCTAAAACTATTCAGCGACTACAGCCACAAGCCATCCCAGATAAACTGCCTGCATCAGCCCAGACCAAGCCAACTCCATGGTCACTGAGCGGAAATCATCTTCAGTCACCACATGGAGCCTTACAGGGCCATCCTCAGCAGTCTCACTCCTGATGGTAAGATCAGAATTTGGAGTCAATATCATGAGTCCATGGACCCAACATGCCTTGTGTCAACACTTCATGCTGGTGGTATTAGTGTTTAGTGCTGGGAATGTTTTCTTTCTACAAATTCAACCCTTTTAAACCAATCAAGCATTGTTTGAATGCCTAAGCCTCTCTTAGTATTTATAGTGCTGATACGCACTTTCCATTATGGCCAAAATGTTCCAATCTGTCTAACTTACAAAATAAAAGATTTATCATCTTATAATGGCTACTTCTAACATCTTTCTCTCTCTCTCTCTCTCTCTCTCTCTCTCTCTCAAACTGATGAAACTACAGTACAAACAACAGTTTCATCTATTTGAGTGAGTATTTTCTGGCGAATTTAATTTTTTTTTGCAAATAATGCTTGTATTAATTTTAAATTGTTAAAATACAATTTTGCTTGTATTTTAACTTTATTCATGGTAGTCAAACAAATTAATTTGTTTGTAATAAACTTTTTATAATAAAATTATTTGATTTTGCAATAAAATACTATTTAATTTTATTTTATAATGATGGTCATGATTTTAATTTATGACAAGTGGTCCTTAGAGATGCATTTGGGACACAAAAAAGCAGGTATTAATAGAGATGCATGTAGGTAAGTAGGTTTTTTTTTTTTTTTGTATATACAGTAGTCTGTATACATTGGAATGAAATGTAATTTCTCCAGGACCATAGTGCAACATATAGCAGTACAGTATATACACACGTGGACAAAATTGTTGGTACCCTTCAGTCAATGAAAGAAAAACTCACAATGGTCACATAAATAACTTTAACCTGACAAAAGTAATAATTTAAAAAAATTCTATGAATGTTATCCAATGAAAGTCAGACATTGTTTTTCAACCATGCTTCAACAGAATTATTTTTAAAAAATAAACTCATGGAACAGGCCTGGACAAAAATGATGGTACTCCTAGAAAATACTGAAAATAATGTGACCAAAGGGACATGTTAATTCAAGGTGTGTCCACTAATTAGCATCACTGGTGTCTACAATCTTGTAATCAGTCAGTGGGCCTATATATAGGGCTCCAGGTAGTCACTGTGTTGTTTGGTGACATGATATGTACCACACTCAACATGGACCAGAGGAAGCGAAGGAAAGAGTTGTCTCAGGAGATTCGAAAGAAAATTATAGACAAGCATGTTAAAGGTAAAGGCTATAAGACCATTTCCAAGCAGCTAGATGTTCCTGTGACTACAGTTGCACATATTATTCAGAAATTTAAGATCCATGGGACTGTAGCCAACCTCCCTGGACGTGGCCGCAGGAGGAAAATTGATGACAAATCAAAGAGACGGATAATCCGAATGGTAACAAAAGAGCCCAGAAAGACTTCTAAAGAGATCCAAGGTGAACTTCATGCTCAAGGAACATCATTATCAGATCGCACCATCCGTCGTTGTTTGAGCCAAAGTGGACTACATGGGAGACGACCAAGGAGGACACCATTGTTGAAAAAATCATAAAATAGCCAGACTGGAATATGCCAAACTACATGTTGACAAGCCACAAAGCTTCTGGGAGAATGTCCTATGGACAGATGAGACAAAAATGGAACTTTTTGCCAAGGCAAATTTTGCTAAATATACTTGAAGCATATCAAGAAAAGAACACTGTCCCTACTGTGAAACATGGAGGAGGCTCTGTTATGTTCTGGGGCTGCTTTGCTGCATCTGGCACAGGGTGTCTTGAATCTGTGCAGGGTACAATGAAATCTTAAGATTATCAAGAGATTCTAGAGAGAAATGTGCTGGCCAGTGTCAGAAAGCCGGGTCTCAGTCGCAGGTCTTGCAACTGGACAATGACCCAAAACACACAGCTAAAAACACCCAAGAATGGCTAAGAGGAAAACATTGGACTATTCTAAAGTGGCCTTCTATGAGCCCTGACCTCCATCCTATTGAGCATCTTTGGAAGGAGCTGAAACATGCTGTCTGGAAAAGGCACCCTTCAAACCGGAAACAACTGGAGCAGCTTGCTCATGAGGAGTGGGCCAAAATACCTGCAGAGTGGTGCAGAAGTGTCATTGACAGTTACAGGAATCGTTTGATTGCAGTGATTGCCTCAAAAGGTTGTGCAACAAACTTTTAAGTTAGGGGTACCATCATTTTTGTCCAGGCCTGTTCCATGAGTATTTTTTTGAAATAATTCTGTTGAAGCATGGTTGAAAAGCAATGACTGACTTTCATTGGTTAACATTCATAGAATCCTTATTTATTATTACTTTTGTCAGATTAAAGTTATTTCTGTGACCATTTTGAGTTTTTCTTTCATTGACCAAAGGGTACCAACAATTTTGTCCACGTGTGTAAGGGTGCATAATGTGCAAATACACTATAACTATAGATGAATGCAGGAGAAAGAATGCTCAAAACAGAACAATAAATAGACAGGACAGGGGATGTAAGGTGTAACAAATAAGAATGAGATACAGCTTTGTAAAGTGCAGTGTAGGGGGGTACATAGACTAAGCAGATGGCTGTTAATACCATGTCATAACAGTGCGGGTAAAAATGGGATGACAAGTAAGATAAGATACCTCTAGCAATGAGAAATCATGACGTGAGAAAAAAGGATAACCGTTGTAGAGGGGTATGCGCAGCGCAGAAAAGATCTAAGAAGAGTTCCATCTGATAGGGGATTATGATCGGAAATCCAGCATACACAGTTTCAAGCCTCCTCGAGGCTTATGATAACCAAGCTGACAGGAGTTATTGGGTAGCAAAAAAAGAAAGCACAAACTCTTCACTGCCTCCCTGCCTAGATACACTGACTATCGATTTTATTGGCTCTTTAACCCATATACAGTATCTAATCAGCCAATCATATTGCAACAACTCAATGCATTTAAGCATGTAGATATGATCAAGATGAACTGCTTGAAGTTCAAGAAAAAAGGTGATCTACAGTAAGTGTTTTTGCACGTGACATGGCTGTTGGTGCCAGATGGGCTGGTCTGAGTATTTCCGAAACTGCTGATCTACTTGGATTTTCATGCACAACCATCTCTATGGATTGCTAAGAATGGTCTGAAAAAGAGAGGATATCCAGTAAGCGTCAGTGCTCTGTGTGAAAATGTCATGTTAATGTCACAGGTCAGTTTCGAGCTTTTAGAAAGACGACAGTAATTCAAATAACATCTTGTTACAACTGAGGCATAGAGAAGAACATTTCTGAATGCAGAACCCCTCAACCTTGAAGCAAATGGGCTACAGAAGCAGAAGATCACACCAGGTGCCACTCCTGTCAGCTAATAATAAGAAACTGAGGCTACAATTCTCATGGGCTTACCAAAATTGGACAATCGAAGATTGCTCTATTGGATTAAGATCTGCAGACTCTGGTGGCTATTTGAGTACAGTGAACTTATCGTTTTGTTCAAGAAACCAGTTTGAGATTATTTTAGGTTTGTGAGATGGCACATTACCCTGCTGGACATAAATGGATGGACATGGTCAGCAACAATACCATGCAGGTTGGCTGTGTCATTTAAATGATGCTCAATTTGTATTAAGGATAATAACTCTCCCCAGAACATGACACCACCAGCAGCAGCCTGGACCGTTGATACAAGGCAGAATGGATTCATGCTTTCGTGTTGTTTATGCCAAATTCTGATCCCACCATCCGAATGTTTCAGCAGAAATTGAGAGAGACTCATCAGGCAATATTTTTCCAATCTTCTATTGACCAATTTTGCTGAAACGATTTGAATTTTCATGTTTGTAGCTGACACGAGTGGCACCAGGTATAGTTCTCTGCTGCTGTAGTACATCTGCTTCAAGGATCGACATGTTGTGCATTCAGAGATGAGCATACCTTGGTTGTAACACGATGGTATTTGAGTTATTACTGCCTTTCCATCAGCTCGAACAAGTCTGGCAATTCTCTCCTGACCTCTGGCATCAACAAGGCATTTTCACCCAGAGAACTGACGCTCACTGGATATTTTTCTCTTTTTCAGAACATTCTGTGTGAACCCTAGAGATGGTTGTGCATGAAAATCCGAGCAGATCAGCAGTTTCAGAAATACTCAGACCAGCCCGTCTGGCATCGATATCCATGCCACGTTGAGAGTCACTTAAATCTTCTTTCTAACCCATTCTGATCCTCGGTTAGAACTTCTGCAGATCGTCGTGACCACGTTTACAGGCCTAAATGCTTTGAGTTGCTACTCATCTGCTTGCTGATGAGATATTTGCATTAACATGCTGTTGAACAGACATACATATTGAAGCGGCTGGTGAGTGTAGTTCTCCCTTTGCACAAAACAGGTGATTTTAGTAATTAGTTCTAGTTTATTTGGCTGAAGAGTTGTGCTAATTAACTGAAAAACCTGGTGGAAAAACTGCTTATGTGACAATGGTATTCAGCTTCTCGCCTGAGTCATCATCTCAGCTCCAGACCTAAACCCAATAGCAGACTGTTGGATCATGGTGAAGAAGGCAGTAGATGTCAAGAAATCATCTTCTGTACATGATCTTCCATACCGAAATGTCCATCACAGAAGCAACATCTACACAGTTTTTCTTCTGTCATCATGCTACAGTATGTAATTAGCTTATTAATCCTTTCTCTTGTCTTGGACTCTCATTTTGTCTGCCCTTCTGTTATCAGTTCTACACTTCATCTACTTCATTTTTAGATCTTCTCTTTCCCTCTTTTCTGCACTTTCGTTTTTAACTGATGGCCTCCTCTGCCATCAATTGTTCTCGACAATTGTTTCGCTTATGGTAATATCTTACCGCTTCACCTGTATCACACATCCCATTAATTCGTTATCATTCTCTATTGTATAACTTAGAAATCCTTTCACCTGGGTTCTCTTCTCTGTTTCTCTTCTGCTCTGCTTCTTTTCCTCATCTGCACTTCTATCATTTTGTCAATACACTTTAAATCAGCACTTCTCAACTTTACTCTTGGTTGTTTAATCGTCTCATTTTGTTTCTTTTCCTAGTGAGCAGGACTTAAAAGCACACTCTTGGGATTTAACTCGATCTCCATCTGCCTGTTGTTTCCCTAAAGAGTACCTAGGAACCCTCGAACATTGAGTCGGGTTACTTAACCGTGTTATTCAAACATGACCCGAACATCAGCGAGACAAGGCTGTGTGACTGAAGCGTTCGGGGCGTGTATTTGGAAATATTTAGAACTGACGTGCATGGGATTTAGTGCAGTACTCAAGCAGCCTGTCGGAATAAATGCATCACTCCTATATAATTCTGGTCAGAGGCTGTTTTTGTATTCCTTCTCTTTCCCTCTTAGTTTTTTGAAATAGCTCCCCAGTGTGTGTTTTTGTAAACTTGGATGCGACTCTTTCTCTCTCTCTCTCTCTCTCTCTCTCTCTCTCTCTCTCTCTCTCTCACACACACACACACACACACACACACACACACACACACACACACACACACACACACACAATAAGCACCATCGTACCAGGAAGTAGTCAATGAAGGTCAGATGTTACCAGGTACTAGTGCTGTCACTCTGTGAGTGTGTGTGAGTGCCTGCATGTGAGATTCCCAGGAGTCTCGTTACCTCCGAGGTCTCAGAGATCGCTTAGCGGTCAGGGTTAAGGTCAGTGCTGGAGCTGACACATATATACATGCACCCATGCGCACACACAGACACAGCATCCAGTCTGCTAGTCAAAGGTTATGAGCATTTTTAATTATTATTATTATTATTATTATTATTATTATTATTATTATTTATTTTATTAAATTACATTTTATTTTATTTTATTTTTTACAAATCTGCTATGTTTTTATTGTTTTGCTTGTGTGCATAGTTGTAAATGATCCAGTAATGTACACATAACCAATTACATGAAGTAGATGGTCATATTTACATACAACGATCAGCCATAATATTATGACCACCTACTTAATATTTAGTATCCTTTCCCGTTTGCCACCAAAACAGTCATTCACTGCGTGCTCTGGCACCTTTCTAAGGAAACCAGCATTAACCTTTCATCAATTAGACATACAGTATCTCTTATATTGCATCGGACAACATGGGCTAGGCTTTTCTCCCCATGTTTTGTCCTGAAATCTAATGTATTGGAAACAGAAAGAATAGGCAAACATAAGGATTTGAGTGACTTTGACAAGGGCCAAATTGTGATGGCTAGAAGACTGGGTCAGAGCAACTTTGAAACTGCAGGTCTTGTGGGATGTTCCTGGTCTTCAGTGGTGAGAACAAACCAAAAGTGGTGCAAGAAATTAAAACTAGTGAACCAGAAAAAGGGTTATGGGCAGCCATGGAGAGTGAAGGCTGGCCCACTCTGTAGCTCTGACTGCTGAAATTTAATGCTGGTCTTTATAGAAAGGTGTCAGGACACACAGTGCATTGCTGTTTTGGTGGCACAAGGGGGTCTTAATGTCTTCAGACCACTGATGGATATTGCTTATCATTTGATTTTTTCATCACTTTTTCTTTAAATTGATTTGCTCATCAGGTTCCCAATGATTTCTCACTCACTCATCATCTATACCACTTAATCCTGTATTCAGGGTCACGGGGGGCCTGGAGCCTATCCCAGGAGACTTAGGGCACAAGGTGGGGCACACCTTGGACAGGGTGCCAATCCATCGCAGGGCACACACACATACACACACTCATTAACAGACTACAGCCAATTTTGGAATGCCAATTAACCTAATCTACATGTCTTTGGACTGTGGGAGGAAACCGGAGTACCCGGAGGAAACCCATCAAGCACGGGGAGAACATGGAAACTCCATGCACACAGAGGCAGGAATCAAACCTGTCCCAGGAATTGAACCCAGACCCAGGCGGTGCAAGGCGACAGACAGTGCTAACCACTACACCACCATGATGCCTGTTCCCAATGATTTAAGTATTGTGCATGCTGCTAAATATAGTGTTAATGCAAGCTATTCTAAAGTCTTATACTGTAGGTATTGCTAGAATATAAACGTGTTCTACTGTACGTTGTGATAAAGATTTTGACCTTTTGACTAAGACTGTTCCAATACAATGAAAATCATTTCAACATTTATTAATAAACATATCTCATTTCACCTTCACCTATTACATGTTCCATTTAATTTTATATTATTAAAAAAAAAAAAAAAAAAGCATATAAGGTTGTCGGATCAACACCAACCTCTCAGAGCACAACTCAGCAAAAAACAATCTGGGCTCAAAAGTCAACAACTTTGACACAACACTCCTGAACTCTTAACTCTTAACAGTGAAGTGCGCCATCATCTATGAAGTATATACATGAGAAGTATGCATGTTGATTCAATCCAGTATGTGATGGCTATCTGTGTATGACTCAGCTTGCTCTTTAACTTCCGTTCTTGATCCACCTTTATATTTTTTTAATCAGTTACAGTGTTGAATTAATACTGCTTTCCATGAAATTGGGTCTGCTGCTCCTTGTTCCCTGATTAGGGTGCTCAAATAAGTTTAACTTTACCCAACAGTCCTTATTTTGTAGGAACGTCATTATTATCGTATTATCTTTATTACTCAACTCTCCTTATTCCTCACTTTTTTCGGACGATGATAATTTTATGCAACTTTTAAGTGAGAATTTGCACCTGACAGAGAGTGCACTTAAAGAAGGAATCAGTGATACTGGTTTGAAAGTTTGTTGATCTTTGAACTTAACAGCCAAATTAACACAATTCTCTTTTCAGTACTCCTTCAGAAGCTCCGCCCTCATGGATACACAATGCAAAAGCAGTGACACTAAGGGCGAAAAAATATACTCGCTTTTACCAATGCAGAGGAGCATGCATAATGGCTTCCTTGTGTATCCTGTGTTCATTTGGTGCGTAGCTTGAGCACATTCTCCGAAATTAATGTGAAGGTCCCATATGTGCCTGCAAAATGCAATATGTGTCAGTGTAGTCAGCAAGCAGACATGTCAGAAATATTGGAAAGTTTTGAGGTTGTGTAACGTTCCCTGGCTACCGTCTAGGACTAGGGAGGCCGAGTAATATTTTAGAGGCAGGCTGTGGAAGTAAGAGAAGCCGACCAATAATCCCCCAAAGACTCTTGAAAATACTTAAAGTTAATCTGGCAGTGTTCGCTATACCTTACATGCATGTGCTTTTTCCAATCAGGTCTGCAATTATCCTCACTTGTATTATGTATCTTTACTGCTTCACAGTGACAGGTGTGCATGGCAAAACAGTTGGTGTGAGATAAATACTGTCTTAAATGTCGACATGGGAAATGTTTATGCAAAACTGTCTGGCTGAATTCTCCACTGTGCCCCCTATTGGAATTCTTTGGGAACATGCATATATATACAGTAGGTATGTACAGTACTGTATGTCAACAAGTATGTTTCCGCCCCAACAACTGGGCTAGTAGCCTAATACTAATACAAAATTTCACTGCACACGAATACCTCCTGTTGCTAATTGGCTGGTATAGTGTTGTGTGGTGTAGTCTGTACCACTTTCTCCATTGTGTTTCCCCATTTACAGAACCATGGTTGTAATTGACGTGTAATTGATTAGAAACACTGCCTGTTCATCTAAGAGTTGTATGCCCCAAAGGCCAAAGAATGATATCTTAACTTGTAACCGTATCTTGTAAGTATATTTCACAATATTTGGAGACATTTGTAGAGAATATTGTCTCAGTCCTTGATGAAAAATCCTTTATAGCGTTATGTTTGCCTGTGTGAACTGGTCTTTTCCATACAAATTTGTGGTCTTACACAAAAATTCTTCAATAGCATTTAAATTGAGGTATTGATGTTTTTGAATAAAAGCATTAATGGAATTAATTTTACATAAATAAAGCGGTTAAGCAAATCAAGTCAAGCACAGTAGGCTTTTGCTTTCATTTCAACCACATACAGTTAAGCACACAATGAAACAAAACAACATTCCTTCTGGACCAAGGTGCTACATACAACATAAATTAACAAAAAATAGCTGAGAATTATCCAAAAAGACAAAAGACAACATAAAAGGTACTTGTGCAAATTTGCAAACAGTATCAATCATGACACAATGCAATGTAGTGCTGACCAGTACACAGACCTGAATTGATGGGAAATGCAGTAAACAAGTGGCAAAAAGTTCTTGTGTAAACAGCATTAGTAACTAGTAACTTGTGCAAAAAACAAGTGTGCAAGCAAGGTTCTTGGACATTTAAGAAGAGTGTTGAATCACTGCAGGTCTTAATAAAGGCCTCAGACCCCAGAGGGTTTAAACAGTCTTCTTTTATTTAGGTTTTCCCAACAAACAAGATCTCTAATCTGGATCATAATGAGCCAAGCGGTAAAATACATTGACGTCAAACTAGCTACTGTTATATACCATTATCATAAACCACATTCAGATATATAACAGATTGCAGAACCAGAAGTCCGTGAATAGTAAAGTATAATCAAATGAGGTGGGATGGATTGAAACCAGGACTAGTGATTAACTTCTTGTAAATGAAGGCACAAAACGTTTAAAGAGCGCTGTACATCCGTGAATGAAGATTCCAGCCGTGGTGGCTCCTATCCCAGTGCAGTCATTCCCATGAAAATTCAGCCAGTGGAATGCAGTATCCTTGACAATCATTGGATAACTTGTTGCCATCTTCTGAGGAGACACATCTGTCTTTGGGAACTGTACACGCAATCATTCACGAAACATCACTTGGCTGGGAGTTATTGCGACATCCTCAGAACAGTCCTAACCTCACTCCATTTCCATATGCTTGGGCCATTATGGTCGTAAAGCAGGCAGCCACATCAGTGCTACAGTGTACTGAGAAAACTTTTTACCTTGATTGTATCCAAGCTCTAGTGAAACGCAGGGATAGGTGCATTAGTGTAGCAGGGGATTATTTAGAGAAATATGTTATTATACCTGTTATCATAGACCTCTGTCCACCATGGTCCTATGCACGTTTGTACAGCAAAGGGACACTTATTGAATGCCATTGCCAAAGCCCAGCCCACATTCCGAACCAGTTCAATTTGAGCAAGAAATCACATCTGATAATGTTATCTATTGTAACCAACACTTTGTGTCCTTAGTAATTACTTCTAAATTCCTCTGAAACATCTGTGTTGTTTTGTTCATTGCTAAAATGCTAACTAGTTTCTAACATAAGGCTGAATCTTAAATCCCTTTCGAACCCCTGATGAAGGACACTACTTGGTGTGAGCAAGGGATTGTACATGCTACATAGTGCCCTAGTTTTCGGCCAAAACACAGTATTGGTGCTGATTTACATTTATGTCATACCGTTAAAAAATATATATAATAAAACTGCCTCAACTTACAAACATTTAGTAACAAGTTGCATAGCTTTTTTAAGTTTACTCAACTTTTTTTTTTTTTGCTGACCAAACAAAATTTCACATTGCTGTTTAGTTGACACGAAATGTACCCGGTTCAAGATGTTTAATATCTAAATTACAGGTTAAGTTAACTTAAGTTTTATTCAAGTAGTATTGGTTGTGGCCTCAATTAATTATATTTGTCTACTTTAGCCCAACTTTTCATCTACTCAGAAACGTGGCGGCTGACAAAATTAAAATTAAACTTTTAATACTCGCCTGTAAATAGCCAATTATCAGGTGATTATGCGGTGATCATTGCTACTAGTATAAAGGCATGACTCACATCGCATCCAGTCAGCCAGCTCCGCTTGCCATAAGAAGTGCTGGAAAAGACTCGTTGAGAATGGTCCAATCACATGAGCCCAAATATTTAAAAACAATATTGATTCGCTAAGAACAAAAGTGGGAGGGTTCGGGGTGCATAGTGCTGTGCCCCAAGGATGATTTGAAGAGATCCAATTAGAGCTCAGCCTCAAGTCACATGCTTTTCAAAAATTTACGTGCCTACATAGACACTCGTTTGTCCGGCACCCCGCGTACACGAGCACAAATGAACGTAAATACAGTTTAGATTTTATTAAGAAATACAGCAGAATATTGTGACTAAATGACTTTTTCATTATTAAAATAAATTATTATGTTAAATAATTACATGTTAAAGTAGCATTCTTCTCTGCCTAACTTTAACGGGGGCGGCGCCCCTGCGCCCCCCGTATTGATCGGCCACCACTGCTCAGAAAAGTAATTTGTCTCTCATTGTAGCCCACTTCTATGAAAACAAATTGACCTAACAATACCTCAACAATTTAAACACACAAACATTACTAAACAAGATTCTTCAGAAACTAGTCAAAGTTAAAACAGTCTGCATAAAACAGGAGAATACAGGGTCTATTTTGTTTAAAGGTCAATAAAATACCTGGATAACACAAGATGCTTATGTGACTCTTATTGATTCATTTACATTACAATATCATAACTATTGATTTATAATTACAAAGATGAACAGCTCTTTTCTCAATGTGCCAGACGCAACAAGAGTTTGTTTCCCAAAATACTGTATGAATCTCCATCAAGTCCATTTCTATCAAGTCCAATAGAAATAAACTGGATGGAGTCATAGATGTAATGTACGTGCAATCCTTTTGGATTTCAATCTACAGAGCACAGACCTGACCAAACATCACTCCTAAAACTGCCAGGCCCTCAAGGACTACTACAACTTCAGCTGCTTGTTCACGTTCCTCCAGTAGCTTCAAAAGGCTATTTGTCACCCCTCTGACCCAAAGCGGCCCTTTGCTTAAAGAGAACAAGAGAAGTCTTGTAAAGGCTAAGATAAATAGAATTAACAGAATATCCAGTTATGATAAAAATTAAATATATAATAAAATATATAATATAAATGGCTGTATACTACCAGAGTATGTAAAATCTTGTTCCTGGAATTCTACTGATGAGATAAAGCTCTGTATTGTTTCATATTTAAAATGGTTTGATATTTTCAAGGCATATAGGGCAGGCATAAACACAGAGAGGTTTATGAACAGAAATAGTCTTTTTATTCACAAACTCAAAAAACAGACACAAACAAACAAAGAAACTAAAACAACAAACTCAATAAATAGGGCTCAGGGCTACACACAGACAGGGCTAGAGACAAGACTGGACACGACAGGGCTAGAGACAAGACTGGTGTCACGGCGTGCGCCTGTGATGGGCGTGCGCCCAAATCTATTATCGCCCCTCGCTCACTTCGTAGGCTCCCTAAGTAGGCGGCACCCCTTCTGCAGGTGTGCAAAGGGATGGGGCCGCCTATGCGGTGGAGCTCGAGAGTGGCATGGGAGTGGGGCAATGGAACGTGCGCCAGAGACTTGAAAGGACATTGGATTTCCGCCCCTTTGATCTCCGCGGGAAAGAGCTGCACGAGCTCCCACGTTCATCCTCCGTTCCCGCGTCGAGCCCGCCTTCGCGTCCTCGCCGCCGAAGAGGAAAAGGCCGCGAGGAGGACAGCGTAAAGGCCGTCGATCCCAGCCGGGAGGGCCGCCCAGCCGATGGACGTCCAAAGCGAGACTCCCGCCTGAGGCCGCGCCCACAGAGAGCTGGGAGGGGCCAGGCCGGCCATCGACAGCAGGGAGGAACCGAGAGGGAGCGTGCAGGAGCGCTGCTTCGCGTGCTCCGTTCGGCCACTCCGCCCACCGCCGCCAGCCGCGTGCCCGCATGCCGGCTGGGCACTGCCTCGGACCCTGCACGTGCACACATCATCCCTTCCATTTCTTTCCGTCCTCCCTCCTTTTACCCTTTCCTTCCCTTATTTATTCCTAATAAATTACCCTTTTCCTCTAAGATCTCTCCTCGTGTCTGTGGTTCATGGTGCCGCCCGTGCAACTTTGGGTCGAACCCGTTACAACTGGACACAGGGCTAGAGATAAGACGAGTTAGTGGTTAACGAGATTAGTAGTTACACCAAGTACTGATAAGCTGAATGATGACCTAATTGGGTTAGTATCTAATAGGATTAGTAGCTAACCGGGTTAGTACTGACCTACTAGGGAAACTGGAATACAAGAGACAAGGCACACATGAGGCTAATCCAAACTAGCGGCTAAACCTACTAGCAACCAAAACCACTAGCAGTCAATCCCACTAGAGGTTAGCCTACTGGAGGCTAACCCTACTACGGGCTAGCCCTACTAGCAGCTACGGCCTCCTAGCGGCTAAACCTGCTAGCGCCTTAGCACTCATGTGGCTACACACATCTAAACAGATAAGGGACACTACATACAAAGAACTAAACAAAAAGACGGACACTGGGGACACACAGAACGGCACTTGCACATGAGGAGACAGCCTAACTAAACACTAAACAAGACAGCTCCATGAATCCACTAGCACAAGGAATATCAAGTAAACAAACAATAGAGCCCTCTTGAAAACAATGATTAAACAATATTACCAAAATATAAATTCAAAGAAACAAAACCAAACAAAAAGGAATGCCCACATGACAGTAATATAATCACTTACATACATACAATGCTCGACCCAGTTTCCCAGAACAAATTGCTATTTATAAGATGTTTAATGAGCTACCTCAGTTCAGGTGAGCACTCTCATCACCTGACCAAGGTGCCTTCTGGGAAACTGAGTCGACCAACAAAAACTACAAAACACAAACAAGAAAACAGTGCCCTCTAGTGGTGGACCCTCACAATGGTCAAGGCAAAATGGGGAAAAATAGATACAGTTAAGAAACTTTAGCTCCCTAAGTCCTGTACAGTCATTACATAAATTCTCAAAAAAAAGTTGCTGCTTAAGTTTTTATAATAGCAATTTGCATATACTCCAGAATGTTATGAAGAGTGATCAGATGAATTGCATAATCCTTCTTTGCCATGAAAATTAACTTAATCCTGAAAAAAAACTTTCCACTGCATTTCATTGCTGTAATTAAAGGAGCTGATGAGATCATTTCAGTAATCGTCTTGTTAACTCAGGTGAGAATGTGGACGAGCACAAGGCTGGAGATCATTATGTCAGGCTGATTGGGTTAGAATGGCAGACTTGACATGTTAAAAGGAGGGGGATGCGTGAAATCATTGTTCTTTCATTGTTAACCATGGTGACCTGCAAAGAAACGCGTGCAGCCATCATTGCGTTGCATAAAAATGGCTTCACAGACAAGGATATTGTGGCTACTAAGATTGCACCTAATCAACAATTTATAGGATCATCAAGAACTTCAAGGAAAGAGGTTCAATTCTTGTTAGGGAGGTTTCAGGGCGTCCAAGAAAGTCCAGCAAGCGCCAGGATCGTCTCCTAAAGAGGATTCAGCTTTACTGTTGTCCTGTGTCATGCCCACAGTAAAGCATCCTGAGACCATTCAAGTGTGGGGTTGCTTCTCATCCAAGGGAGTGGGCTCACTCACAATTTTGCCCAAAAACACAGCCATGAATAAAGAATGGTACCAAAACACCCTCCGACAGCAACTTCTTCCAACAATCCAACAACAGTTTGGTGAAGAACAATGCATTTTCCAGCACGATGGAGCACCGTGCCATAAGGCAAAAGTGATAACTAAGTGGCTCGGGGACCAAAACGTTGAAATTTTGGGTCCATGGCCTGGAAACTCCCCAGATCTTAATCCCATTGAGAACTTGTGGTCAATCCTCAAAAAGCGGGTGGACAAACAAAAACCCACTAATTCTGACAAACTCCAAGAAGTGATTAGGAAAGAATGGGTTGCTATCAGTCAGGATTTGGCCCAGAAGTTTATTGAGAGCATGCCCAGTCGAATTGCAGAGGTCCTGAAAAAGAAGGGCCAACACTGCAAATACTGACTCTTTGCATAAATGTCATGTAATTGTCGATAAAAGCCTTTGAAATGTATGAAGTGCTTGTAATTATATTTCAGTACATCACAGAAACAACTGAAACAAAGATCTAAAAGCAGTTTAGCAGCAAACTTTGTGAAAACTAATATTTGTCTCATTCTCAAAACTTTTGGCCACGACTGTACAGTAGAGTAACATAATCAACATTAGCTAAACTCACCTCAGTAATGTCAGGCAAGGCTAAGCGGAAACACATCAGCCTCACATATATAATGCTAACTGTCTAAAATACATACTGGTAAGCTAACTGAAACATATTTCATTTAAATAAACAAACACATTATTACCCAGAGTAAAGAGTTCGCAAAATGACCATCTTTACTTCACTAGTGCAGTTTCATGCAGTAGTATCAGTTTGGCGGGGGGAGATGGTGTGGCCCATAGCAAAGGAAACTCCAAGATGAGATCTCATGTTAATCTCTTCTTTTTTCTCCTAGACAGAAATCAGCCATCTTTTAGACTTGAATGAGATTTTAGGCATTTTCTGCATCTTCTCAAAGGTGTCTCAAATGTGGATCATTACATCTAATGAAAATGTTTCCCCAAAACAGTATTTCCCACACATAAATTATACAGTGCTTGTAAACTGTGCATATGGTTTTCTGATATGTCGTTTAGAATTAAACTCATCATTACTTAAAAAATGTAAAAAATAAAATTTTACTTCTACTGGAATGGCGATGCAAAAATGTAGAACTCACAAAATGCGCGTATTATTATATATATTGTAAAATGTATGTTTGCTAAAATGTAGGTACACCCAGGTTTCCCTAGTTGTGTATTACACCATAATGAATTCATTAACATTAAACTGCCAAATGGCAAACTTACTTTCCATTCTGTATAAATGTCATTACCACTAAAGAACTAAGATACAATGCAGAATTTATAGTATCAAGAAATAATGCAATGAGATAATGTTTGTGTTCAGTGATTTCTGTATACATTTATAATTTAAGGCCCAACCTATTTTTGATTATAGATTTATGACTGAATGTTCAACATTTTCACATGGCCAACCCAATCAAGCCTACAGTAAATGTAGATTCTAATAAAGACATAATATCCCAAAATTTCTCGCACACATGCTCTAAGCCTGCAAATGTTTAAGTGGCCAGTGTGTTAGAGAAATGTGCAGGGCATCGCCAGGCCTCGGTGTCAAATTAGCAAAAAACACTTTACCAAGCATTATTCATCCAGACCTTTAGGTGGCGGTAGCGCACCACCTACTTTGCCTGTCGCAGATAAAATGAAGAAGAAGACAAAGTGCACGGTGAAGGTGGGTTTTACTTTTCCGCGCCGAATTGAAAACTAAGCGCGTACTGTAGTTATTATTGACAAAGAGTCAGAATGTACGTAAGTTAAAACCACAGAGTCTGTTCTCAAAAACATGTAGTATATTTTAGCTGAAAATTACACAGCTTATGTTTGTTCCTAAATAGCAAAAGGAATTAAAATGCTATCTCTGGTTTAGCAGGTGCATTAGCATACCTAAGTAATTAACACCTGTGAGGTTGAACGCGCCCCCCCATGGTAATAATCAGTCAGCTGATTATAGTATTATCATTAGACTGGTAAACCAGTGTGGTTTGACATATTGAGTTACTTTTTTTTTTTTACCTTTTCTTTTTTTTCTTTTCATGTTTTAAATAGTACGTTATTGATTACATGATCAGTTTTTGAAAACCAGTTTATTATACAGGGTGGGCCATTTATATGGATACACCTTAATAAAATGGGAATGGTTGTTGATATTAACATCCTGTTTGTGGCACATTAGTATATGTGAGGGGGCAAACTTTTCAAGATGGGTGGTGACCATGGTGGCCATTTGGAAGTCGGCCATCTTGGATCCAACTTTTGTTTTTTTCAATAGGAAGAGGGTCATGTGACACATCAAACTTATTGGGAATTTCACAAGAAAAACAATGGTGTGCTTGGTTTTAACGTAACTTTATTCTTTCATGAGTTATTTACAAGTTTCTCTTTGTTCACAGCCATTGACATGCCGAAGAGGTTAACACGTGATGAGCGGATCGAAATTGTGATCGGACAATCTTGCCTCTTAATTATTCTGCCATTGGTGCAATTACAATTTATCTAACATTTTAATAAAAAATCGCGATACCTTGATTTAAGAAAAAAATTAAATCATCTTAAAACGTAAATTCGAATTAATCGAAAAAATCGCCCAGCCCTAATGTTCAATAAAACTTACATTTCTCATTTGTGTTTCATGTCTGCGATGGATTGGCACCCAGTCCTGGGTGTACCCCGCCTCGTGCCCCAAGCCTCCTGGGATAGGCTCCAGGTCGCCTGCGACGCTGAATACAGGATAAAGCGGTATAGACAATAAGTGAGTGTTTCATGCATTTCATTTATATCTGGCTTCAATTTCATTATGGTCTTATATATGGCTCATTTGCTTCTCCTTCAAATGCAGTTTTGTTTCTCATGTACCTATCAGATTTCTCAAGTGTTTCTTAAGTAAGTCTCAGCTTTAGGAGAAATTGAAAAGACAAAGTCAAGATTGAAATGAGAGAGAAAAAGATCATTCTGAGCAACAAAATTTTGCCATGGGGGGAGGGTCGTATAAATCACATGAATGCATATGAGTAAATTGCTTGCTCAACTTGATTTCCTTAGTTTATTTAGTCTGTGTCTTCAAGTTTTCAAAAACACAATGTTGCCTGTTGTCTCAACAAATTCCACAGTGAGACGTTGGGCCAACAATACAATATTAATTAATTCAACAATTATCTAGTTGGAGTTTTTACAGTGTATACTACATAAAATGTGCGTTTCAAATAAGGTGCTTCTGAAGTTTATGCAATATGGATGCAACCAATTTTACGTCCCTAAAAATTTCAAGTCGCTAAATTTTTGCCATTTTGGAAAGATGATTTTATATTCTATAGTGTATAGTTCTCGCTTCGAACTATAATAATTTGATTAATACTAAAATTGGTAAAAGCTTCTAGAAGTATACGACCTGCATTGTTGCTTAAATTGTTTTTTGGCAAACAGTTAAAAAGCTAAACATTTGTAGTGTCTATAACCAAGTCAAATTAATCTTGCAATATGTTAACAATTTTGCATTTTACAATAATATACTTTTCAGGTTTATGTCTTGTGAAATCTAAATTGTCTAAGTTTCATCTGAATGACAATTAAGATCAGATCAGAAAGATTTTAATTCAAAACATAAAAGGGCATGAAATTGTATTTAGCAAATGTTTCTTTTTATATGAAAAAAATATATAAATCTGTATGCATATTTACCAAAAAACAAAGTGTGGCTGGAAAGATAAGAAGCATTAAGTAATAAAAATGGTGTTAAATGATCCTATCTGAAATTTCACTTTTTCACCTAGGTAAGACACTTTTTAACACCAATACATGTTTGGGCAGTTTCCATTTAATGCTATTTGGGATTCAACCCTAGAACCGTTAGCTATTACTTAAGTATTAGTTAGTTTTTTATAAAGTTAAAAACACAGTATTGTCATGCGCACTCAACGAGACCGGCACTAGGACCCGGAAGTAGTACGGTCGCGATTCAGGAAGTATAAAAGGAAACAAGATGGCGCCGCACATCACTCAGTCATTAAGTTTTCCAATGCCGTCTCCGACGCTATCTCTCCAATTTCGTGAGTACTCACCATTTTGTGCCATTTTCCTGATTGAGTGTGTGTTGTTAGAACGTGGGTTTAATTGTGTAAACTCTTGCTCTCTGTGTGAGAGAGTTCTAAGAATAAATCACGTGGTTATCCTGCCTGCTCGCGCTGTTTCCGCATTTGGGTTTATCCTCCACGCTACACGGGCGAACTGCTAGTCTTCTGATTCGCCTCCGGTTGTCCTGTGACAGAATGACTGAGTCTGCAGTAAACCCAGCGGATTACGCTCACCTCTGCAATGTGGTGAACGGACATGCTAGGCTGATTGAGCAGCTGCGCGGTTAGGTCGCAGCTCTCCGTGCTAGCGTCCAAGACATCGCAGCCTTGCGCCGCGAGGTCGCGGAGCTGCGGCAGGAGAGCGCGCCACTCCGTGAGACGGCTTCTCGGCCGGCTAGGCCGGCGCCCGTCGCGGTGGCTGCTGCGTCGCCACTCCCGCCCCCCTCCGATGTGTATTTAGCTTTACCGGACAAATGGGACGGCATAGATGGGAAGTGTAATGTTTTTTTAATCACACTAGATCTTGTGTTTGAGTTTAATTCCACCAGATACTCCACAGACCGGTTGCGCATTGCCCTTCTCATCTCGTTGCTGTCAGGGCAGGCAGCTGAGTGGGCCACGGCAGTTCTTTGCTCTGATTCGGACACAGCACATTCATATAATGAGTTCACCCGTCAACTAAAACTCACTTTTGAACATCCTGCTGCCGAGGTGGAGACCGACTCAAAGTTATACCATCTGCGGCAGGGAGAATTGTCTGTGAGCCGTTACACGGCAGATTTCAGGATCCTCGCCATCCAAACCACCTGAGGAGACACCGCCCTCCGGACGGCCTACTACGAGGGACTGGCTTCCCGTATAAAGGACGCACTCGCCGGACGAGAGCTTCCCACTACTTTGGAGGGGCTGATCCAACTCACCCTCCGAATAGACCAACGACTGCTCTCTCGTCCGAGGCCAGCTCCCCGAACCCTGCCACCTGCCACTTCATCACCATCTCCGACCCTGCCACGACCCTCCACGTTCCTCGCCCACAATCCAGTCCCTGAAGCACGCCCCTTTTCCACTGCCATCACCACCGGACCTGTCGGATCTCCACCTCCCGCCGTGGTTGACACCGGAGCCGGGGAACCCATGCAATTAGGACGCACCTCCTTGCCCGCTGCAGAGAGAGAACAACGTTTCAGAGGAGGGCTCTGTGCATATTGTGGGTCAGCGTTGCATCACAGAGCTATCTGCCCTCTTCACCCGGGAAGATGCTCAGGCCCGGTGAGTAAGGAGGGCGACTCGCCGGGTTCCCTCCACCTCTCTGCCACCACTACCAACATTTCCCATCTCACGGTGCAAGTACACCTCCAGTTTGGCCACAAACGGGTCAGAAGTACGGCGTTCATCGACTCCGGTGCCGCTGGCAACTTCATTGGCTCTTCTTATGCCAAAGAACTGGGAGTGGAACTCGAGGCGTTATCCCAGCCCGTTCGGATTACATCTGTCGATGGTCGGCCCCTTTCATCCAGCCCTATCATCACCCAGACCCAACCAATCACGATAATCATCGACCAGCACCAAGAGCAGATCCGGTTTCACCTCACCCCCATTTCACTTCCCCCCCCTCATCCTCGGGCACCTTTGGCTACTGCAACACGACCCGCTCATCTCATGGACACAAAACCGGATCCTTCAATGGGGCCAGACCTGCACCGAACTTTGCCTACGGGCCTCGGCTGGGATATGCTCTAGGGAGTCCGAGGCCCCCGAAGTCGACATCAACGTCATCCCCGAGACCTGGCTTAAGTGTTCTGCAAGAGACGGGCCACTCACCTTCCTCCTCATCGCCCCTATGACCTGGCGATTGACCTTCAGCCGGGTTCTGTTCCTCCCCGCGGCCACCTCTACTCGCTCTCTGGCACCGAGACGCAGGCCATGGAGAAGTATGTCACCAACACCCTCCGCAACGGCCGGTCCTCTTAGGCCGGTCCTCTTCACCTGCCGCCGCGGGGTTCTTCTTTGTTAAGAAAAAAGGTAGCGACTTATGCCCATGTGTCGACCATCGGGGGCTCAACAATATCACCATCAAAAATTGTCACCCATTGCCTCTTACCAACTCTGCCCTGGACGCCCTCTCTGGCGCCACCATTTTCACAAAGTTGGACCTACGGAGCGCCTACAACTTGGTGCGCATCAGAGAGGGCGATGAGTGGAAGACGGCTTTCATCACCCCAACAGGACACTATGAAAGCCTGGTAATACCTTTCGGACTCTGTAACGCCCCCGCCGCCTTCCAGCAGTTTATTAACGACGTCCTCCGAGATATGTTAGGCCGGTGGGTTTTTGTCTACTTAGACAACATCCTCATATACTCCCGTACCGTTGATGAACATGTCCAACACGTCAGGGCAGTCCTCAAGAGATTGCTCGCCCATCAACTGTATTGTAAGTTGGAGAAGTGCGCCTTTCACAAGCGCTCCACCACGTTCCTGGGTTTCGTCATCTCGCCCCAGGGTGTGGCCATGGACCCGCAGGAACTGGAAGTTGTGCGTCATTGGCCCCTACCCAAGACCCTCAAGCAACTTCAATGGTTTCTCGGGTTTGCGAACTTCTACCGTCGCTTTATCCGGGGCTACAGTACAGTTGCAGCACCTTTAACCGCCCTGACACGACCATCATCTCACCCCTTCATCCTCAACTCTACCGCCATCTCCGCCTTTCTGGAACTGTGTCATCGCTTCACTACCGCACCAATCCTCCTCCATCCAGATGCAAGTAAGCCATTCGTTGTGGAGGTGGACGCTTTGGATGTGGCGCCGGAGCCGTTCTCTCCCAACGAGGTCCAGACCAGAAGCTACATCCCTGTAGTTTCTTCTCCAGGAAATTTAACCCCACTCAGCAGCGATATGGGGTAGGGGACCATGAGCTGCTGGCCATAAAGTGGGCCCTGGAGGAATGGCGACACTGGCTCCAGGGCACCAGAGAGCCGTTCATCATCTGGACCGACCATCAAAACCTAATCACCATCCGGAATCTAAGACAGCTCAACCCAAGACAGGCGCGGTGGGCTCTTTTCTTCGAGCACTACAATTTCCATCTGTCGTACCGCCCGGGGTCCAAGAACACCAAAGCCGACGTGCTCTCCCGACAATACGAAGAGGACGTTCCCCAGGCGGACACCGCGCCTGTCCTCCCACCATCCAAGATAATTGCACCTCTCCGCTGGGATTTGGAGACAAGGGTTCGCCAGGCACAGGCTGCAGAGATGGAACCGGCAGGAGTGCCGTTTGGACGACTCTATGTGCCTCGTGATGTCAGAATGGAGGTCCTTCAATGGGGCCACTCATCCCCCCTCTCCGGACACCCCGGCACCAAATGCACCCTCCAATTCGTCCGGCGTGCCTTCTGGTGGCCGTCCATGACAAAGGACACCGAGGAATTCGTCCAGGCATGCCCAGTGTCTGCCAGGGCTAAAGACACCAACCAGCCAACACCGGGGGAACTTCAACCACTCCTGGTTCCCCGTCGGCCCTGGACACACATTGCCGTTGACTTCATCACGGGCCTGCCGGTCTCCGAAGAGAAGGATACCATCATGACCATCGTCGACCGATTCTCCAAAGCCGTGCACTTGGTGGCCCTCGCCGGACTCCCGTCAGCTAAAACCACAGCCGAGCTGATATTAGAGCATGTAGTCCGCTTGCATGGGTTCCCAAAGGACATCGTCTCGGACAGAGGGCCCCAGTTCAATGCTCGATTCTGGAAGGCCTTCTGCTGTCTGATCAACTCCACCTGTAGTCTCTCATCAGGATACCACCCTCAGACTAATGGTCAGACGGAACGGGCCAACCAACAACTAGAGCGCTATCTGAGATGCTTCGTCGCCGATCGTCAGCGCTCCTGGGCCCGCTACCTCATCTGGGCTGAGCTCTCCCATAATCTCCATGTTTCTTCCGCCACCGAGTTGAGTCCATTTGAGGTATGCCACGGTTTCCAACCTTCGATGTTCAACCACCAAGAACCGGAGGCTATGGCCCCGAGGACGGTCTTGGATCCCGGCTCGGTTCATTCTCGACCCCGAGCTTATACGGGACTACTGTTGTTGGGTATCCTCCACCCCAGGACCATCAGGAGCCGGTCCTGGACGGGTGGGTACTGTCATGCGCACTCAACGCGACCGGCACTAGGACCCGGATAGTAGTACGGTCGCGATTCAGGAAATATAAAAGGAAACAAGATGGCGCCGCACATCACTCAGTCATTGAGTTTTCCAATGCCGTCTCCGACGCTATTCCTCCAATTTCGTGAGTACTCACCATTTTCCTGATTGAGTGTGTGTTGTTAGAACGTGGGTTTAATTGTGTAAACTCTTGCTCTCTGTGTGAGAGAGTTCTAAGAATAAATCGCGTGGTTATCCTGCCTGCTCGCGCTGTTTCCGCGTTTGGGTTTATCCTCCACGCTACACGGGTGAACTGCTAGTCTTCTGATTCGCCTCCGGTTGTCCTGTGACAAGTATATTCCATAGTCTCATTTTCAACAGAAGCACTAAATGAGCTAACGCTAGCACTAGCAAATGCCACCAAATCCAGAAGAAGTCACATATTTGTAAGCCATCTGAGGTAATCCTTTTATGATTAATCAAGCTTCAGCAAATTAATATACTTATCCATTGTCCCATGCTTGTTTCTCTTTTGAAGTCCACCACAACATACTGTACTGACAACAACTGATTAATTGATTATAAACATAATCAGCAGAACAGAAGCTATCAATTCCTGGGTTACTTTTTTATTGGCTTGACAAAGCATCACGTAATCTAGTAGGTAATCTGTTAATTATCAGGTAATGTTTCTGGGTTGGGTTTTTTTAGGACTCACCTTGGAAATACACCTAAAAAATTATCAACAATAAACATTAGTCTAATGTCATTTTTGTGACTTATGTCATGGTAGTCACGTGACTGCAAAAGGTCTATAGAGACATGTGGAATGTTCTATTCTACTTCCAGAATGGAAAACCAATGAAAGCAACTGAATTTACAGTTTATTTTTACATTTAAGATGCTTCATAATAAGAATAAGCTGTGTGTTTAATTTGTTTGTGTAGAATGTGCGGGTGTGGTGTAGCATGGGAGCAAACTGAGAGCATGAGTGTGTAACTGTGAGGAGAGTGAAGCTGAGCAGAATGTTGTAAGCAAGTTGGGAAGCTGAGACATGATTTTTTTTGCACCCTTTATATTATTCATTATCACCCATGCCAAAAAAAAAAACAAAAAAAAAAAAACTCACAAGCACTCTTACCCTGCTCCCCAAACGTAAACCTGTCAATAAAAATGGTAAAAAAAATTAATAAATTTAAAAAATCCTTTAAAGGGGGGATTAATAGGGTTGTCAATTAATGATTCTTGGCTTCCTAAAAGGTTTATACTTTGTAGAATTTTTCATAACAGGTTTAGATGACTGAATAAGCTTTAATGGTTCAGTAACTTTCATCTTAATTTGATCTTTTGAATTTTACCCTGTGTGTGTTTGGGAGTGAGATGCAGATAGACAAAATGAAAAAGATGAAAAGGTCAGCTTGTTTCTTTCACATACTAACACGTGAGATTATATTAACTCCAAATAAATGGCTTAAAATTAAATAAAACTAGAAAAGTATATATAGTATTTGCAGATAAATAAATTGAAAATAGCTGTTTTTTTTCTGAGAATTTGCTCTTGGAGGGATTTTGTTTAAAAAAAGATGTGATAAACAGGTGGTGCAATAGATATCTCACCAAAAACAGGTGGTTTAACACAGTCACACATGCATGCACATAGAGAGAGAGAGAGAGGGATTTTACATCTTTTAGGTTTAAAAAATGTGGCGAAATCTCAAATCAAGCGTAAGATTGAAGTTTACACTTACACTTTGAAGTGGTGCATTGAAAGCACCAGATGCTGTGTGTGTACGTGCCCACGCATGTGTGCATGTTTAATTTTTTATTTATCATTTTAAGAAGGAATTCATCATGGTCCCAGCCAAAACTATGCTGATCAATTTTGTGAATGTTAAATAATACATATTAGAAGGTCACTGATCTAATCAAAGTCACTGATTGAGGAATTCTAGTTATTCAATTGAATTCAATTAAATTTTATTTGTATAGCACTTTTAACAATGGTCATTGTCACAAAGCAGATTTACACAATCAAGAGAAAATTATGTAAATGTGTATGAAATGTGAGAAAATATGTATGGATCAAAATGATTGACTCTGATGAATGGAAAACTCCCTAAGTTGGAAATAGGAAGAAACCTTGAGGGGAACCAAACTCAACAGGGACCCCATCCTCATTTGTATGATGACGGAAAGCAGGGATTGTTGAGTACTGTGTGTTAGGCAGCTAAAAGTTCAATATAACAGTTGAGTCCAGTTCGTTACTGGAGGCTCAGGTTGAATGTACGATATTTCAGTCCTGAACTATTGAGCGACTGCAGTCACAAGTCCTCAGAGAACAGCTGTCTGCATCAGTCAAGGCCAAGACCGTCTTCATGGTGAAGTGGAACTGTCCCCAGTCACCACACGCATTCCAAGAAGACCACACGGGCCTTCTTGCAACAAGATCTCCAACCAGAAGTTCAGCACCAGGATGAGTCAGAGAGGACCAGAGGGCAGTAGGGGTCTGGATCACACAGCTCAGGAGCAGCATGTGTAGCTCAACAGAGAAAAAGAGAGAGAGCGAAGAGAAGGTGAGATAACTGTTATGTATGGTCACAGTCACATAATGTTTAAGGAGAATGTATATTTAGAGCAGAGTGCAAGCAGGAACTCCGGCAGGACTAACTATGACAGCATAACTAAAAGGGAGAGCCAGAAGACAGCATCCAAACATAACAGTTCACCATAACACTCTATGTTCATGAGTCCCCCAGATCTGCTCCTTTACCTAAAGCAAATCTATTCACAAAGATGCTTGTCTAAATAAAAAGGTTTTTAGCCTACGTAGACTTAAAAACTGAGACTGTGTCTGAGTCCCGAACATTAATTGGCTTTTCCATAACTTTGGGGCTTTATAAGAAAATGTCTTGCCCCTGTCGAAGTAGGTGTATCAGAGCATAAGACACTAGCAGTTCACTCAAGTACTGTGGCCCGAGACTATTTAATGCTTTATAGATCAAAAGTAGTTTTTTAAAATCAATGCGAAATTTCACTGGGAGCCAATGCAGTCTGGATAAGATAGGGGTGATGTGCTTATACAGTATCTTCTGGTTCTAGTGAGGGCTCTCACTGCTTCATTCTAGATACTGAAGCTTGATGAACAACCAGACAATAGGGCATTACAATAGTCAACCTAGAGGTGATAAAAGCATGACCTAATTTTTCTGCATTGTTTATTGACAATATATTTCTTATCCTGGCAATATTTCTGAAATTAAATACTTGTAATATTATCTATCTTACTGTGATCAAAAACTTACTTCTAGCTGAATGCGGTCCTAGTACCAGAACTTCTGTTGATGCTGTGGCTTTTGTTAAGTTTTTCTACATTGCCATGTCTACAGTTTCCTATATAGAGATTAAGAAATGCTGATAAGTTTGCATTTTATATATCGTTATGATTATGTATAAATATACAATATACACTGAACTCACTCACTCTCACTCATCATCTATACCACTCGTGGGGGGGCCTGGAACCTGTCCCAGGAGGCTTAGGGCACGAGGCGGGGTATACAAAGGACAAGGTGCCAATCCTTTGGGTGCTGTGTGTTGCGGTGTAGGCCTCCATGGTCCAGATTTGTTTGTCCAGTGCCTCCCATGGGTGCTCAAAGGGACCGGGGTGTGGGGAGTTTGGGGCCAGGTTTGCAGCCTTGGGCTCTTTGCCTGCTGGGCCCTGTATGTATTGGACAGTGGTGTACTCACTATTGTGGTGCTATCTATTGTGCCCAGCATTGACTTTTTTGCCTATTTATGCTACATTGGCTTTTCCATGTGGTCAGACCAGATGGGCTGGAATTGTGTCCCCACAAACATAGATGAGCCTTGGATGCCCATGAATCCGTCACCAATTTACTGCATATAACTGATCTTCAGTGCTACTGAATTCGCCTCCAAGGGTGTTAATGTTATGACACAAAAAAAAAGTTGCACACTCAAATTTTTCCAGTGAACTGCATTTTGCTTTAACTACAGCCGTAGAGTATTTATTTGTATTGATTTCTCTCCAAGATCTTGTAGTGATGATTGGGAGAAAGGTTTACATAGAAGTCTGACTCTCCAAAGATTCTTAATAGGGTTAAGGTCTGGACTAATGTGTTGGCTAATATGTGTGTGAAAATGATGCCTTATGATCCCTGAACAAGTCTTTTACAATTTGAATCTAGGATTCATTGGTCAGTGGTCATGTTTCATCTTTGAATATGCCCGTGCCATCAGGGAAGAAAAAATATATTGATGCAAAAACCTGGTCAATCAGTTTATTCATAACTTTGCTGAACCTAGACCTGACCAACTAAAGATCAGCTTGTACAGTAGGCATTGGGCATGACGGGTGCATCACTTCATCCACCTCTCTTCTTACCCTGATGTACTTGCCATGCCTAGTGCCTACTGTACAAGCTTGTGAGAGTTATGAAAAGTTATGATCTGGAGTCATTTGCTTAAGGCTGCACAGCTGTTTAGTCCCAATTATTCAATTTTACGATTTGATTTTTATAGTGTTTAAGTCATCTCCCATCATACTCATTCACATAATTCTTAATCGAAGATGATGGTTGTTAGGGACCTCAACCAGAGGTCACTGTTCATGTCTGTAGTTCTTGTTGGTTGACTCAGTTTCCCAGAAGGCACCTCAGTCAGGTGATGAGTGCTCACCTGAACTGAGGTGCCTCATTAAAGTTTCTATAAATAGCAGTTTGTTCTGGGAAACTGGGTTGAGCATTGTTTGTTTGTTATGTTATGTTATGTTTGTGTTTTTGTATATACCGTCATGTGGGCATTCCTTTTGTTTGGTTTTTGTTTCTTTAAGTTTATATTTTGGTTTGTTTTGTAACCTGTGTTCAAGAGGGCTCTAGTTTAGTTTTCTTTATACTCCTTGTTTTACTGGATTCATGGAGCTATCCTGTTTCATGTTTAGCTAGGCTGTGTCTCCTCCTGTGTACAGTGTAAGTACTGTTCTGTGTCTTCCCAGTGTCAGGCTTCTTTCTTTTTTTTTTTTTTTTTGATTTTTTCCCCGATTTTCTCCCTAATTTAGTCTTTCGAACTGCTTGCTCGCGCACCGTTGGGGGCGGCGTAACACACTCGGAGGACAGCGCTATCCGCTCCCTCCGTTGCGCGAGCTCACAGACGCCCCTGACTGGCTGTAGAGCCGTGATTAATGTGGGAGCACTAAGTACCTCTCATCCCTCCCCTCTGAGAGAGCTCGGCCAATCAGCTCTCTCTAGACCTCCGGCTGCGAGAGGTTACAGCACCACCCGGGATTCGAACTGCAGTGTCAGGCTTCTTGTTTAGTTCTTTGGTTAAAACTTCCCTTGTATGTGTAGCCACATGAGGGCTTACCCGTTAGCAGGGTTAGCCGCTAGTAGGCCTTGATGGCTAGTAGGGTTAGCCTCCAGTGGGCTAGCCTCTAGTGGGATTGACTGCTAGTGGTTCTGGTCACTAGTAGGTTAGCCGCTAGTTTGGTATAGCCTCATGTGTGCCCTGCCTTTTGTGTTCAGTTCCCCCCTATTAGGTCAGTACTAACCTGGTTAGCCACTAACCCCATTAGCCACTAACCCGGTTAGGTCAGCATCCAGTGTCCCCGTATTCCATGCAGCTACTAATTCTATTAACCACTAACCCATCTGGTCTCTAGTCTCTGTTGCCCCTGGCCCTGTCTCCTGTCTAGCCCTGTCTCCTGTCTAGCCCTGTCTCCTGTCTCTCCAGTCCAGTCCTGTCTCGTCTCTAGTTCCACTATGTGTCCTTAGTTAGCTCCAGCTCCAAGTTTCCTCATCCCTAGTTCTGTCAGTTCCCTGTGTCAGCTCCTGGTTCCCTGTATCGGCTCCTAGTTCCCATGTCAGCTCCTGGTTCCTTGTGTTCAGCTCCTGTTCCTGTGTTTTTCCTGAGCCCTAGTTTTAGTTTACGTTTGTTGTTTTGGTTCCTTTGTTTGTGTGTCTATTTTGAGTTTTGTAAATAAAGACTCTGTTTGAAAACCCCTCTGCCTTCATGCCTACCCTCATGCCCACGGCAACCACACCATCAGCCGGTCTAGCCAGCACCACCAGCTAGACCCATGACAATGGTTCACTGCTATTCTTCCAGGTTTTAATAATGCCTTTTGCATTTTTTAAATTGTGAGTAACCCTTTGCTATGACCACAGCCCATGTCTTTTGACATGGTTGTTTAGGAAATGAGAAGCTACTTATTGCATTAGTTGGGGTTAAAAAAACTTGTTGCCAGCTGGACTATATTAATCTCTGCAATAATAAAGTTGCTTAGTTGAATCCACAATATTAACTTTTTTTTTTTTTTTGGCTGGGCTGTGAATGTAAATGTTTACAAATTTACATATAAGATTTTTTTTATCTATAAATTTTACCTATAGTAAATCTTATGTTTATGCCAAAGGAAACATGCAATTCCATCCAAAGGTGAATCTTACCATGGGAAAAAAATGTAGGCATGTGATGTAAAGAAAGTTGAAGGGATCAAAAACAACTCATCAATTATTCATAATTTAATCACTACTTAGTTTTCTCATATTTATTATTTCATGCATATTGTTTATATAGTTTTTAGAGGGCTGATTCAAACACGTCAGATCACACATCAAAACACCAGTTAATCCTAAATCATTTATTCCAAAAATGGCTACATTTTTAAATCTACATTTTGTGCTCATTCAAGTCTTTCATGGTGCAAGTATAATGCATTCTGCAGTTTCTTCAATTCAGAGTTTGTTGAAAAGTTTGTCCATTTAATGTCACATTTATAAGGCTAATAAAATGCTAGATATTTTAAGGATGTAAATAATGATAACTCTGAGAATTTGGTTGTTTTTAGCTGCAGAGATTACTGCAGTTTGAAATTATACAAACTTTTAAGCTTTATAAGCTTTTCCATGGTCTGAGGCTCCTTCACATTCATAACACTGGAACTGCACAAATACTGTATTACCCAGTGGCACTGCTGTGGAACTTGGACAAATGAGAGACAGCAATTGCACCAGTGCAACAAACTCTCTATTCAATGTGGTGCATTGAACCAAATGTATGGGAAAGAGTGCACTTCTGAAAGTTCTAGGACGTTGTCATTTAGAATCATTTTTGAAAAAAGCCTTTGGGTACATTTGAGAATGTCAAATGCGGTGCAGTAGCAATTTGTTGGACCAGTAGGCAACTTGAAACTGTGTTGCAGTAACTATGTACAAATTGGCCACTTGCATTGAGCACCAAACTGTGACGAGACATTAGTATTCTGCTGACAATAAACACATTGTTGTTAGTAAGACCAATGTCCACTGCTGTATTTGTGTGGTGTTCAGGGGTATTCTACAAAGAATGATATGCAGGTATGTTAAACGACGAAACACTGAGTAATTGAACAAGTACTGTGAATCCTTGCCACACGTTATGCTGTAGGTTCTGTGTTGTAGCCTTAAGTGAGTTTTGCACAAGTGTATGTGTTGTAGTGTATTTTGCACTGTATTGTGCCAAACATGCACTTAAATTTTAAAATATGTAAATATACAGATTTCTGTTACATCTACATCACACATAAACTATAAACCATGCTGTTCCTTACCAGTGAGTTAAAAATAACTACCTTACAAAAGCACTAAACTCTAAAAAGTGATCCTCTGTCCTGAAGATGTTCTATGTCAGAAAAACTTCTACAATTTAATGTGCTTGTATAATGTCTGTTACAAAGTACAGACACTCCTCATAAAGTGTTAGATTGAAGAATTCAGTAGCACTGTGTTACATTAATTAAAGTGCTACCGTCTGTATTGGTGTGCGAGGGATAATGGAAGTGACTGCATGTTTTGAAAGCTCCATAAATAATGGTTTGACAAGCAATATTTCAACCCATTCAATATGCAAGTAAAAGCATGTTTAACAGTTTAATTTGTGAAGTAATGATGGTTCCGTCATTTTTTATGGATGTCTAAGTAAGGTAAAAATCTATTTTGCATCCAACATTGAGTTTTTCATACAAATTCTTATTTCATACCACAGTATCAGTGAGACACATCTTCATGATGTACTTGATATGAAGGAAGTCCCTTTGCTACATAGCTGTTGATCCAGTTATCAGGGATGTACGAATATGAATGCATTATTCTGAAAGGAAGGATAATAGAATACTTTTACAATGTACAATACATATTGTGTGTATTTTCTACATTCTAAAACAATACTGGAGATTTCAAAACGATGAAATAACACATATGGCATTGGGTAATTAAGTAACAACAACAACCATCAATTGTCATTTAAAGGTCAGCTTTTCTGGAACAATACTTTCAAGAACAGTATTGTCAAGTGCATTTGCTGACGCAACAAATGATGAAACTGGCTCTCAAGAAGACCACCCCAGGAAAGTAAGACCAAAACTTACTTCTGCTGCAGAGAAGATAATTTAGAGTTAATTAACAGCACCTTAGATTAGAGCTTCCACACAAATATTGACTGTTTATTGTTTGTTATTACTTAGTGCTTTTTATAGAAGTCTCATTTAATGTAGAAATGTTTTCAAAAGAATCAATGTATATGGCTTTTGCTTGGATGTTCCCAAGACTTTTGCACAGTACTGTAAATAAAACAGCCATTAGGTTTTACTGAGCATGCTGGAGAATGAGTTCTTTTGGTAACTTCGTCACACTCGCTCCTTTCTATTTTTATGCAAAACCCAGGAGTCTACATTTGTTGATTCCCCCCAACGCCAAATGACTTGTTTGTCGCTTTCTTTACAGGCATGCAAATATTCTTCTGTAATGTTATTTATTCATTAATTGTAGTGTATCTTTGTAGGGAATGGTCTTGTACATAATAATGCAGACATAATAAACTTAATATAATATGGCGCCTAAGACCTTTGCACAGTACTGTATATAAAATTACTTTAATGATAAAAAAAAATAGCTTTATCTCAATATAATTTGCTTCTACACTAATGTACCTATCCCAGCGTTTCACTGGTGCCATTTTGGATATCATCAATTTATGATAATTACATTTTAATATCATCAGAAAGTTTTCTCAGTAAGTAAGTAATCATTCACGGATGAATGAAGAATGTACAACATTCTTTAAAACATTTGCACCATTCAAATGTTTTACTGCTGTTGAGAGTCTCATCACCGTATTGTACTTGAATGTCAATCGATTTTATGCCCTAAATCACGAGAAATTTCATCACTGTATATGCATTCCTTTTTCTGACAGTTAATTGAGTTCAGGCATGCAACCTTGAACAGACAGTTTTTCCTTCATCTGTTTTCTGATCATCTATGTGTGGAATGAGTGCTCTGACCATGGATCGAATGCAGTGGTGTGTGTGTGTGTGTGTGTGTGTGTGTGTGTGTGTGTGTGTGTGTGTGTGTGTGTGTGTGTGTGTGTGTGTGTGTTGATTTTGTCAGTGGCAGGAAAAGTTGCTCTGCCCTTTATATTGATGCCACAATTCTCAGTGGTCACAGGGCTGCTTGGCCTTCTGTGATCATTTTGTGTGGAATTTTTTTTTTAAACTGGCACATCCAGCTAACCCAGAGCACACACTGTGAACAAATAAATATTTATCTCCAGGTGTCTTAAGCTAAAAGCATAATTATTAAATGAAAACATTACAGTGAAGTGATACAGGCACTATGTTTATCTGTACTGCAATCTAGAATACTGTAACTTAGAAGAAGTTCTGTTTTTCATATTTTCCAGTTCACAACTGAAAAAAAAAATGAAGTAAAATATTTTTCCTTTGTCCACAATGTTTGGGGGGTAATTTCAGGTATTTTCAGATTTTTTTTTTTTTATGGGGTTCTGTGTTACAATTATTTTACATTTGGGTGAAAAAAGATCTAGTTTTTAGATTAAGTTTGTCTAAAAGAGCTTAAACTGAGCTGCTAAAGTATATACTGGATGACTTATGTCACTCACTCTAAACCCCTACTATGGCGTGATTAAAAAAAAAAAAAAAAAGCATAGGTCTCTTTTGACATTATTAGTGTCCTGCACTGCCAACCATCTATGTTGATGATTTAATACTAGACTAAATTAAAAAAAAAAGATTTTTTTAAGTCCTAAAAGGTGTGTGTTTGGCTTGAGCATGTTGCATGTTGTAGGACTCATAGAATCTTGTAATCAATTTATAATGTTTACACAATCTCGACTGGCCAGTTAAAATTTCATAGCACTTTACCTTTATACATCTTTAGACAGCAAAAGACTTCATGACACTGCGATTGTCATACAGCTTTTCTAAAAAGTTCCCACATTTTCTTTTGAAAAATATTTGCAACATACCCGAACCCCGCCTCCCAATTTCTCTCTCTGACCACACATTGACTCTCTTTCATTTGTGGAGGATTTATTTCAGAAGCCCAATGGCCTTGGACTGCACTCCTTTTATTGTAATCATTGTAAAACCCATTGGTGGCCTTGAGTGCTTTTTAATGGACTCCTAAGTTGCTGAACCTGCAGTGCCAATGAATCGCAGTGGTTATACACTCGTTTGTTTAGGGCACTAAATGATAGCTCATGTTCTATGTCCACATTTCAGCCATTGGAGAGAAAAGATGAAAGAGAACACCAATTAAGCCAAAACTGGACCGTCAGTGTGAATGGATCCTAATGCTTTTAGAGTCCATGACAACAGATGCAGCATTATTATGTTCTAAGAAAGCAGTTATCCCAGATATAACAGGGCAGAGACAGGACTAAAATGAAAACGACTGAATATGGGGGGAAATAAGACGTCAGCACTTAAAGGACTAAAAAAATGCAAGTTACACATGTAGAGCTGGGAACTACTCTTGCACTGAAAGGGGGTAATTTGTGACATATTGTAAATACAGCATGTATTATCAGGTCATGTTCTTCATATTTGGAATACCTGTGGTTTATGCTAATTTTTTCTGATATTCAAAGCTGTAGACTCTTTGCATAAAAATTTTCTTTTGTAATTTAATTTAAAATTGAAACTCGCATATCATAGACTCACACATTACACACAAAGTGAACTATTTGAAATCTTTTTTATTTTATTTTAATTATTATGGCTCAAATATTAGAATATTTCAAGTTTGAGTAAATTACTGTTCCTACAGTATACATATTATGTATTTCTCAGTCTAGTTCAGTACACACATGAGAGAGACTAGAAAAATGTACACAAGAAACAGGGATGACCTCAGCCTTAAAAAAAATTGTCAGGCAAATCAGATTCAAGACCTTGGGAGAGTTTCACAAGGAGTGGAGTGAGGCTGGAATTAATGTATCAAGAGCCACCATGCACAGATGTCTTCAGGAATGGGTTACAGCTGTTGCATTCTTAGTATCAAGCCACTCCTGAACCAGAGACAATGTCAGAAGCATCTTACCTGGACTAATGAGAAAAAGAATTGGACTATTGCTTAGCGGTCCAAAGGCCTCTTTTCAGTTGAAAGTAAATTTCTGTATTTCATTTAAAAATCAAGGTCCCAGAGTCTGGAGAAAGAGTGGAGATGCACAGAATCTTCACAGTGTGAAGTTTCCACAGTGATAATCTTATGTATTTTATCAAGTCCAAAGTCATTTACCAGATGGCTCCATCTGTCATTTTAGAGCAGGTCATGTTTCTACTGTATCTGATAGCAAGCTTATATTTTGAGTTACTGACTTTTAAAAAATTTTATAGACTGTAAAGTATAATTATTAAAATAAAAAAATGGAAAAAATAGTCTTATAATATTTAACTTGGCATGTAATTAATCTAGAATATATATACATGCTATAGGTGCTGCCCTTGATTAATTGATCATCAGCAGATGTGCAAACCTCTGTAAAAGCAGACGTTTTGGCACTTTGCTGGTCTGGCGCATTTTGGTGTGTGTTAACACAATGCCAAGACGGAAAGACATGAGAAATCGTCTTAGAGAAGCAATTGTTGCTGCACATAAATCTGGAAATTTACAATTTACAAACAATTTGGAGTCTGTTATACAGTGTGAAAGATTATTCACAAGTGGAACTCAGTCAACATCAATGTTCATAGAAATACAAAAAAAAAAACATTAGCTACAGGCCTCACTGAGCAAGTTAAATGTTCATGACAGCACAATTAGAAGAAGACTGAACACGTACTGTTTGTTTGGAAGTGTTGCCAGGAGAGAGCTGTGCATACAGTAACTGAATGCCCCAAAACCTCAATGAAATGAAGCAATGTTGTAAAGAAGAATGGACCACAATTTCTCCACAGTGATGTGAGAGACAGATAGTCATATAGAAAATGATTCCTACAAGTTTTTGAGGTGGATCTACGAGCTTTTGAATCATGGCAGTTACTGAGTATTGCCCATGATTTTTTCTTTTTGGCTTCATTTGTGTTAAATAAATAATAGGACCATGAAAACAGCTATATGTTGCTCATTCTCTGAGGTTGTATTTGTCAGAATTAAAAGAGGGAGTACTAACTTTTGAGCATGACACTATATACATATTATAGTGTAATACATCTCAAAATAGTAAAATATCATTAGTTCATTAATAGGGTTGGGTATCGTTTGGGGTTTTTTCGATACTGGTGCCAAAGTGATGCTTTTAAACCGGTACCGGTGGCAAAACGGTGCCTGAACCGATACTTTGCAAAAGCCACAAAATGATGGTGGATGATTCAAGAATACATTTTTATTGAACAAAAGATTGAATGCTTAAAATGTAACAATCTATTAAAAGTTTAATTAGCCTTCTTTGCAATGGTAAATGGGGTCATTGTTGTAGTAGTACTAGCTGGAAAGCCATAATTATAAACAGAATCCATTAGGGCTGAAACGATTCCTCGAGTAACTTGAGTAATTCGATTACGAAAAATGATCGAGGCAAAATCTTCTTAGTGTTTTTGTATAATTATTTTTTTTAAATGTGTGCCTTAGTTTTTTTTATCCTTAAAGTCCTTAAAGTCATTTGAAATACCTTGTTCTTTTGTTTTTTTTTGCGGTTTCGCGCGGTGGCCAGAAGTACGGTTCTTCATGATTCACCGCAAGTTTTGGCGCTGTGATTACATTTCCAAAAAATTAAACAGTTTAAGCCGCCTTAAAAACATGTTTAAACATAAACGGTGGGCAGTCACGGCGGCTCACGCATAGGTGAGATAGGGGTATAAGTATCCTTGTATTGTGAAAAATGACAATGTTTGTTTATTTTTGATAAAATGCTGTATGCACTTAAAAAATAAAATTTTATTTTTCTAAAAAGAAAATCAATTAATCTTTGTTTCTCTTATATATTTTACATTGCTGTTTAATTAAGCAAAAGTACATTTATCCGATTACTCGATTAATCGATTAATTTTTTGGTAGAATACTCGATTGCTAAAATATTCGATAGCTACAGCCCTAGAATCCCTGTTACATTAGTATTTTAGAAATCGTTTGACCATTTGTTAGCATAAATGCAAGACTTGCATTTTGCAATTAACATTACATTTGCCTTCTGCTAACCTGCGGAAAGGCTGCTGTCGTCATCATAATTGGTGGACTCCTTTTTGCTACGGTTGGTATGACTGGGGCTGGGGTCATCCACACCAATAGAGCCAGCTGTTGTCCGCAAGCTGTCTAACACGGTGCATCCATCTGCTTTTAAGTTTATTCCGTGTGCCCTCAAATGTTTCATTAGATTTGACGTGTTTCCCCCTTTACACGCAACTGCTGTAAAACATTTGCTGCACGTCGCGGTGTCGGAATCCTTTCTTGTGAAATATAGCCACACTTTCGACCGTTAAGTTTTAGGCATTTTAACGAAAGTTGTTTAATTTAGCAAGTGAAGATACCAGTAGACCACCTGCTGCCGTCAGAGCAAGTGTAACGTTAGTTGCTACATTCACGCGCATCTCGGCTGGTCTTATTTTCTGATGATTTGTGCTTTTAATTTTTTAGTCTAATCTAATAAACTTTTAATCTACAAAAATAAAATGGACAGTAACATTACTGCAACAATGTTTTAGATTTGTATTATCAAAGCTTTCCGAAGTCCTCAAAATTTTTCCAATTAAGGAAATAATTTATTTTTCCGATCATTTCTGACACCTCATGAATGCAGTATTTAAATTTTACTAGCGATCATGTGTGTTGATGAATCTAATGCTTATTACAACTGAGTCATCATAGCCCCAGAGAAGAAATAGTTAAATCGACAGTTCAGGCACTTAAGTGGCACCGAAATGAGGCACCGAAATTCACGTTCTGTTTCAGGCCAGTACGTACCGGTTATATAGGTACCGGTGCCGTATTGGCACCGGTTTTCGTTACCCAACCCTGTTCATTAAGTTCATTTACTTTTGTGATTTAATTAAATATTTTCTAGACTTGTTGAAAAGTGAAAAACATCTGTGCAAAGTGAAACGTGTGTGTGTGTGTGTGTGTGTTTTTTTTTTACGGGTAGGTATGGTTAAAATTGCATGTTTTTTTAATTTCCACTTTTTTGTTCTTTTAAGCAGACAATCTCTTTTATGACAAATCTGTTTTGTGCTCTCTATCTGGTTACTGGCTCTCTCTGCATGCATGCAGAAAAGATACGAATTAAAAAGTTCAGTAACAAGCCACAGGTGGAGATGATTAGGCATTACCTGCTGGTTGGCTTGCTGTTCCCTGCCTAACATGGCCTTGCTGCCACGCACCCCCAGCACCCAACTCAGGCCAGGAAGTCAGCTGCAGGCTAAAAAGGTCTGCCGCAGCCATCTGCGCCCCGGGTCTGTGGAGCACCCCAAAATTATATGTCTGAAGTGCCAGATACCAACATATCAACTGTGCGTTGGCATCTTTCATACCAGAGAGCCACTAAAAGAGTTATGGTTTGGAAAAAAAAAGTCAGCTGAATACAACAAGGGACTCGCACACAAAATTCCTGTTACTTAAAGTCTGCTTATTTACTAGACTGGATCTGGCTCCACGTTTTTAGTTAGACCAGTCACTGGGCTACTGACTTCCAATAAATTATATATAAATCTTCTATGACGGCCAGCCAGCCTGAGGAACAGCCTTCCCCACTATTTGGTCTCTTGGGCAGGCCTCAATCACTGCAATCTTGTCACACCTGTCTGAGCCCTAAATGGAAACTCAGACCCTGTTCTTCTTTGAGTTTACCATGAGCTTTAACCATTTCAGCAGCCTCTAGACAGTCCAAAGTAAGTGTCATTAATTGGTTTAATCTGCATTAAACCAAACAATTGTAAAACAAAGTGTGGGAAAGTGTAAACCTTGGGTTAAATGTGATGACCATTGAATACTCTCATTTCTTCAAAGGCATGTTTGAGGGTATGAAGTCACATTCCCAGCTCCAGAGGCAAATCTCCAAATAGAATGATCATCAAGGGTGGATGGGCAGAACCCCTAGATACTACTAAGCTGCTTGGCATGGAGTTGGGCTTCACAAGACAATAGCAGCATGAGATGGGCTGCCCATTACAAAAAATAACTGCAGTTTCTGGGGGAAAACTGCAGTTTTACTGCAGTTTTTGTGAAGTACAATGCAGTACAGTGCAGTTGGAGTGCAGTAGAGTGCAGTTGGAGTGCAGTACAGTGCAGTTGTATTGAAATATGATTCTGTAACGTTGTCCATTGTAAAAAAAAAATAATAATAATAACTTCAGCTCCTGCAGCTTCTGGGATAAAAACTGCAGTTATACTGCAGTTTTGTAAAGTACAATGAAATACTATTTATTCAGTACTATTTCAGTTAAATGCAGTTGGAATGTAGTTGTATTAAAATATTATTCTGTAACTTAGTTATTGAACAGTTAATCCTGCAATGAATCCTGCAGTCCTTAACTAGGTTATTCTATTATTATTATTATTATTATTATTATTATTATTTATTTATTTATTTATTTATTTATTAAATATATATTATTATTATGTTTATAGTTTGGTTCAAGAAATATAGGATCCTACTAAATTCATTCAGTGAAGTGATGTGTGTCTCAATTGTAGTTTTTGATTCTGACTTCTGAATGCCAGGGTCATCTTATTTTCAGGCACAGGCAAACAGAAACCAGTTGGGAGCAGGTAGAAGCAAATAGCGTGTGTGCAAGGAAAACAATAACGTCTTCCTCTTATACTCTTCCATTGTAAAACTGAGACGTGCTTAAATATGCACCACTGTACGATTTGTCCTCACCAGCCAATAAGACTACAAGATCACATCTAATCCTCAGACAGAGTTTGAACTATAGAGCGCGCGATGCAGTCCCGTAGTGCGCGCATGCGCGGTACAGTTCTCGTTCATTTAGAGCTGACCGAAACGACAACTCATAAACGCCGAGTAAGAGACACTAACGGTTTGTGTATGTCGTTATTGAGAAACTCAGACAGGATGGAGTACTATAACTATCTTATAGACTTTATTATTGATAAAATGGTACACATTCGCGACATATCAGAATTAAATCATTGGCAATTTCAAAGTTCAACCAAGAAAACTTGCCGAGTTGGAAGAATCTAGAAAGGGGGCGTGTCGTCTTGTGGAGGATGAACTCAGCCGAACCTGAGCGATGGCCCTGTCACGTCATTCAGTTAAGTGGTGAGTGGGACCTTAAGTGACTTTAATTATTTTACTATATGTTATTTAACTAGTTATTGTATTCTATCGCTATGCGGTGTTAATGGCATTGTCCTAAATGTGTGCGTGTTTTCTAATGTTAACCGCTATACTGTTAGCATGCTAGCTAGGTTAACCTGAGGTAGCCCACTGCTAGCATTGGATTCAGTTGTAAATGTATAGCTCAGTTTAACTATAGACCATATAAGTGCAAGTTGATTTCTTAATGTGTAACACTACACAATGTGAGAGGAGTTAAGAAGCGAATAAAATGATTCGGCTGTAAACGTCCAGTGTTTGTTTCTGTAGTCGTCCATCAGCCCTTACACGAGAGAGAAGATCGAGAGGAGGACTGTGTTCCTCTTATCACCTCAGAGCAGACTCTGGGAAAGGGGGAGAGGGAGAAGGCCAAGAGGTCAGCATTAGACCCTGGGCAGACTTCACTCCTGGTAGGAAACATAGTTTTTTTCATCTCTTTATTTTCCTTTACAAAAAACAAATTTTAAGTTTGTGACCTTTTTTTTTAATCATTCAGATTTGGCTGTGTGGTGTGGGGTTCTCAGAACACATTTATATTTTTGCTTAGTCAGTCTTAAACTTGTTTGTCTTCATGTTTCAAAAAGACGTCAAGAGGTGGACATCACTCTGTGGAACAAAGGTGTGGTTGGATTTTATCTGATAAAATATTACAGGATTATCTAAAATCTCACACAGTCTACCAATGGTCCACTTTTTTTTATGAATCCAGTGGTGCTCATTCGGACAACAAAACACTTCTCTGAGTTTTTTTCTTGATAAGCATTTGCTTTATTTGTTGTCTTTTGTTAATAGAATCCGCAAAGCCTCAAACTCCGCACATGGCACTAAGGGGACCCTCCCAGCCCAACAAACAGCAGCTGTTATAGGTGAGTAAATTGAGTTAATATTTTAATAATATTTGGTCATTCCTCATATAATCAACCAGAGTGATTATAAGTCTGAATCTCTAAACCAATGCCAGAGTCATCACATTCACATTACATTCTGAAAACAGGGTTGCTATCAAAAACAGCAAACTCGAGCCATTATTTAGCAATAGTTTAGGACATAATGACAGAAATAGATCGTTTCTCAGTAAAACATGTAATGTTGAGTATATATGGAATGATTTCATTTTAATTATTCAAATGTGTTTTTTTACACACCTCGTAATGAATATTTGTCTTGCTGTTTTGCTTTTCAAGAATGCCTTTAAAGTGAAGGAAGGGAAGGTGAAACTGTTTATTCAAACAAAGTTGAAGAATGAGGGGGCATCAAATCTCTCCAGGCTTCCAGCTGCACACCTCAAGCCTTGTAATATATTCACATACTTGATCAAGTCATACACTGATTGACAGCAGTGTCTCCTAGCAGCAGCACTGTTGAACAGTAATATTGCTAAGTGTTAAAGTGCTTTCATGGTCTGTTTTTGGTTGTTTTTAATGTTTTAAGTGTGTTGCTTTATTGATTTTTTAAAATTAAATAATAAAATGAATTGCAATAATTTTGTTGTAATGTAGTTGTATTACACTACATCACACATTTAGATTATAGAAATACTGTACGTAATTTTTCAGCTTTATTCAAATTGCATATACCCGTACATTTTATTTGCAGTACAACTACTATTTTAACTGCAGTAGCTGTTTAATATTAACTGTAGTATTGCAGTATTACTGCATTATATTGCAGGATTATTGCAGTATTACTGCAGTAGTTATTGCAGTATTACTGCAGTACTATTGCAGTCGTTATTTCAGTACTACTGCATTATTATTGCAGTATTACTGCAGTACTATTGCAGTAGTTATTGCAGTATTACTGCAGTATTATTGCAATATTACTGCAGTAGTTATTGCAGTATTACTGCAGTAGTTATTGCAGTATTACTGCAGTAGTTATTGCAGTATTACTGCAGTATTAAGAAAAAATGCAGTAAATTCGTGTCCAAATTACTGCGTTTCCTGCATATGTACTGCTTATGTAGAAAACTGCAGTTATTTTTTGTAAGGCGCCTACTGTGATTTGGACCAGATCAACATTGTGCAGACCCATCTTGGCCAGTTCAGTAACAAGCCACATGTTGTGGTGTATGGATGTGTTGAATGCCATATTTCCTGTGGAAGCACTTCTGACCAGTTCCTCCACTTGCGTTTTAAACACTGCCTGAATGCACTCTGCCTGCTACATGTAGAGTTGTAAGAGATCTTGAGAGACCTTAGAAAACCATATGAACTTGTCTGAACTATAACAGTTAATGGAAATTATATGTCATCTGACAATTTTAACCATCTTTGTTATGCAGCTTATAAAGAATATAGATATTTAACTTAATTAGTTAATGCACATGTTTTATGTACAAAACATACCAACAAAATTAATGAATGAATTCAAGGTTTTTCAACTAATATGACATATCTATGTTAAGAAAACACAATTTTGCCAAAACAGCAGAGATTTTTTTTATTTATTTTTTTTAATCACCTGGCGTAAGTCCATGCAGTGGTAAAAACAGTATGTTTGGCATGTCTTTATGTTCATAGTGAACATAAAAACAAAACACAAAAAAGACAGGAAGTAAACTATGAATTGTGATCACCAATAAGCTAACATAGGCACACAAGAAGCACAACATGATCAGAGACAACATAACCCTATAACTCGGAACCTAAATACATGATCCAATCAATGACTAGCATAAAACCTGTGATGTGATCAGTGGCATGTGAAGTGCAGTGGCTAATGAAAGATGTAGTTTAGACATTAATCAAAGCATTCTCCACAGCACAGAAGTAAGCACCATCACATTGCAGATGCAAGCCAAGAACCATGCTCGGTATCATGAATGCCATTCATAGCAAAACTTTTCCAAGCTTATGCCAACTTATTTTCATACTGACATTTCAAGTATTTTCTGTCGTTTTGATCCACAACTATTCACTGTTGGGGAAAACATCAGAATTGTATTTGGCCAAGTTATAAGCTACTGTATTTCTCATTTAAAATACCCAAGGTACAGCATAAGTGGTTTTTAAAAACTTGGTGCTACTAGCAATAATAGTACTGTACTATTATAATACCCTGTATTACTCTTAGTTTTTTTTCACTAATTATCTAGCTAAGCTAAGCTAGCTAGGTAATGTTGACCATGCAGTAATTACCATAGTTATTTTAGAGGCGCTCCGATCAGGATTTTTGGGGCTGATCTCCGATCACTAGAAGCTGTATTGGCCGATACAGATCACTGATTACAGGCTCTACTCAAAGCCCTTATCATGTAGCATTATTTATTCAACTATATCTAACAACAATGTAAATTAAGCATTAAAATTACAAGAAGAGGAATATAATGAATTGACAACTGTATTTATTGGCAAGCAACATGTGCAACACGTCAACTTAAAACATAGTGCTTGGTTAGTAATTGGGAACAGCTTAGAGCTTGACAAATACAACTTTTCTGTAGATTGTTTAAAATTAAATAAAATAACAGACAAGTAGGATGTGAGTCGCCGAAAGAAACGCAAGCATCCGCAAGGACCGCCAAAAAATTAAACATGTTTTTTTTCTTAAACATGTGTAATTTTTCATGTTTAAAGACATGTTTAAATTTTTTTATATTAAATAAATATTAAATAATAAAAACATGTTAAATTTAAACGTAATCACAGCGCCAAAACTCGCAGTGAATCATGATAAACCGTACTTACGGCCACAGCGCTAAAACGAATAGGTGAGGATAGGGATTACCGACAGCTGTGTGAGTGATGGCGCGCGAGTTGCTGAGCCCTCCCGCTCTCTTAACGCTAGCCAACTTTTTGAAAACTGCTCGTGTACCTTTTTCACACAACACGTAGAATTGCCAGACCGGTGAAGCCATTTTAGCAGCTCGCAAAAAATTGTCCCGGGAGTTTTGCATCATCTGATCGACTTTTCTATATTGCCCATTATAGAGACTGCCAATCAAACTTCCCAAAGCAATTATCGGCCGATTATGATCGGCGACCGATCAATAGGAGCATCCCTAAGTTATTTCATTCCAACTTTTGGCTGTTAAGCTAAACAATTCCTGATGTCAGCTGACCTGTTCCATCGAAACAGTTACCCATTTTGCTAAATCATTGCTATCACTTTATAATTCAATAGATAGCACTTAACTATTTAATAAAACAGAAGCTTGTTCCTGTAAAAGCTGCATTATTTTAAAATACCTTAGCTACTGCCACGTTTATTATCCAGGTCTACACCAGAACCTTGGATAACTAAATAATTAGGATAGAGAATTTTTATATCTGTAGTCCCTTGGTAACAAGCTGATTTGTGTATGTGTTATTAAATAAGAAAAAAAAAAAAAAGAAGGGCTGATTAAGGAAGGCCCATTTAAAGCCGCTGTTACATAGCAAATGATAACAGCAGCTAATTTGTCTTGTGTTTATTGCACAACATTAACACAGGAATTCCTGGAAATTTCTGGATCAAACCGGCTTAGCAGTGTCTCCTTATACATCACACATCCCACTTCAGAGTAGTTAACAGGTTTAGTTACAGTATGTGGATTTAAGTTATCACATCTACTGAAATGAACCCCAGCCAGAAATCACACCTTGAACTCAGCTTGAGAGCCTACAGAGTTTCGAAAGCTTTGGGTGCTTAGAATGTAATGCGAATGTAGCGAACACTAAAAAGAAATATATTTGCAAAGCAACCATGATCGGGCCCAAGCACATTTTCCATCGCTACCCGGGAGCACCACCCAACCTGTGTCTCATTTCAAAGTACTTGCACCTCAGCGCCAATGACGGAAAGGCTGACCAGAGATTTTAAGGGGGTTGTCCTGGTCCTCCTGAATGACTAACTAGGCTTTGGGGACTTTTGGGAGGGTTAAGTCTGGAATAACCCCTAGAGGGCACCTTGCACCTGGAGACTTTGGTTTGTGTGTGACTTTGTTTCCCAGAATACACTTTACTCAAGTTAGCTCATTAGCAAAGAGTGTATAAATAAACCTTGATTTGTGTTTGTGGTTATCTTGTGTCTAATTTTGTATCGTGGTGTTCTCAGTGAGTTAATTCAGTTTGCATTATAAGCATTTGCACATAAGCATCGTTCGCTAACAGTTGCTCCTTCCTACTCTACATTTGCAGCCTGTGTACCTGTTTCACAAAAAAAACAAAACACACGTGTGCATATGTCACATTCAATGGTAATAAAAATGCATTCACATATTTAAATACTACACACTCGACCTGCATCAGGGTAATGTTAATGACACTCAAATACGTAAATACTTATAACTTTTAAAGCATGTTTTTGTTTTTACTTTTATAACGAGCAATATCACAGGAAAAGGGAGTGTGTTGACATACACGCCATCACGGCTGTAATGCGGTCGTGGGCACGAAGACCCAACCTGATGCTGAACTTATCACCGTCATGTGATACACAAGCTCCACAAACACCATTTATTATCAACTGATTATGATTCATTTGTTTATTTAACCAGTTAATACTCCACCAACGCATATCAAGTACATATCAACACATATCAACTTGTGTAACTAACTAACCCCAACTGACGGAAATGGCGACGGAGTACAGGGAGTGTTGTGTATATATTTATAGGTATAACTGCTGAATGTGATAATCCCTTTGAATGTGATATTCGCATGTGTGCATACACGGCTTTTGTTTTTATATTGTTTAATATTTTATATCTACACAGTCAATGTTTTCTCCTCATCCTAATGTCATTGGACATGGTAGGTCAATGTGTTAAGGCTCTCTTACCCCTTTTCCAGCCAAGTGAACCAGGTGCATGTTCATGTCTGGTGCTAGTGCCAGTTCAGAGACAGTTCAATAGCGAACCTACTAAGAACAAGCTTTGTTTTTTCATGGGCAAGTCACTATACTGAAGGTTGGCGTTCACAAACTTTTAGTTGGTCGTGATAATTCCGTCCCCAAGCCCCTGATGTACAGTAAGCAGTTCTTTGTTTTAGCCCGGCAGTTGGTGCCATCCATGGAATTGTTCACTCTGTCTGTGGGCTGGTGCTTTGGCTGTCTGAAAGAACTGGCTCGAAATTGGTCACCGTCTCCGAACTAGCTCTGGAATTGCCGTGTTGGAAAAGAGATATGAGATATTGATTGGAAGGTCGGTGGTTTAAGCCCTAGTTCCAAGTTGCTGCTTTTCGGCCCTTAAGCAAGTCCCTTGATTTGTCTGGAAAAGTGATGCATAAAGAATTAAACTTATGCTACATACACAGACTTATGCTATATACAGTACACGAAATGAAAATATTCAACGACAGTAAACCAGAGCATGTTTTAGATGAAGAGAATGCTGACACGGCACAAAGTGAGCAAAGGAACAGCTATAAAGCAGCGCAAGAAAGTGGAATCATACTGCACATGCAAATCGGGATGAGTTGTTGCATGAAATAATATTGTTCTGGCATTTTCACAGCAATCAGTCCTTATGTATGATGCAAGAAGTAAGAGCTTAGAAACAGCTCTAGGATAGGTGTAGGGCATTTATGCAGATGTTTTTACAGCTAAATACAGATGTATACGGTTACAAGATGTATGTAGACATATAAAGGGTACATACAGTACAAAGGGTATCCTCCCCCCAACAAATGCCTATGTGTGTAGGACAATATAGCGACGCTCGTGCAAGAGTTCTATGAAAATCATGCGATCAGATTGTCTAATATTCTACATATAATTGACTGCCATTTGGTTGTGGATTATTTTCTTGGAACAACATGTGCACTGTTTTTATATTCCTTATTTATTAGACATCAAATATCAGTAATAATCTTTTATTTGACTTTATTTTATTTGAAATCTATATGCTATACATAGTATGAATGAGAAGATCCCAGTTGCCTTTTTGAAATACAATAAAAAGACAAATATATAGACTCATCTGTATTTTAAATAATGTATTCTAAGATAAGAATAGGTCTTAAATAATAATGTGTTAAAGAGTGTTAAATATAATGTTACAGTTTTTGTTAAAAGTTAAATATAAAATGTGATATTTGATGTTAGGTTTTGAAATAATAGTGCGTCTTGGTAATGGACTTGGTTTTGGACGCAGCTGTAGATTATCATTCTTGTACAGACTGCAGACACCATGCTGGGATTTCAGACTTGTCTGTATGTGTAGTGTTTTGCACTGATGTACCACTGTATTGTGGGGTTCCTTTTTTTCGACCCTGTGGAGTGAACAAGGGATCAAACAGAGCAGCACAAAGCTTTTTTCTGTCTTCTCTCCTATGGGAAGAAAGAAGAACAAGTTCAATCAGAGACTTTGAGCCATTTGACAAAAAAGTAGTATCTCTGTTTTTCTGACAGACTATTTTTTGCTTCTTCTCTTACTTCTTTGTCTTTCTGCAAAAATATCGTCTTGCTTGCTCTAATTGTGTTCATGTATTTCTCTCATGAGCTATGTTAATATTGGAGTACATACACATGGTAAAACTAGGATTTGCGATGAAATTTCAAATGAACGAAGGCATAATACCATTGGTGCAAACGTTTTAAAGAAGGCAGTACTTTCATGGAGCCTACTATAGTTGTTCCCATGAACATTCATAAAGTGAAATGCCTGATCCTTGAAAATAGATGCTTAACTTGTTGGCAACTGTCTCTGGAACTTTACACACAACCATTCACAAACAAAAAATTCTTCATGCAGTTCTGACCTCGATTCAAGCCATTTACACATGTTCGGTCCATTAAAGGAGTTCCTTGTTCGTGATGATGACGTGAATTAGGCAGTCCAATTGTGGCTTTGGTGAACTGAGAGAACTTTTCATACTGATAGAATCCGAGCACTGTTGAAACACTGGGATAAATGCACTACATCTGTTATTCTGCACAGTTAAAAGTTTCACTTGAACTACCATTTGGTGATTATAAAGCATAAAACATGCAGTGATAATAGATTTGTATTATTATTATTATTATTAATGTGGGGGCACAGTGTTTAGCACCGTGGCCTCACATTTCCAGGGTTCGAGTCCCATTTTGGGGTCTGTATGCATGGAGTTTGCATGTTCCGCCCATGCTTGGTGAGTTTCCCTCAGGGTAATCCGGTTTCCTACCACCGCCCAAGGACATGCCTATTCTGCTAATTGCTGTTTCCAAATTAGCCTGTGGTCTGTGTCTGCTACCATTAATTTTGTACTTGAGAGAGGGGGGTGGGGGGGGGTGGGGTCAACCTTTTAAGCACAAGCATCAACTGTTAGTTACATGCCTGGCACTGTGGCTCAATAGTCCCAGGCATGATCATGAATTCATGTTAATATGTTTGCTTTTGCTTAATTACTAGTGTGTGTCCCATCCAGGTTATCTTTCCCACCTCAAGCTCAACATTCTTGAACTGGCACTGGATCCACCTGACCGGGATAAAGCAGTTACTGAAACTGAAGACAGTTTAGTTTAAAGCACTGTAAACATAGTCTGGTGCAGCACTCAAGCATTTGAGTTAGGCTTTTAATTCTCTCTCTCTCTCTCTCTCTCTCTCTCTCTCTTGCTCTGTCTTTTAATGTCTTCTCTAGTCAGGTTTAACATTCATGTCTGGTGCTACATTTCCCTCCAGGATGTTTTAACAAAAATGTAATAACAAAATAGATTTTTGGCTTCGATGTCTGCGTAAGTGTGTGTGTGTGTGTGTGTGTGTGTGTGTGTGTGTGTGTGTGTGTGTGTGTGTGTGTGTGTGTGTGTGTGTGTGTGTGTGTGTGTGTGCGCGCGCACAGTGTGTATATTTCAATTTCACCCTTCTTTTCCTTGAACATGTTCACCTATCTTGTTTTTCACTCTGCATTCTCTCTGGAGATCAGCTTCTCCTTACTTCCTTAATAGACGATGACTGGAGTACCATTAAAGGCCTGTCTGCTTTAACTGTGTCACTCTGCATAATTTTAGAACATCCCACTTTACCACAATAGAGATAGTGAATACACATATACTGTATTTTGGGAGGTAATACAGTAATACCATATTCTGGGGTGTTTAAAATTAGCAATAATATCCTTTTAATTACAATAATATTTAATAAAATAAAAATACTACTATGTAAACGGCACTGTTTATAACAGGGTTTGAGAAGGTCATGAGAATCCTGGAAAAATCCCGGGACATAGAAATCACAGATTCCAGACCTGGGAAGGACAAAGATGTATGAAAATGTGTGTATCAGAAAGATTAGAAAAAGTGTTTTAATATTGACTAAAGCTCAAATGTTCATGGGTGGTTATGTGTGCCTGTGTGTAACACTGAGCATGTGCATGAAACAGTGAGTTGGTTTTAAGCTTTTAGAAGATGCACTTCTACAAGCAAGGCAAGTTTGATGAATATTAAACATCTTTTAGACCACACAGTAAATCAAGCTCTGTAAGTACATCATTTAACCACACCTACACTGCAGGCAATTTGGAAACACTAATCAGCCTACAACTTGTCTTTGGACTGTCGCAGGAAACAGGGGTCCCAAAGGAAGGACACAAAGCACAGGGAGAACATGCAAACTCTATTCACACATGTGAAATCTACACTCCAGTCTGTCCCATGATTATAAAGAGGCCCAATCTAGGAAAAATGTTCTGTAAATCCAGGAGGTGTTTGATCCATTCAGCAAACCACTGGCAGTGGCCTGGTCGATTAAATGTTGTAAATTTGCTGAGCCCACATTATCATTGTCTTAACTTTTTTCGTGGTCAAATCCTCATATCGCTTAAAATCATTAAAATAATAACATTAATAATCTTCTCAGTGAAATTGTTCCATTATTAGATCCTAATAATATAGATTTTCTGTCTTTTATTGTTTTAAAGAAAGCAGCATGTGTCCATCTTTTAAACTTTCCTTTTTGTAATCTCTGTTCGATTCTGCTGAAAGGTGAGGGGTTTCCACGTCGGCAGACTGGGAAAATAAGCACTTGCATCCGACAATCACAGTTCCATTGGATGAATCACGTTGTAGAAACTCGGTGTGAGAAAACGCAGGTCATTCTGTTTACACTAGCGGTTGTGTTTCAAGAAGGAGAAAATACAGAAATATGTTCCAGTTCAATTTCAGTCAAGTCACGTAGCACCTAAACGAAAATGCTGTGAGATGAAATGGCAAATGCGCCGAACACTTGAGCACTGTCAGAAAAGATTTTGGTTGAGTTTGCACACATTGGTTAATCACAATGAGTCATTTGAGCCACTTAATTTGACACTATTACTTTTACAACCCTAGCTAAGTTTTATATTATAAATGTTTTATTTGAAAAAAATAAAAATCCGTATATAATTTCTAAATTTTAGGTGGATTCTTAGTAATGAAACCCTGAATCATTTGCAGTGCCTGATTTATTATTCTGAGATATTTAGCAAGATTTGCAAATTGTGCAGAACATGAAAACTACTGACTCATTAAGTGATCCAATTTGACTAATTTCAATGAAATCATTTTAGTAAGCCAATTTACTGTACCTAATTCCAATCGACTCATCTCATTTCTACTGCTGATTCATTAACATTTTGAACAGGCGAACGATTCATTTATCCCTTTCAACACCTTGCTAGATGGGAATGTGGAGGAGGATGCATATAGAAGTAGAGGTTTATTGACAAACACTCCAAAACGGTATTCCAAAAGGCAAGGTCAAACAGCAATGGTGAGAGTCAGGGCAAAACTCAGAACCCTTATACAAACGTGGTCAAAAGCTGAACATAGTTTGTAACGGTAAACCTGACCGTGTGCATGCATGTTGGGTGTTGTAGCTTCTGGAGGCTATGTTTGTAGTCTGTGATGCATGCTGGGAAAATGAGTTCTGGGCCTGTTCCCCCTGAATCTCTCACACTTCTAAGGTCTGTTGGGGGATCAGAACATAAAATTTGTCACTCTGGTAACTTTCTGACAGTTTTACAAATTGCCTTGTATTTCATGAATAATTTAGGAACATCCGTGGATGAAAAGCTTGAATTTATTTATTCCATATAATTTAATTGAAAGACTTCGTGTTGGATATTCAAGTTACTCATTCCATTTGAGAGTAGTCTAATCGGTCATTTGTACTATTTTATAGCTCTCTCTTGTAATTGTCTTACGTTTAATATTATGTAGTTTGGAGTAGTTTTAATTCCATTAAAAAAAAAAAAACGAAGAAAACAACTTATTTTCACATTCAGACTATTTATCCTGCTACGGTCAAGTTACCTGGGATTCATAAACAAGTATTCTAAATATAAAATAAGTAATCTTCCCTTCACAAACTATTGTAGCTTCTATTTTTTTTTTCTCCCTCCAGAAATAATTGAGCATTCCACTTATCGCTCCAATCAGTCTCTTCACCTTTTCACCCTGACATGCTGTAATTATTGCAGCAGCGCAAGTATTAATCTGAATATGAGCATCAAACAGGGTGCAGAGACACTGTGCTGTTTTTTTCACCTATTAAAAGGAGCAGACCAGCGTCTGATGAGATGAGCCGAGATGAGCAAAAGAATCACTGACACTTCATTCATCTCAGGCGTTGCATAATTAGTTCAGCCTCATTTTTTGGAGGTTTGATGCGACGCAGCAGGGAGTTCATTTTTACACCCGTCTGCCAGATGTTTACACAGCCAATTGATTTGAAACGTGTTACTTGTCTTCGCTAAATGTTGCTACCTAGTTTCACACTGCAGGGAATGCAAATTAGTAGGGGGAGGGGAGTTGTGTATATGTATATACACTATATGAACAAAAATAACTGGCCAAACCTGTTAATTATTTAATTCACTCAGGCCCCTTATCCCATTTGAAGGGCAATCTTAATGTTTCAGCATACCAAGACAACTTGGAAAATGCTATGGTTCCAACTTTTTCACAACAGGTTTGGGAAGGCCCTTTTCTATTACAACATGAATGTGCCCCAGTGGAGTCAAGCACCTTCGGGGTGTCATGGAATGGAGATTTCGAGCCAGTCCTTCTTGTCGAACCTTATAAATGCTCTGCAGAATGAAAAGCATTAATATAAAAAAAAAAAAAACAACCTAGGTTTGGGTTCTCTCAGGGTATGACTCTATAGAGGATCTGGGGGGTGATGTGGTGTCGAGTGCCAGAATGTTAGCAGCGGATCTTTTGGTTGCTGTGGGTGAGGACTCCGAGAATTGGACTCTTTTGTCTGGCGTATCCCATGTGTGCTCGATCATATTTATCATACCAAAGTGTATTAATATTTATCATATTACAGTTATGTTGGAATTTGGATGCAAATTTGGCTGTGCTGGGGACCCATGTACTGTGGTGCACTGGGCGTTCTGGTGCCTTTCTCCCATGGCCAGCGTTGACATTTCTTCTGCAATTTGTGCTGCACTGGCTTTTCTGAGGCATCAGACGAGCCAGGCTGATCTTCAGTCCCAACAGGCATGAGAGAGCCTTGTATTTCCCACGATCCTGGCAGTTTACCAGTATATAGTTAATAATCAGTGTAAATATGTTAATGCTATGTGGTGTTAATGTTACAGTTATGGCTGATCAGTATGTATAAATTTATGTAAATGTGTCGTAATTAAAGTTAGTTCATACTCGCAGGAATGTATTTTCAAATAAGGATTTGCACTTTTTGTTTAAAAAAAATCCATCATGGGTTGTAAATGACTTAACAGAGCAACACCTAGAGACATCTTGGTGTTTTGAACACCGTGTAGATGTGAAGAAACAGAGTTCGGTTAATTGGATGCAAAGAAGCGTACAAGTCCTACTGTAATGTTTTGTCTTTGCAGAGTGCATTTTATATTGTAGAGTAAAGCAAATATAACATGACATGATCTATGCATGTGTGATTCAGTTCACAGCTTGTGTTGTCTCAAATACATCGTAACATATACGAGATGCAAGCTTGTGTGGTGCAAACGTGCTGATTTTATGACTTCATGTCAGCTCCCTTCTGGTTTTTGTCAGCTTTTTTTGTGTCTGTGGCTATACCAGTTGTTTATGGAGTGTAAAGTTTTTATCTCAGTGGGTTGCATGCATTAAGGGACACTAAGCAGCCATGACAAGATGCTGTTTCCTAGTTTATTGTCAAAGTCACACTGAGAGAGAAAAAAGGAGACGCCATGAGTAATTTGTTGCTTTTCTTACATGCATTAGTGGTGTGTGTGTGTGTGTGTGTGTGTGTGTGTGTGTGTGTGTGTGTGTGTGTGTGTGTGTGTGTGTGTGTGCGCGCGCCTGTTTGTATGTGTGTGTGAACCACAGTGAGCAAAAAAAGGTATGTGAACAGCCATGTCCACTATAATGATGACTCCACCAACATTACTGAAAACTAATTGTAGAAAACAAGTGAAAGAGACAATGAGTTGGATTTGCATGAAAGGAATATTCTCAGAGTATGCATGTAGAGCGGATATAAAAATGCTTACACACTCTATTTCAATTGCAGCTTTTTGTGATTTAAAAAAGCTCCATTAAGTCAAATCTTTTCCCACCTTGAATATGATAAACCAAGATTTAAATTTAGAAACAAGCAAAGAAAAAAAAAAGGCTGCATAAGTACTCACTTCCTCTAACTTGTACTTCGTTAAAGCATTTTTTCATGTCCTATAGCAATTTAGTTTTTTTGGTAGTTTATCTTGTTTTGGCCATTTCAAACCACCTTTGCATTTTTTTTTTTTTCACATTTATTTCATCATTATTGTTGTTATTTTGCTGGAAGGTGAAATTTGATGAAATCCATCTTCGGTTCTCTAACAGAGCCCTGCATTCTTTATGCCGAAACATATTACCGTGAGCACTGTGTTCTTTAGATGATAAGTTGTTGTGTTTTTGTGCCATTTTGGAATTTATGCACAAAGAGTTTTACTTCGGTCTCATTAGAGCATAGCACATTTCCACCCATGATTCAGGGTGATTTGGGAAGGCTTGGATGTTATTTCAGGTTTTCAGGTTTGGTATTATTAAGGTTTCTGTCTAGCCAATAAATAATGAAAACGAGATATTGTTGCCGTATGCACGGAATGACGTACAGTATGCAAGAATTGTACTTGCCAGATAATTCTGCAGCCTCCAATGCAGGAACTCTAATGTTATGACATTTTACTACAGCTAGTTCCAGCTGAGTAATCTGACATATAGCAAGAAAGCATATCAACACTTTGTCTCCTTAGGAATTGCTTCGAAGTTGTCTCGAATTGCCCCTACGCCTGTATTTTGTTCAGTGCTAATCAGCTTATAACACAAGGCTGCATCAAAGATTGCACTCTAACCCCTGATCAAGGGCACTACTTGGTGTGTGGGACAAGGGATTATACATCCTACATAGCACACTAGCTTTCCATTTAACGCTATTGGGGATTCTACCCCAGAACCCCAAAAGTTAACTACTATTCTAAAGCGAAATAAGTGTAAATATGAAGTAAAGCTCATGAGTTTCTCAAGACTGTCCACCAGTGAACCGCCGGTCATTGCGATAGCTACTGTAGGATTTGCAGTTCAACACTGTTTCCTTCAGTTGGCGGAGCAATGTAACTGATTAAAAAAAAAAAAAGAAGTAATTAAATAAAACAAAATAAATCAGAATCTGTTGAAAATAAATGTTTGTGGAACTGTTGTATAAAAGCAATATCACACTTCACTGAGTATCAGCACAGCTGTGATGTGGCTGTAGGCACGAGGGCGCAGCCTAAGTGCCAAAGATATCAGTAAATTCAGTACAACAGCATGACCTTGAGTGTGGAACTGGTATTAATTAATCAATACCTTTGTACCAGTTAGAATAGAACATTTAAAAGCGCTGTGATTGAAGGTTTATTCAATAATAAGAATTTGCTCTCTGTCTGGCTGAGCTTACTAATTAATAAATAAAGAAATAAATATAACAGTCATTATCTTATTCTGAATTCACTTAAGATTTTACTAAGCATGTGAAGAAAAATAAAAATGAACTTAAATATTGTCTTGGACAGCATTATGCTTGGATTTACAAAGGCAATCAGTTTAATTCCTAAATTGTTAACAATCATGCATGAGACAAGATTTGTTCTTTTTAATGAATTGTAGCATACATGGCGTTGAGTATTCTGGGATATTTAGAGCATCATTTTAAATATTAACCTTATCAGACGTGGCCTAACTCGCACTGTAGCAAACAAACACTCAACAACCTAATCAAGCGTAATCAGGTCAGGCTGGGGCAAATTACTCAGGATATTAAGCAGGGCTTTGGCTGTATAATTTTTTTTTCCCATCAGAGAAGTGTGCACCAGAGTATGTAGACACTTAGGCTGAGTGTGTTTATGATCAGAGGAGAGGTTGAATATCCTCTTTTTCTTCTCAGGCAGCTAGACGAATTGGCTAGAAGGCATATCCTAGCTATCGCAGTGACTTAACATCTGTACAACATCAGAAATATGCAAGTTGATCTCACTGGACTAATTGAGATCAGTGGGAGGGAATTTAGGCTATAATCAATTTAGGATTTTCCAAAAATAGTCAGCGTAACCATAACAACTGGAAGTAGATCATGTGCGTTTAGGTTTTATTTCTGGATTTTAGAACATACACTCACAGACCACATTATGACGTAAACCTTGCTAGTACTGGATTGGATGCACTTTTGCCTTTAGAACTTCCTTAATCTTTTATGGCATAGATTCAACAAGATTCTTTAAACATTCTTTAGAGATTTTGGTCCATATTAACATGATGGCGTCACGCAGTTGCAGATTTGTCGGCTGCTCATCTATGATGGGAATCTCCAATTCTACAACATCCCAAAGGTGATCTACTGGATTGGCACTGTGGAGGCCATTTGAGTAAAGCAAACTCTTTATGTTAAAGAAACCAGTTTGAGATTATTTGAGCTTTCTGACATATCGTGTGATCAAAATCTGTGCTCAGTCGGGACTAAACAGCCCAGAGTGTGCCAAGAAAAAATGCCTCACCCCATAACACCACCAGCAGCAGCTTGAACCATTGATACAAGGCAGGATGGAGTCCTATTGTAGTTTCGTGCTTAATTTTGACCCTACCATCACAGCTGAAACAGCAGAACAGACTCATCAAGCAGAAGAGACTCAATGGACCAGGTAATATTTTTACAGTCTTGTCCAATTTTTGAGAGTTCATTTCAATTGTAGCCTCAGTTTTCTGATCATAGCTGACAAGAGTGGCACCGGGTGTGGTCTTCTGCTGTTGTAGCCCACCTGCTTCAAGAGTTCGACCTGTTTGGCAATCAGAGATGCTCTTTGGCATATCTTGATTGTAACAAGATGTTATTTGAGGTACTGTTTCCTTTCTATCAGCTTGAACCAGTCTGGCCATTCTCCTCTGACCTCTGATCAGTAGATTATCAGTTTCTGGAAATACTCAGAGCAGCCTGTCTGGCACCAACAACCATATTATGTTCAAAGTCGCTTAAACGAAATTTCTTCCCCATACTGATGCTCAGTTTCAACTTGAGCAGATTGTCTTGGCCATATCTGTCATGTGCTTGGTTAATTACATACAGTATTTGCATTAACAAGCAGTTGAACAGGTGTAACAAATATAGAAGTGGCCGGTGAGTGTATTTACCACTAAAAATCAAGCAAATACAGTATGCAGTACATACTTTATGTATTTATACGTGTACAGGCACATATAAACCTGAAGTGGGTGCGGTCCAAACTTAATGGTATCATTGTTTTTCTTAATCACAGTAATATAAGCTAGATCTCAGCTACTGTAGTTAATGAATTAACATAATTGGTGACATAATTTGAACCACCATAATCTAGCAGACAGTTACTGAAGACAGTATGCTGTAAAAAGGCATCATATACAGTAGTGTTGCACATTTACAGTATGTTATGCAGGATCCCAATCCTGACACAAACCTTTAGTCTCAGTAAGTTACCCTGTGAACCTTTCTGGCAAGCTTTTAGGGAACAAAAATACTAAAACTATTAATTTTATTCATATCTGTCTTTGTATTCTTAATGCATTAGATGTTCATTTATGAACAATGTATTTGTATTCAGTTACATCCCTCGTCTGTGAAAGGTAGAAAACCTAGTACATGTAACATAATATTTTAGATCTTTTATTCTCTATTTGTAGCTCTTCAAAGAGAATTTTTATTAACAAGCAGTGAATTGCAGTTGACAGAATCTCTCTTTTTTCTTTCTTTTTTTTAAGAGTATGGTGTGTTGATTATTTGTGCTGTAGAATGCCGACACCTTTTAAGGTCAGTGACTTGATAAGAGAAGGAAACACCGAAGTTTAATAAAGTACAAGAAGATGGAAAAAATATGGATTGTTACAAAAAAAGAGAAAATGCACAGTTGAATAAATAGCAAGCTCACAGGATCGTTTGAGATGTTTGCATGCATCTTGGTAAAATTCTTTTTGAAGGATGTTTAAATAACACAAACCTGATCGTTAGATCATTCATCAAAAAAAAAAAAAAAAAAAAAATAATAATAATATCCAAACCATCCAATATTTCTTGCCTTATTCGCACAACGGCCCTTAACTTGAATTGCTCATGAAAATGACCTCAAGCCCGCCTCCTGTTTCTTGGTTCCAGATCAGCAGGTTTTTTGTGCCAAAGGGAGCTAATTTTTCCTGTGGTGGATAAGAGCTAATTGGTTTGAGATTAGGCACTGACTCTGACACAGAGTCAGAAGAATAGCATGTTCTGTAAAATATGGAAGCCAATAGCGGTTTTTAAAACCATGTTTTTGGATTAACTATTAGTTTTCTGCCTCCCATTAACTTTTTTTAATTAGAATGTCTGTGTTTTGGAGTGCTGTAGCTATTGGTCTATTAGCAATGCAAGCATGAGTCATTCAGAGAGCCGAGAAAGCTTGCGAGACTTTTTGTACATTCTGGATTGCTGATTAAAAAGAAACGCAAGCTCAAAATGTCAGCCCTTTCCTTTGTGAATGTGTCTTTTTCTGAAGTCAGAATATGTTTTATTAATATTACACATTGGATCATTAGTCACTAAATTTCTTTTTTAAATCTTATATTTAATTATTTACTGTATATGGTAATATTGACATACTGTAAGTATTCCATAAATGTATGTATCCCCTGAAACAACATACATTTTGGCCTGATGCACTGCCTTTCCAAAACAATTTGCGCACTCTAATATTTAGTTTGAACTTCTTTGTAGTTTTTTGTAGCTACAATGTTACAATTGAGCTACAATAAAATTAGAATTCGAATTTGAGTAAATCTTGACACATTAAATCACATGAACAATGAGCGTTCTCATTGACAGTGCATCTGGAAATGCTCTTAGTTTCACTATTAAACATAACTTCTATTATGCAGCTTCACCAAGAATTTAAGTGATCTCCAATCACAGTGATTCTTGACTTTTCTTCCACAAAGTTAACAGTTCAAGTGTTTATAATTTATGTATATTGTGATTGCGTTATGAATTATGTCTGAGGTCTGTGTGCAATTTCGGTGTTAAATCCTTACTGTGCACCCTTAATCCACTTCTTAATATATCCCTCCCTGACTAGTGAAAAGAGAATACAGTAAAACCAATAGAATGCATTTAGCAAGCGGGTCTTACCTTAACAAGGCTTCAATTCCAGGTTAAATTTAATCATCTTTAAAGAACAGTTTTTGATACACAGCCCTGTTCTCTATACAAAGTCAGTGGCTGAGACCTTTTGTAAATGTAAATACAAAGGCTATATCAGAATTTCTATGATCTGTGAAGTTCCTAATAACATACATTTTAAGTCACATTCTTTTTCTTCTGATTACCATGCATCGCTTGTATTTTTAATGGTTTTGTTGAATTCAGTGTAGCAATGACAGACATTATGGAAAAAAATCAGTACCTGCAGTCTTGACCTAGTTTAATTCCACAAGTATTTAGTATAGCGACTTCCACAAGTGCTGGCCCAATTATTTCACATACCCTTTCAATTATATTTTCAACATGATGCTCAGATGAATTCACCAAGCCATTCTGTTTTTTTTGTTTGTTTGTTTGTTTTCAACATCAAATAATGACATTGATATAAGATTCGTTTTTTTTTTACTTGATGAGAATAAAATTGTAGTATTGGATTTTGGTGAAATAATTAATCATGGTTCATGTAATTAAAATAAAATTTTTATCAGTTTGGGGATTTGTTCCATTATTTCAGTGTGAAGACGGTACAAAGGAAAGAATTCAGTGTTCGGAGTTGAAATAATAACCACTACTTATGGATGTGAATTTGTAAATGTGAGATTCTATTATTTGAATAATATGTTTTTAAAAAAAAAAATGTGATTCAATGTTTAACATAATACAAGATTAAACCTTTAACATTACAAGAAATGTACAAAACAAATGTGTTGAGATTAGATTATAATATGCTAGTGTTAAATAATGATCAGGTAAAAATGCCCAAATCCATGTCACCTTCAAAAATTGTGAAAGATTTTTAACATATTATACGAAGATGTGTCTCTTGATTCTAAATTTCACAATCCTTGTTCCATGAAAAATCAATTACAAAGTTCAGCTGAGACTCAAATAAAGCATTTGCAGTCCCACTGGTGGCTTTCAGTTATGGTGTATTTAGTGCAAATTCTATTATTTTTCTTCCTTATGTTTTTCTAGTTCCGGGTATCCATATGGCTAGTTCCAGTTTGCCTATTTCTGGCGAAAGAAAGGAGTTAAATTTGTACTAAATACACTGTAAATTTGAAAGATTCCTACTTAACGGAACAGGGGTGGTGGAATTTGTTCCCTATCACTTATACACTCATCGTATACTGCTTTATTTTGTATACAGGGTTGCGGTGGGCCTGGAGCCTATCCCGGGAGACATACGGCACGAGTGGGGTGCTAATTCATTGCAGGGCGCACACACACTTTTAGAGACAATTTAGAGATGCTAATTAACCTAATCTGCATGTCTTTGGGCTGTGGGAAGAAACCTACCAAGCAAACTCCCGGAACACAGACCCAAGGCAGGAATTGGGAGCAAAGTGACAATGCTAACCACTAAGCCACCGTGCCGCATAGTCTACTCACATTCTGAGTGACAATCTTCACAGCCAGTGTGTAGAGCAGGAAAACTGATAACCATTAATACCTATGGTAATGTGCTCGTATGCACCTAAATTTTGATTTAAGACAGACTTGAAACGAGCTGAACTGTCCCTTTGAATGAATACATCTACAGCCTGAACAGCATAAAACTACCGTACATGTACTGTATGTGCAGCTGTACCAAAAAAAACCTTCTGCAGACTTGCCTATTAAACAATAAGAGCTAAAAAGTGTACCTGCATGAACAAACTTGATAACAGTGCCTAATTATCTCTGAATGTCTTTCACTGCTTATATATTTTTTTTCTTTACAGCTGCCTACATCTTCTGTTTGCACAACATCACATTGCTGCTTTGTGTTGCAGGTGAAAAGAGCACATTTCTTCATCAGCACCTTGTCAGAAGCAGCTTGCACTTCGCTATGATCTCATTTGATGGTATGGAAAGCTCCCAGTATGTTCAGTTTTTACTTGATCATCGCATAGTAACATCAATCCTTGGAAAGTGGCAAAAAGTGTAGCACTTTAGAAAAGAAAAGTATATTTTTATTTACCTTATTTTTAGTCCTGTATGAATAGAATGGATTTTCCATCCATTCCATTTCCATTTGGACCTCTTACAAATAGCACTGCTTAATACTAACTGTGTAAAAAATGAAACCAGAAATTCACTTATTTGGCAACAAATAACACCATTATGGATACGATCCACTAATTCATGACCCATTATGTTTAAGGACTAATATTGAAATGAGACTACCGAAACACGCTCAGGATGCACAGAAGAGCTCTTTAATGAACGAATGTGAGTGAACACGTGGTGGAGGGCAGAAATATTTCCCATTAGAAATGTCATGCCAAATAAAACCAGACAGGAAAATTATCATAATAGGAGGAAGTGCAACTGTGTCTCTTACAAGGACAAATTTGAATCCATTTCACAAAATACACTTTTTGCAAAATAAATTTTTTGGGATTGTACTTGATATGTTGATGAATAATACATTTCATTGGTCATCCCCCAACACTTTTGTGGTAAGTGGCAACATTTTCTTACCAATACCCACCTCTCCCAATTACATGACAGCTACCAGCTAAGGCGGGTAACAACTAAAATGCTTCCTCAGAGACACATGACACCAGCCAACCTCATCTTTTCAAACTGCTTTTCATGCCGCATCACAGAGCAGCATAAGACGCTCAGAGGAAAATGCTGCCCTCTTGACAGGAAAGAGAGAGTATGCCACCCCTCCCACCTAGACGGCATGACCAATTTTGCTCTCTTGGCTCCTAGCCATCAATGGCTATGGCTTCTTTGGGATTAAAACTTAGACTCTCTCAACCACGGGGCAAACATCTCACTCAGAAGCCAGATAGTCATTTCAGATGAAGTTTTTCAGATGAAACCTTACCTCTAGTTGTGATGCAGTTTCTGTACAAGAAACATAAAGGAAAATTCACCCTGAACAAATTCAGTAATAGTTTTTATATTAACATTTTTTTTAATTATTTTTTTTAATATAGTCATCATTGGTATGATTGAATAGCCTTTTAATAGTTACATTGCATACATTGCCCACAATGCTACTGCTGCTGATAGTGGCACTAGTGGAATTTGACCCTTTCTTTGTTTGGGTCTGTAACACCATTCCTTTCATTTGTTTTCCTTCATATTTCATTAATGTTTTTAACTTTGCCAAGCCTAGCAACACAATATCTATTTATTATATTGATATCATGATGGTGATTTTGGTGTTACTTAAGTGTATTTTCACGTTAGGACTCCAGATCGTTTCCGAGAACACTTGACTTCAAAGTCTGGTTCATTTTGATCAGTGAGAACACAATCTGATCCCCGAACAGTACAGAATGCATACTTTCACACGGATCGAATCAGATGTAGAAGTGCATGAGCTTCAGTGCAGGAATACTGTGCCTTCATTTCACCTCTGCATTCAGTATACAAGTTAAGAAGGTGGGATCATGAAGGGTTCTTTTTTATTTATTTATTTATTTTAATTCAGTAGCAGAGGTAGGGACTGTGGCAAGACAAGTTCTCTGTGTGTGTGTGGGGGGGGGGGGGGGGACATTTTGGAATAGCGGTCTGAGGTTGTAGGTCAAGAGCTCTGAAATAAGAGGTGATCCTAGAGCATGAAGTTGGACCTTAAAGGCACCTCAGTTAAGAACCTTTCCAAAGAAAAATGACAGTGAAGTGACTGGGGAGAGACAAAGCTCAGAGGAAAGCACAGCCTTTGGTGAGTGATGTAAATGTGCAGGGCTAGCACCTTAACACTAGGTTCACCTGCAATTATTGTTTTAAAAGCAATGCAAGCCATGAAATATTTAGGGTGGGGTGGGGTGGGGGGGCACGATAGCATGATTTTTGTGCAAGAGTACTAAGGGTGGGTCGCCTTGGGGTTGAAAAAAACTGTATTTAAAAAAAATTATGGATTATTGGTGAATTTTAAATTTATATAAACTGTGATATATATAGAAGTCTCTTCTATATGTTTTGTGAGAAAATTAAGAAAATGTGTCTTCATGCAGTTTTGCCTTCATAGAAGGCAGTAATACAATAATTAAACCCCTAATAAGCTGTTACAGTATAAGCATGTTTAATAACTGATCTCTGATCTCTAAATCTAATGTATCTAACTGCCTGTCTGAGCCAGGTCCACTTTTCTCTCCTCAAGAAGTGTCCCTGTGTTATCTCTTCACCTCTCTGTCATCTCTAAAGAAAACAAAAGCAATGAGAATCCTTTTTTAAATGTCTTAAATGATTGCCTTCTTCTCGTTGACTGTGGGCTATCAAATTGCTTCCCCTTTTTAGTCCCAGTGCTGTGTTTAATGTGGAAAATCATGACATACTCATTTCCTGTCTATTATCTGGATTACAAGCATCACTCTTGCCTGGTTCAATTTTTTTTTTTGCAATCACAGTCACAAATCTACTCCTGCTACTGTCGCTCAGGATGTTCCTAGAGGATCAGTTCTTGTCTGTCTTCTTTTCATAAATTACCTGTTAAACCTGGGTCACATAATACATTGTCACCAATCTCAGCATTCACTGTTATGCTGATAATACACATATTTATGTATTATTTGTCCCGCTCATGCACTTCAAATTCTTTCATTTTAAACTCTCTGCTTGGCTGAATTTAAAACTGATAAAAGCAAGCTGTTCGATTCATTACCATTTCGTTCATTAACCATTTTCCCACTCATGATGAAATCGTGTTAACACATCTGGTGTTATGCATGTAATTACTAAAAATGTGTTAATTTCCCTTACGCATGGAGACTTTTTGGACACCCTCCATTCTATTCTCTCACTCGCGCGCTCTCTCTCTCTCTCATACTCTCTATATCGCTTTTCCTGTACAGCGAAGCCTGGAGCTTATCCGAAGGCTTATCGTGCTTTTGTTTTCAGGGCAAGAGGCGGGGCACATCCTGGATGGGGTTCCAGTGGATCACAGCGGGCACAAGCATGCATACTCTCATACACTCACTACTGGGAATTTGGAAATGCCTATTAGTACTATTCTCACTTACTCACTCATCGTCAATACCACTTTATCCCGTATATAGCGCCATGGAGGACCTGGAGCGTATCCCAGGAGACTTGGGTCATGAGGCAGGGTATCAATCCATTGCAGTGCGTACTGTACAAGTACGCACACTCACACACTACAGGGAATTTGGAAATGCCAATATGTATTATTCTCACTCCCTCATTGCTCATTGTCTATAACGCTTTATCCTGTATTTAGGGTCACAGGGGCCTGGAGCCTATCTCAGGAGGATAAGGCAGGGCACACCCTGGACAGGTTGCCAACCCATCGCAGGGCACACACATACACCCACTCGCACACTACGGGTAATTTGGGAACGCCAATTAGACTAATCTGCAGGTTTTTGGACTGAGGGAGGAAACTGGAGTACCCGGAGGAAACCCACCAAGCACAGGGAGAACATGCAACTTGACGCACACAGAGCCTGGCCGGGAATCGAACCCGGACCCTGGAGGTGCATGGCGACAGTGCTAACCACTACACTGTGCCGCCTCCTATTCGATTCTATTTGATTGTATTTTGAATGTGAATTTTTGTCCATTCATTAGCTAATTTAAAAGGAGTTGGCAACAACCAGCTTGTTTTTACCCAGGTAACCCCACCCCGTCACGCGCGCCTGTGTGCGTGTTAGATTGAGGAATTCAACTGTTTATTAAAACTCAAACAGCTCGTGACTGTGGAGCTCTCCAATGCACAAGCTGTTGCTCTCTCTCTCTCTCTCGCTCTCTCTCTCTGGCGAAGTGCCCCTGCGCAGCCCGAATCGCAGCAATGAAACCTCGCTAGCTCTCCCAGCTGTTCGCGTCTCATCCTGAGTTTCGGAGAGCTCTGGCACGCGCGGGCGGCTCCCTCTGCGCCTTAGAAAAAGCTCCGTAGCTGAAGGACATCTCTCTCTCTCTCACTCTCTCTCTCTCTCTTTCTCTCTCGTTCCCGGTGTGTCTGTGCGTCTCCTTGGCTTAATATATTTACTCTCTTGCGAAGCATCGCACTCCCGCACGCACTGGTCCCGGTGCGCTCCAGCGGATGACTTCGTTTTATTTCCATTATATTAGAAGGCGCCTCTCAGAGCGTGTACGCGCGGGCGACCCGTCACAGCGGTGCGCGCACACAGATGCACGCGTCCGCGGGGACCGGAGGGGCGAGCTGAGCAGTGATGGCGCACCCGTGGAGCGGATGCGGTCTGTGCTGGAGCCTCGTGGCAGCCCTCAGCGTGTTTCTGCCGCCCGTCGGGGCCAGAGGTGAGGGACAGACAAAAACACACACGCGCACACACAAACGCGCGCCCGCGTGTACAGACTGTAGTCCTCCGGATCTCCAGGAGCGCGCAAAGAGTTATTAGCGCGTAATGCGCACAAAAAAAAAAAAAAAAAAAGTTACTGCATCGTTTCAGAAGGTGTGTGTGTTTGCTACAGTGAATTAAAGTGATCGATGTGTTTGGATGATATGCCTAATTTCCATAAGGGACATGTCCATTTCAAAATGCCCGAGTGTTTATCCGTTAATTGCATTTCGCACACATAATGCATGTTTTTGGAACAGGAGCTGAGAGTTGCAGTGTTGAATGAACAAGAGTTATTTCAGTGATGTATGTGTTTATTGAACTCTGAGATTTATTCGCTGCATTACAGTGGCTTGAGAGCCAAAATCATGCTGTGCAGCCAAATGCTGTGTATTAATTCTATTAAGTGAATTGGTAATGCTTGAAGGTGCGTGTGTGTGTGTGTGTGTGTGTGTGTGTGTGTCCACACCCAGCATGTGCGAGGGTTTTACATCTTCCCTGAGGCAAAAAAAAAAAAAAAAAAAAATTCACACTGTGTGTTATGCGATGCACACTGTGCAACAGGTTTTACAATTAATTCATGCTGTTCATCCCCACACCTTCTCTGTGTTTTTATATCTATAATATTAAAAGCACTGACCAGTGAAGTGAGGATGTAAGAGCATCTCCAAAAAGTCTTGTGCAGTGCGCCCGGGATACAGGGGTCGGCACCTACAAAAAAGTCGCTCTGAGTGCCAAAGACTTACTGATCAGACTCTCTTTTGGGTAACGAAGGCAAGCCCTGCTGGTCCCACAGAAGAGCTATTAAATAATTTGCTTAAAGAGTTAATGCTGGCTATGACAGAAAGATGCTGCATATGGGGCTGCGTACCTGAAGATGGGTCAGAGTGATACTCCTGACCACCGACAATGGGCATGTGAGCATCAGAATTGGATCGTGGAGCAATGGAAGAAGGTGAATTGGTCTGGTGACAGCCAGGTGCTTACCTGTGAAAGATATGGCACCAGGATGCACTATGTAAAAAAGTCAAGCTGACAGATGCAGTGTAATGCTCTGGGCAATGTTCAGCTGGGAAACCTTGTGTCCTGGCATTCATTTGGATGTTACTCTGACACGTACCACCTACCTAAACATTGTTGCATAACCGAATACACCCCTTGCTGGTAACGGTATTCCCTAATGGCAGTGGCTTCTTTCAGCAGGATAATGCTCCCTGCCACAATGTAATAATTGTTCAGTAACAGTTTGAGTAACATGACAAACAGTGGAAGGTATTGATTTGCCCTCCAAATTCCCCACATTTCAATCCGATCAAGTATCTGTGGGATGTGCTGGACAAACAAGTCTGCTTCATGGCATACTGATAACACTGCACACCTTCAGAGGTTATGTGCAGTCTATGCCTCGAGCAGTTCCGGCACAGTGCCAAAAACAATATTAGTTAGGTGGGTTAATGTTATGGCTGATCAAAAAATATATATAAAAATTGCATATACATGTATAGCTATTAATGTTTGACACCCATGTTTATTTCTTTGGAACATTTTATTTCTAAAGCAATTTAAATTGGACAAAAATCAGTGAAGCATGCCACTGAGGATGGAAAGCAGGGGTGTAACTAATCGTTAACCACTTTACCCTGGTTAAGGGTGCTGGATCCAGAGCCTGAACTATGAATGCTGGGCATGCTGAACCATAACTCATGCTCACGATTGAACCAGAGATCCTGGACCTGTGAAGTGGCAGGAGATTTGCAGAAAATTCCCAACTACAAGTTTGTGACCATAAGATCTATTTTTGAACTTTGTTAGAGTTTGGGACTGCGTACAGTTCTAATAAGCCAGGCCCAGAAGCGGAAATGTAATGTAACCTTGTTTCAAACCACTTTGACTCTTGCCAGGCCACAAGTAGATGTGTGTGTATGTCTTGATGCTCTTACATTTATCCTCCCTGAGTTATACTTTCAATCACAGCCGACCTAGAGGATTATATTGAAATGTAAAGGAGCCTACACAGTGTACAAACTGTACTTAGGTGCCCTTAGTGCAGAAAATAAATGCCCCTACAGTTGGCGAGTTGGCAGTGTCTCTAATACATTTGCGAGATTACAAATAAGGCAGAAGGAGGCTTGTTACATAAATATGTTAGCACATGTCATACTTCAACTTTTAAAGTATGTGTTAACTCGGTTATATTTGATTGATACTTGTGTGAATATGTACATGTGGGTGTTGCACATAGATACTTATACATAACGAAGACCAAACCAGACTGTACAGAAAATAAAATGTTATCAAACGTCAAAATGGCCCAGATTTTCACAGTAGATTGTCTTTAGTTTCATAGTCCTATATAATGGACAAAGGAAATTCTGAATGCAGTTAAACAAATAAATACATGAAGAATGCGGTTTATATCAGTAACAGCGCGTTTTCAATCTCTCTCCAAGAACCTAATGTTTTCTATAAAGTCTTGAAGATAAGTCATGTGTTTGTCAAATCATGCATCTTCAACCAAGCAATTCTCATCCACTTAACCTTTTTTGTTGCTAGATTGTTATTTGAGTCATGTCTTGTACCATTTTCCATGTAAGTGTTTTGCTTGGCACACGGCTCCACAGATTAGCAGTAGGTGATATAAAAGCTGTAAATTCATTTAAGCTTTATTCTTTGTCCATATCGTTATATTGATTTTTTTTTTTATGTCATATGTAAACACAATTGGGCCTGCTGTTATATAGGAATAACAGGAGTACGTTGTTGTCAGTTAAATAGTTTGTAGAAAGAATTAAAAGGTTAAAGATAAAATAAGATGATCAGCTTTAATGTAATCAGTGGTTTTATTATTTCAGATTGAAGCCCATGTATTGCCTGTATTTCTGTACGGCAGATCTCTCTGTCTAACTCACAGTATTAATACATTACAAAGAAATCGACAGAGGAAGTCGGATACTACTTTTAAGTAGATTTTAGGTTATTAAAGGTCCCCACCTCAAACTGCTGCGGATATGTTTTGTGAGATAGTGGTTCTTCACATGACTACTTTTATCAGTTTCGAGAACATGTGAGACAAACTGGTTTTAAGCTTCAGCAGGAAAAATAAACATACATTGATCTGTCAGTTCATCTTTGAAGGTTCAGCGTTAATAGTCTAACTGTCTTGTTTTTTGAGTAAGCCAAAAAACAAACGCTTTTGTTTGTGTTTTGTGAGGATTGTGGCGGCTTATATGTGTATTACGGTCGTTTCCGCGTCTTCTGCATACTCTGTATAGACAGTTAACTATCGCATGACACACCCATGAGTAAAAAAAAAAGCGCTACTCTATATGTGACTAAAGAAATTACTGGATGCTGTGATGGAATCTGCCATAATACTGCTCATGATGTGACTTTTACTCAACATTTAAATTTCATTCAGGACATTGCTAGTGGATTCTTTGAGACTGCGCATTGTGGAATGGGGCCTCCTCGGGCTGGAAATATTTGTTGGGTATCACATCGGTGCTTGTTTGAATTGGGATCCTATGCAGTTTGGAGGCCAGATCTGTGACCTTGGGCTCTTTGCCCGATGGGCCTTGTGCATGGCAGGCTATGGTGCACTGGGTGTTATTGTGCCTTTATATCTTGCCAGCATTGATTTTTTTTTTTCTTGTCGATTTTTACTGCATTTGCTTTTCTGTGGGATTGAATCTGACAGGCTGGCCTTTGGCCCCCAAAGGAATGGGTGAGCCTTTGGTGCCCATGATCCTGTCACCAGTTTACTGGTATATAATTGTTAATGAGTTCATGTTGTGTAGTGCTGATGTTATGGCTGATCAGTGTACACAGTTGTAGAAAGTCCAGGAAACATGTTTGTAATACTTACCTTACGAGAATGTACCTTTTCTCTCATCTGAAGTTAATACGAAAAACAAAAATGAAGAAAGCATCTGTGTTCATGTAAAGTGTCTTCCTTACAAGTCCCTGTGAATAAGCTGCCACTACAGCAGTGTTAACACTTTAGAAAGCCCATATTACTAAACCATCCCGGACTCACAGAAAGCCTTATCAACACTAAACCTGTTTGTGAGAAGTGTGCTCCATACAAGTCCCTGTAAATGAGTTGTCACTATTGAAATGTTAATGCGGTAGAGTACAAAGACCATATTAATATAACATCCTGCTTTTACAGAAAAAAAAAACCTTGCATATGCAACTTATTTGCAGCACCTTGTATACAGTGAATATCAACATGCTGGCACAAGCACAAGAAAAATGATTTATTACATATTGATCTTACTCAAACAGCATGGTGATAGAGGCGGGCGTGAATAAGTAAATTTTTGAAATGTTGGTATGCAACATATGCGCGGGCCAGATCATTGAAATTTAGCATACAGTATAGACAGTCCTGCAGATAATTTGAAGGCAAACATTTCTTTTTCCTCATTTCTCTCTCTCTCTCTCTCTCTCTCTTTTTTTTTTTTTCTGCGAGACCGGGTTGAATATAAATGCTGCAGCTGGAACTGCTATGAGAGCTGCTGCTATAGAAAATTAATTAACATTCAACAGTATTATGGTATTAAAAAGGAGTCTTACATATAATCCACACACAGTCTGATTCGACAGAGCAAAAGACTTAACCACATTAGAAACTATGAGGAAAAAATAGAACAGGGTTTCTGATCTGGATGTGTGTGACACTCAGCAACTCAGTTCTGCTATCAGTTGTGTTCAGAGGTGACAAGTAATGGAGTAAAACCACTCTGTTACTGTACTAAAGATTTTCTGTGTATCTGTACTACAGTATTTTCCTTATATGATACTTTTTACTTCTACTTATTACGTAGTGTGATGAAAAACGTGTGCTTTTTCTCCTTATATCTCATCAACAGATCCCGCCCAGTTGCTCTGGATACTTCTGCAGACACTTTCAAACAGGGGCACTTGCCAAGTTAAGATTAGAAGTGATTAGTAGCTAACTAGCTAACATACTGAGCAAAAGAGTTGTGTACTCCTATGTTTGGCTTCCGTAGTGTTTCATGCCAATAACCTTGTTTTTTATTTATTTATTTTTTTTTTAACAACCTTGTAATTATAATGATTTGGTATGTCTTTTACCCATATTTTCTTCTATGTTCATGTATGTTTAATGATGTTATACAGTTTAGCAATGGGAGCAACTAGCTTCGCTACCAAAGTAATGAAAGATGCTATTCATTTTATATATTTAAAATTTTGTCGCTATCGAACTTTATTAGACCTGCACATTCATATTATCAACAGCAACTGATATTAAATTATTGCTCATCAGTAACTCCGTCAGATAGAAATCCAGAAAAATCTGTTCCTTTATCAAGTACTTGTACTTTTGTACTTAATATACATTTTAGAGGACATACTTAATACCTTGAGAGAACGAAGCATGGTGGCTTAGTGGATAGCAGGAGTCGTCTTGCACCTCGGTGGTCCGGGTTCGATTCCCGCCTTGCGGTCCGTGTGCCAGACCAATTTGCCCATAGTGTGTGAATGCATGTCTGAATGTTGACTGGTGGTCCTACCACGGTCATAAAAATGAGAATAAACACAATGGTTACCATTGGCCTCCACTGTCCCTAGTTGGACCACAGAGGTTCCTGGATGGATGGACTTAAGTGTTGAGTTTTTGTACTTCTGTCACCTCTGGTTATTTTATAAGTGTTGTGAAAATATAGTTAAATTGATTGCATAGTCCATAACCGCTCTGAATAAAAAGTGACTGCACTGCATAGCCAAGATGCTGCTTTCCATTAATGAATTGAAAAAAATTGAGCAGTGTTGGAGCTACAGTACCTGCTTGGTATTAATTGGCTCACAAACTGTTTTATATATATATATATATATATATATATATATATATATATATAAATAAAACAAATGGAACATGAACGGGTATGTTAAATTGTTAGAACTAACAACATGTGTGGAGCAGGTGTTCATCTTAATTATTAGTCACTAATGATGAAGCAGTGTTTATTTGATTATAGATTCAGCCTAACCTTTAGTCTACAGTTTAAGATAAAAATATTGATTGGGTGCATGTTTTTATGGTAGATGTTTTATGCATCATTGGCAAGAACTGAACATCAATTAGTTTAGTTTGATTAAATTTAAGAGAACTAGTAATTAGTAATGTCGGCACGGCAGCTTAGCAGTTAATACTGTTAATACTACTGTCACCATGCACCTCCAGGGTCTGGGTTCGATTCCCGCCTCGGGTCTGTATGCATGGAGTTTGCATGTTCTTGGTGCTTGGTGGGTTTCCTGGGTACTCTGGTTTCCACCCACAGTCCAAAGACATGCAGGTTGGCATTCATAAATTGCTCGTTGTGTATGAATGACAATTGGCTGTTGAACTGGCAACTTGACCCATTAAGTAACTGCCACAGAAAGGACGAATATACCTCCAGAGTGAGGAGTATCAATTGTCTGATGTGCCGGGTGGCATGTGGATGGACCAAAATACCAAAAAAAAAAAAAAAAAAAAGGCATTAGAGATGGGGGGATTCAGTTACTGTACAATTCATTTCACGTATTGCCACTCTGACTCCAGAAGTGTGTGTGTGTGTGTGTGTGTGTGTGTGTGTGTGTGTTTTACATAAAACAATTCACAGATTTCTGTGTGGTAAAAATTATTTGTAAGGTTTGATTAAAATTGGAACAAAAAAATGGTTTCTTAATTAATTATTTAACCATACAGAGTATAAAACAATGAAATACAGAATAGAACATTTTATTGTGACAATTGTGGAAAAAACGAGACCTGCCATTTCCAAGCTTCAAAAATATATTCATGCCATACCCATTCCTTCCTATATCCATGTTGTCGAACTTTAACTGATCAGTCAGAGGTGGGTAAATGGTAGTTAGTAGGGATGGGAGTCACCAAGGACCAGCCGATTTGAGATTATCATGATAATTAGGTGCGGTTTAATTTGTATTACAGTTTCTTTAAGTACCACGATTTTCTAAATATTCAAATTCTAAACACACTAAATACATTTATGATTCTAAACAAACTTAGCAATAATTTACTAAAAAAAACAAGCGCAGCATTTAAACAGTACAAACTAACTTCGAATACAAGACTAAACATTTAACTGAGCAGGATGTATCTCTGTCATCCGCTATAGTTATAATGTATAACCAAACTGAGCAAATAATGCACTCCTATCACACGGAATGAAAATGTGTAAATAGTTTACCTGCAGAATTATAAAGAAACAGTGATGTTTTACTTCCTTTAAAGTTTGAAAATGCAACAGTGAGCGTGTGGGTTAAGCGGCTGTAAGCACACGGCTTCTAATGCGGTCATGTGGGGCTTCTAACACACATGATTTTTAACTAATTAGCACTCACATCGTTTTGAGACTTGTGTAAGCATGTGTAATGAGTGGGTTTGAGATTACTTCGCTCCCAGAGTTTGGAGAGAAAGGCAGATTGGAGGCTTTTAATTGATAATTTTGATAATGTAACGTCATAAAAATGCGTTACATTAGAAGTTATTGCACCACTTCTGTACCACCAGAATTGGCCAATTCTGGTCACTGGCCAAAAGAAATATTTTGGAGTCAGTGTGGTGATAGGTGAATCACCACACAAAAGAATTGGGATTTGTAACCAAATTGATTTCCTGCAATCTCTAAGGGTTAAACAGAGTTGACTCCTCTTTCTGAGGAGGCTCAGGAGGTCCTTTAACGTCTGCAAGATCTTGTGTGTTGCACATGTTGTCCGACTTTGCTATGGCAGGTGGTGTCTTCTTTGGTGTTCTGGGGCAGAAGTGTAGAGGCAGCTGGTTCCATTAGACTTAAACAAGCTGTTTAATCTGAACAGTGGTTCAGTTCTGGTGGTTGAACTGGGAGACCCTGGTGGGTGGGTCTGAGGAGAGGATGCTGCAGAAACTTCTCTCCATCATGGACAATTCCTCTCACCCTCTGTGTGCCTCCTTTGTTGAACATTCAAGGACACCTAAAATACTTTTTGTCCTGGTTATCTTATTTTGTCTTATCTGATCTTATTTTATCATATCTTTTATTCCTCTTTTTTAAATAATACAAATGTAGTTTATGTTCTCACAAATTATACAGATTTTTATTTTGAAGTCTTATCCAGATGGATAACAGTCTAAAGTGTAAATTATAAGGTCCATTTATAGGGATTCGAAAGATTTAAATGCTGGAAAATCTGTCTGCAGATATGAAGGTCACATGTTTCTATCTGCTTTTTGCACAGGAGTCTGGAATTCTGCTTAGCACAGATTGGAAAAAAAAATCCTTGTGTCTCTTGTGTAGTAACCATGGAAATGCCAACGCCACAGACAGCACCTACAAATATAATAATAATAATAATGATAATAATAATAAAGTGCCTCTATTATTATTATTATTATTATTATTATTATTATTATTATTATTATCTAAAATAGTAATAAAGACATTAGATTAACCGTTCATCCCCAGCCCTGTGGAGACTCTCGCCTGTTCATGATTTACTAAATTGCAAGGTTGGATGATGATACATTTATATAACTTCTTATCAGCAGGTGCGACCTAAATAAGTTTTGTATAGTGCGCTGGTCCACTAGCTAGCACTTACTGGAGTTGACTGCAAGTAAATGAGCTGAAGTAAAGCCGGAAATGGAGTTTTACACATGGTCTAGTACAAATATGAATCCCATTTATCATTTATCCATATATATATATATATATATATATATAATTTTTATTTATTATTAAAAAACTACCAAAAACATGTAAGTCAGTCATCTCAAAATGGTAATATATTGTGTGAACCAAAATATCTGACCTAAAACCTTTTATTGTGATTTATCCTGATCTGCTTCATTTATTACAATGTGTGTAGACAGGGATTAGTATTTAAAGAAAGCCACTGCCTAGCCAAAAAGTCACCATTTCAGAAGAGGCATATTTTTGGGGTGCATTAAGCAAAGAAAACAACTATGGAGATTTAATCTGGTTTAAGAACCATTCAAACACCTTATGAAAACCTGGGGCGATAGAGCAGAACCGTCAACCTTATGAAAGAAATGTGGTTGGAAAAAAAATCATGACTGCATATCCCTCCCTTAAACACTTGGTGAAGTTGCATGGTAAAAAAAAAATCTACAGTAAAAACCAGAGCTATGTTTAATAGTGAAAGTAATTGCTGTTCCATACGAACACGTTGTGATGAGAACTCACAGGATTGCGACTAAACTGCTGTGTGGCCATAAGGAAACCACTCAGAAAAAAAGGCTGTAATTTCCATGGGGGCATAAAGATTGGACTTTGAAGCAACAGAAAAAGGTCTGATGAGTTCAGATTGATTTCTTGATTCAGGTTAATTTCTTTTGATTGTGTAAAGCTGCTTTGCAACAATGACAAAAAGTGCTTTACAAATAAAATTGAATTGAATTGACGATATTCCAAGAGCAATGGTCCTGTCAGGGTAAGAAGGGAAGCGCATAAAGCGATGCACCCATCATACGTAGTGGCTACTGTACAATCCTCTACAGGCAGTGTTATGATCTGGGGTGGTAATAAAAGGAAGGTTTTTCTTCCTTATTGGCACAGGCATATTTAAGGACTCAAATTGTGAAAGAGTGATTCTGGGAGTATGAAGAATCATTTTCACACATGACCTGGCTACCACACTGCATGCAGTAATCAAAGCTGAAGGTTACTGAATAAAATCTTAGAGTCTGCAACTTCTTTTGGCCAGGAAGGGTAGTTAACTATACAGTGGAACCTTGGATTACGAGCATAATTTGTTCCAGAAGTGGGCTCGTGTTCCAAAACACTCGTAAACCAAATCATCATTTCTCATAAGAAATAATGAAAACTCAAATAATTCGTTCCACAGCCCCAAAAAATAAATACATAAAAATAATTAATACAATCTATAAAATGAAAATAAAACAAATTAACCTTCACTTTACCTTAAAAAAAAAAGAAGTACAAATAAATCTTGACAGATAAGTGTTTCCGTTGGTGCGTGCAGGCGCCGTTTGTGTGTGTGTGTGTGGAATTAGCCCCTTCCCTTGCCTCGTTTTACACAGTAACACTCCTCCTCCCTCTCCCCACCTCGCTTTTTAAGTTTCACAACACACACACACACACACACACACACACACACAACGGAAACACTGTTTTAACAGGAAAAAAAGAAATCTCTCTGAGACTGGCATGAGCGCATATTAACGGAATCACTTTTTAAGTTTCACAACAAACGCATAAACACAACGGAAACACCGTTTTAACAGGGAAAAAAGAAATCTCTCTGACCTGGCATGAGCGCATACTAAGGGAATCACTGCTGTAAAGTAAAAAAAAAAAAAAAATGAACCAGCACCTTACCTTTCGCGACTGAGCAGAGTTTCTGTCTGTTTGTGAAGCCGGGGAGGGGGTGAAAAGGCGAAAGAGTGTCTGTGTGTGTGTGTCGGTGTCAAATTACGCGTGCACACGCATAAGAGACAAGCAGAGTTTCTGTGTGTTTGCGAAGCCGTGGAGGATGGGGTGAAAAGGTGAGAGAGTGACGGTGTCAAAATAAGAGTCGCATGCGTGACACATGATACTCAGCGCTCGTAAATGAATACTTGCTCGATTTCCGATTAAACATTTATTAAAAATCTTTGCTCGGTTTGCGGAACACTCGTGAACCACGTTACTCGCAATCCGAGGTTCCACTGTACATGCAAAATATTACGTTTTTGATTTCTGTTATCATTATTATCATACTTTTAGATAAACAATCGAATCCCATTAGTTTGTATTCTACAGCAGGTTTTCTTTTAATAAATTAACAAAAATGCTTTACATCATCTTCTGCTTTTCCTAATGAATGTTTCGTAAAATGCTTAAAAGCATGTAAAAATGTAAAAACTAAATAATTTGTTATATTGGCACTTATACATAATAATCAGCTAGTGTTTTACTTAGCCTTTATCTCCACAGTGAACATTTTCAGCAACATTTATTTACAACTTTCTTCAGTTTCTGTTTGCTTGTACTCATTGGATGTCAGATTTTACAGAATTTTTCTTTGAAAATTGAAAAGCAAAATACTTCACTAACACACATACATACATGTACAGGAACAATTTAATTCTCATAGAGAGGGAGACTTCTTCAAAATATTAATCTCGATAGAAAAAGAGCTTTGATTTTCCACACTAAACAGAAACCCTGACCTTTCGACATCCACTTAACTTTAACTGATCCCTTATGAGCCATTTGCAAGTCAATTAGCAAATTAGCCCTAAGGACGTGACCCCTCTTACGTTCTTCAGACTATGGAAATCAGATAGAGCTGGTCTAAAATTCATAATTAATGAGTAATATTCATTTACAACATCAAGAGGAATGCTACGGCACACACATACTGTACATGAGTCATGAGAAAGGTTTCCATAGGCAGGACCGTTGAATAAATACTGTATGAACCATAAAGCTGTTAAACTATTATGTCCCATTCCTCTCCCGTTGACAGTGTTTTAGCATCATTTTCATTGTAGTGGGTTAAAATACATTTTGCACTTATCGTTTCATCACAAGTGATGTTTTATTGATCGGCTTTTAAGGTGAGCATGTCTGTGCGTGAATCAGATTTCTATTTGCATTGCAGAAAGTAAGAATTAAGTGTGTGTGTGTGTGTGTGTGTGTGTGTGTGTGTGTGTGTGTGTGTGTGTGTGTGTGTGTGTGTGTGCATGCATGCACAAGTGCACTAGACTTATTTGTAGGGGTGTAACGGTATACAGATTCTAATTTGTACCGTTTGTGATACGAGTGATACAGTCTAGCATTAAACACTACTGAGTGTTTCATTCTATTAATTAAAGCAGTTAATAGCAATGGCACTACAATTCTGAGGAATCCTTAACTATAACTTCAGAGATATGAAATTTGTACAGATCCCATCATATGCACTAATTTGCAGATCAGAATAGTCATTTCCGACTACAGTGCATTTATCAGACGAAGTGCAAAACTGGACGTTGTTGCATTGGAATTTTTTAATCATGCAAGAAATGCTCCTGTACTCTCGTGCCAGGCAGGTCGATAGAGCCACCTGAAGAAAGTTTAACAACTGTCTGGATAAAACTAGCCGCAAAATAGAAACATTTGTCGCGTTGGTGATCGTTTCAGCCACCATCTGGAACTGTGCAGTAGGCACATGCTGAACACCTTTTCGATGTGTTTACTCCTTTCCACCTTTATAATGTAATGATGTACAATCCCATGATTGAGTGCCACCCAGAAGAAGATTTTTATTCCTTTTCTGGTTGCTATCAAGGTTTATTCCTGTTTACTCAGGAAGTTTTTTTTTTTTTCCCCTTACCACCGTCACCTCTGGTATGTATATTAACAATCTAAAACTAAAACTAAATCTAAAACTTCAGTAATACAGATTCACCCTTGTGCATGTTGATAAATGGTGTAAATTATATACTGTATAAATGGCCATGTGTGGTCACGGAACATTTCGCGACATTTAGTGACATTTAGAAATCTCTATTAAGGCCAAAGCTAAAACAGCTGAGAAAGACAAAACAATGACTACACAGCGAAAGAATGTGTCTCAACCATGACTTGTTCCAATTATGACATGTTCCAAGCGTAGCACTTAATCTTTCAGTAATGCCAGCTTAGCCACTGCAGCATTTTAAGTGCAGTAGTGCCAGACTTGCGCCTTTTCATTATATTGGGTGGCTTTTTTCCCAAATTGAATGTTCCTTATTTTTACCAATATTGTGTGTGAAATAAATTAGCTGACAGTGTAATCCGTATATATACAGTATATACATTTGCAGTCTCATCTCCAACACGATGTGAAGCCAACTATTTGATCATCCATATAAGGAAATATACTCACATGCTCTTATACAGTATAGTAAAGATGCTTATCTGAACTAAATAGATTTTCATGAATGTCACTATTCTTTTTTTTTTCTATTCTTGGCTGCTCTCATTTGGCATAGCCAGAGTAGATCATCAGATTCTCACATTTAGTTTTTGGCTCAGGTTTCATGTTGGATGCCCTTTCTAAGGGTTCCCATCAACCCCAATGGCCTAGTGTGGGACTTTGGCTGGGATGCAAACCTGGTCCTTTCATATGGCAGATGAGAGACACCAAAGGCATTTCTTGTACCTTGCAAATGCTATGTGAGAGATTTAATGAAGAAAAATAAATATACAGTTTCACAAATGAGACATAATGCCATATGGTTAAAAATATTTTAGGATTAAAAAAAAAAAAAAGAATAAAATAGTCTCTTGGACTGCTACATTTTTAACAAGGTGCTCATTTATAGATAAGATTGACCAGTTTATATATTCTTTTTTATACCAGTACTTCATCTGATATCAATAGCCTATAAAATAAACTGCCTGCCTTGCTCAAAACCAGTCTGATCGGTGACATTTCCCTGTCTGTTTTTGCAGCTTTGAGTCTATTAATTCATCCAGACTTGTCCTTGTTGTTTTAGTTATGAAAGACCTGGATAATGAGGTACGAAATAAACAGAATTTTGACATTCTATTAAAAAATTTACCTGCAGGTTTGTTTCCACTTGTTTTTTATTGCTCGACACTAAATATTGTTGCTCTCCCTCTCTACTCCATCTTAATGATTTTTTTTTCTGTACATACCAAGTAAAGAGCCTTGAAGATGAGTAACCCTGAGCTCCAACAAAACACTCTTCGAAAATGTTAAGTAGTAACAAGGGCATCATGCTGTCCCCTTTCACTCTCTCTCTCTCTCTCTCTCTCTCTCTCTCTCTCTCTCTCTCTCTCTCCCTCCCTCTCTCTCTCTTGCTCTCTTACTGTTTTACTTACTTGTACTCAGTTATTTTATTTTTTTTTACTTATTTTCACTCACTCTCTCTCTCTTTTTATTTCCATTTCTTCTAGTTGCTCTTTCTGGTATGCAATGACGAATTCTGCTTTCTTTTCTGTTACTTCCGCTCCATTGCATTTTTCCTTTTTCCATCAGGTTTGTACTTCCTACTTGCACACTGTATTTCTGTTTCTGTCTTTTTGTCTGTTTTCTTCTCTCTCGCTCTCTCTCTCTCTCTCTCTCTCTCTCTCTCTCTCTCTCTCTCTCTCTCTCTCTCTCTCTCTCTAAGTGCTTCCATTTTCCAATCATGTTTCTCGAGGGCTTTTTTCCCATCTACCCTCTTTTTCCTGGTGGCCTCTTTCCTTGTATTCTTTTCATTTCCTTTGTATAAATTGAGGAGAAAAGAATGAAAGCAAAACAAGGACATAAAGGTAATAATAGGTCAAGAGAAAGGAAAAGAAAAAAGTAGAATGGGATATGTTTTAATTTTAATCTGCATTAAACTGTAAATCGTTTTTTCTTCATACAAAACCTTCTCTATTCTCACATGAGATTTAATCTGATAAGAAGAGGAACGGCGAGGAGAATAAGGAGTGGGATGTTGAGCAATGGAGTGATAGAAATGCAGACGATGAAGTAGCAGTGGAGGGATGGGGTAGGGTATAGTAACTTGTTTTCATTTCTGACCAGTAGGTTTTCTCTGATTAATATTAAACAGGATTTATGTGTCAGTAGAAATATTTAAAAATAATAATCGGGATTGGGAAGACTGCTTCCTGTCAGGGAAATAATTACATTTCATATGCGCGCACACACAAATACACACACGTAAATCCCTCATTGACTGATAGCATCATTTCAATCAGAGTCTAATTACAGAACAGTACTGATCTCACTTTGCTCCTTTTTACTCAGATGAAGCCACATATACTGCAGGTGGAAATGTATATTGTGCCCTATATAAATATTTAATGCTTCATAATCGATCAGCATTTTGATGTTGACAGGATGACACTCGTAGAGACATAAAGTCGAATTTAATCCAGGATATCTGAGATTAAAGGTCATAATTGTGCTGAACAACTTGAAGCTTGCACTCAAGAGGGAAGAAAAAATGTACTGTAGCTATTGTACAAATGATTACATTGCCTTTTTTTTTTTGATGATCATCAGTCTCAGAAATCATGTCTGTGACCGTTCAGATCCACTGATGACCTTCAGGGATTTTTTTCAAAATATATTTTATTTTATTATACTTTTTGTTTTTGTCATGATTTATGTAGTGGCAGTATGAAATTGAAAATGCCATAAAACAAGCAGGAATATATAATAAAACATAAAAAAATATAAAATTAAAATGAAGACAAATTTAATAACTATGTAAAAATAAACAAGTAAAAAGATCTGCATTACATTACATGACAGCTATTAACATTAAAAAATGATCATAAGCAGGTTTATGGTGTATGGATAGTAATAAGTAGTAATTAAGTATGGATAGTAATATTATTAACATATACATGCATATGTATATATATATGTATATTTATATATAAATGTGTGTGTGTATATGTATGTATGTGATCATCTTCTCTGTGGTCTTATAAAAGATTTAGACAGATCAGCCGTAACATTAACATCACATACTGTAACATTCACACATTATAAGGCCATAATATTAACATTATTAACATATTAAACAAGTCTGGTCCATGGGGGCACAACTACACAACCCACAGCACCCAAGTGATTCACTGCCAGCGTTCTGATGCCAGACACCCAGAGGTTTTCTGCAGTCATACCCCAAGAAGAACCTAGAAAATGTTGGTCTTAAAGTTATGACTGATCGTGTATACATGAACTGTCTTTCAGAAAAATTATAATGAACACAATATTCAGTATTATAAATATAACTCATATTTAGATTTTGAAATGCTCAATTATCATACTGTGAAAAAAAAAGGTTCCAAGTAATCATTTTTGGTGAATTACAGCTAGCTAGTGATCAATGAGATGATAAACACCATGGTGTTGATAGTGACAGACTAAGTGATTAAAGCACTAAGCTGGACAGACTAAGTGACTAAAGCACTGCTGCATCATTCTTTTTATGCAGAGATGACACACCGCTAATTCTCCTGGCATCAATATTATATGAAATTGTGGGAAATGTGGGAATCTGTTAACCAAAGTGAAAATAGATGATAAAAGGAGAATAAATGGAATTCTTTCTTTAACCAAAATATAAGTACGTCTCGGGTTACTTAGCTGTAACCCTGTTCCCTGATAAAGCAGGAACGAGATGCTGCGTGAAAACACTATGGGAACATCTCTTTGTTTCCGGTTGTGAAGCCTGTGTATGTCAAAACCGCCGAATACCTCGGCTTATAACCTCTGCCAGGCATGACGTTACCGAATAAGGTGCACCTGCAGGTTATAAGTAGGAGTGAACCGGAAACATCCTCAGGTCAATTTTGTCTGAAGAACGTCCAGGCACGCCAGCAGTGCGGCATTGAAACACAGCATCTCGTTCCCGCTTTATCAGGGAACAGGGTTACAGCTAAGTAACCCGAGATGTTCCCTTTCAAAAGCTACACTCGATGCTGCGTGAAAACGCTATGGGAACGAGAATACCAACGCCGCCGCACTGCAAGTGTCTGGACCCCTAGGTTGTGTAGCGTGTGCGCACAGTAGCCAAGAAGGTCTCAGACCTAGCTCTGGGATGCTGACTCAAGGATGCACGAGTCTGGAGTACATTGACATTCAGACTATAAAATCTAACAAACGTGTGTGGAGAGGACCAGCCTGCTGCATCACACACCTGCTGCAGGGGGACGCCTCTTGCCAAAGAGGCAATTGATGAGGCAATCCCCCTGGTTGAATGAGCCCTGATTCCCAGAGGCGAAGTGTGACCACGCTCCTCATAGGCTAGGGCAATAGCATCTCTCACCCAGTGTGACAGAGTCTGTCTAGTGGGGCCGCCCCCCCCACTCCCCCCCACCCCCCCGGTTGCGACCTCCATGGCAAATAAAGAGCTGCTCTGACTTACGCCACTGGCTAGTGAGGTGGATGTAAATCCGAAGAGCACATACTGGACACAGTAAGTCAAGTCTTTCCTGCTCCGGAGCTGTGAAAGGCGGAGGACAGAAGGCTTCGAGAACGACTGGGTGCATGGTCGAGAATGGCCTTGAGAAGATAGTTCGGGTGAGGATGCATAATAGCTTTGAGTAGCCCCAGGGGCAAAGTCTAGGCAGAATGGGGAGACTGACAGAGCCTGCAGATCCCAATCCTCTTCAAAGAAGTAATAGCCATAAGAAAAACCATCTTAAGAGACAGAAGCCTGAAAGGCGCTGACTCTAGTGGTTTGAAAGGGGTGGCAGCCAGGCCTTCGAGTACGATAGCTAAATCCCATGAAGGGACTGTCGCTCTAGTGGGCGGCCTCAACCGTTTAGCTCCACGAATAAAACGGGCAACTAAATGGTGCTTTTCCACAGAAACCCCATCGGTCAGAGCATGCCGAAATAGCGGCCATGTATGTTCTGAGAGTACTAGGGCATAAGGCAGAGGACAACTTTTCTTGCAGAAACTCCAGCACTGAAACAATCTGGCAGCGGACTGGGTCTACATGTCTTACCATGCACCAACTTTCAAATACACTCCATTTGAGGGCATAAGTTCTTCTAGTGGAGGGAGCCCTGGCACTTAAAATGATTTCAATTATGCTGGCTGGAAGACCAGCATGTCTTAGTTGGTCCCCTTCAGGGGCCAAACGTGAAGGTCCCAGAGCTCGGGCCGGGGATGAAATATTGTCCCCTGCGCCTGAGACAGAAGATCCCTCCTCACTGAAATCACCCAGGGTGAGCCGTCAAGGAGATATATTAGATCTGAGAACCACACTCTGGTCGGTCACTGGGGCGCTATCGATAAGAGGCGCAAACCCTGTTGACGGACCCTCGCCAGGACTCCTAGGAGCAGAAATATTAGAGGAAATGCATAAAGGCGTAATCTGGGCCACGTGTGGGCCATGGCGTCCAGACCCAGGGGAGCTGGAGGAGTCAGAGTAGTAAAGGGGACATTGTGCTGCCTCTTGCGACGCGAAGAGGTCCACCTCTGCTATATAAAATCTTTCCCAGATTGACTGACTACTTCGGGGTGGAGTTTCCAGACCCCATGTGTCACAGCTTGTCTGGATAGCAAGTCCGCTCTTACATTTATGTGCCCCAGAATGTAAATCGCTCTGAGGGACAGGAACTTGTCCTGTGCCCAAAGCAGAACCTGGTGCGCTAGCTTGTTCAAGCGGCGCGAGCACAGTCCACCCTTGCGATTTATGTACGAGCCTTCCACAGTGTTGTCCACCCGCACTAGGACATGGTAGCGTCTCAACTGCTGGAGGAAGTGTTTCAGGGCCAGAAACAGAGCCATCATTTTGAGGCGATTGGTGTGCCATGCGAGAAGATGACCTCTCCAGCACCCTTGTGCTGGACGGCCATCCAATTCCGCACCCCAGCCCATGAGGGAAGCGTCTGTCATTAGCATCTTGCGACGACAAGACGGACCTAAAGTGGGACCCAAAGTCAGAAACCGGGGTCTGAACCACATAGAAAGGGTAGGAAGCTCCAGCGTGTAACCCTTATTAGCCTCTGGGGATTGGCCCTTGAGTGAAATCCACTGGCTCTTAGCCACAACTGAAAACACCCTCATGTGCAGAAGGCCCAAAGGTATCACCGTGGACGCAGCTGCCATGAGACCTAAGATCTTTGAAAGTGATGGAGTCACTTTCTGGCCTAGCTTGATTTCCTTCAAGGTGTTGGAGGATGGGTTCGACACAAGTGGGAAACAGCTGTGCCCACCTTGTGATCGAATCCCATGTGACACCCAAATATGTTGTCCTCTGAACAGGAAAGAGAACGCCTTTTGTAGAGTTAAACCTCAATCCTAAAGAATGGAGATGAGCTAGGACGACATCCCGATGTCGAAGCACTAGCTATTAAGACTGAGCTAGGATCAGCCAGTCGTTTATACAATTCAGAATACAGATGCCCTGGAATCATAGAGCCAGAGCTGCATCCGTGCATTTTATATGTGCCCCCTAACAGGGCTAGGCCAGATAGAAGGACCCGATACTGGTAAGCTTCGCCCCCGAAAGCAAACCTCAGGAACCTCCTGTGTTGTGGCAATATTTCTATATGAAAATATGCGTCATTCAGATTGACCGTCACAAACCAAACCTCTGGTTGAATTTGAGAAACAATCATTTTGGCTGTCAACATTTTGATGTTCAGCCCAAGAAGATGTAAAATTGGACGCAACCCCCCCATCTCTCGTCTGGAAGGGGAACATAATCTATGGCCCCTTTTCCCAGCAAAGTCTGTAATTGCCAAGTCAGCAGATGCGCTCGTTCCGGTTTCATGGAAGTGAAGACCACGCCATTGAAACGCGGAGAACGATGTGCACCGGGGGGGTTGGGGGTGGGGTTGGCGGGGGTGTTAGGTGTCCAGCATCCTACAACAAGGCAGGAAGGAACCGAGCACCTATCATTTCGCTGGAGACCGCTGCTTCCCGAAACATCCGTGGTGGCGGAGATTAGATAACGACCCTCATAGGGTGCCAGGGAGGAGTCTTTATCCCTTATTGGAATTTTTACACATCCCTCCGCAGGGGGAGACACCCCCGTGGTCCTGGGCATGTCAACCTCAGGACTTTTTGGCGGAAATAATGCTCCTCAGGTCCGGTGCTTTTTAAAAAAAAAAGTTTTCTTTGAGGCGGATTGCGAAGCGCAACGAGACCTTCCCCTGTCTCTACGAGGGGGTAGCTGGCTCTGCACACTCTGCTTCTGCGCCTCACGCCTCGTGGGGACCAGACCTGGTCGGGACTGGGTGGCAGTCCCGACTCCAGAGCGCGGCAGGGGACAAACCTCACAGAGGTCTGCTTATAGAGCTTCGCCTCCCGAACCTAGTGGTGGCGATGTTTACAGCGTCGCCAAAGGAGCCGGAAGGCGAGAGGGGGGGGGGCATCAAGGAGCAAAAACGCAATCCCTGACCTCGATGCCCGTGAGGTTTAATCACAGGTTTAAGTCTCTCCGTTGCGACCGTGGCAGCCATAGAACGGGCCGTCTGCTTGGTGGCACGGAGAAATAAGTCTGTGGCTCGGCGCCAGCAATAGACCCGCCAGTGCTCAGAACACCTACCAGGTGAGCTTAGTATGCCTGCAAAACCGCCATGGTGTGCAGGGCAGCACCAGCCTGACCTGCTGCCTGAAAAGCTTTCCCCTCCAACGAAGATGTTAGTCTACACGGCTTGGTGGGCAGTGTGGGCTTTTCCAGGGAGGATGAGCTCCCAGGAGAGAGATAGCTCGCAAGTGTCTCTTCAATCTGGGGTATCATCATAAAACAGGGGATGAATAAGGCTTATTCCATGAAAGAGTTAACTCGTCATGGAGGTTGCCAAAAAAAGGGGAGATCACAATGCTTGCACTTTCCTTGAAACCCAAGCACTCAAGAAAAAGTCGTGGAGATCGCCCTCCGAAAGAAATCACACGGAGGCACGCATCTCTCAACCAACTCTCCATTATCGGTAAGTAAAGTTTTTCTTTCCTGCCGTGATTCTGTTGCACGCACGCACACACACACACACGCAAACACAAAGCGGTCCTGAAGACAAAAAGATCTGAGGATGTTTCCGGTTCACTCCTATTTATAACCTGCAGGTGCACCTTATTCGGTGACGTCATGCCTGGCAGAGGTTATAAGCCGAGGTATTCGGCGGTTTTGACATACACAGGCTTCACAACCGGAAACAAAGAGATGTTCCCATAGCGTTTTCACGCAGCATCGAGTGTAGCTTTTGAAAGGGAACAGTACATTACCATAGGTCAAGTCTTTCTTAAATCAAAATATAAGTACTGTACTGTTCATCTCTCTGCTCTGCACACGGACTTGTCATCCAATATTTATGTCATTTGGAGCCAAGAATGCATTCCAAAGTTCAGCTGAGAATCATATATACACCTCAATTTTGATTTAAGTCAAACTTGAAAAAAACCTGAATTATCCCTTTAAGGCTTGTATGCCACTAAAGATCGAGGTAATTCTAAAAGTGGATTTAGGGATTCCTTTAGCAAAATCTTTCCTTTAACTATCCATTGCTACCTTTCGCTCTCTTTGTCCACGTTTCTCTCTCTCTCTCTCTCTCTCTCTCTCTCTCTCTCTCTCTCTAATGCCCCCCCGCCACACACACACACGCACACACGCTAGCAAACCTTCCTGTTTTAAATTCACACCAGCTCTCACACATCTTCTATTAAACTGATTAGGATTAGTGCTCTCTGACTGCTTTATGGAAGCGTTTGATGAACACACACACACACACACACACACACACACACGCACACACACACACACACACACACAAAAATACGCATCTCGGTCCCTGACTAAGTAATGTTTGTGTCATTTCATAACTTGCCTCCTCACTCGCTCTTTCTCACATGCCTGTGATCATCTAAACGATGCTTTTTTACTCACATTGATTGATGCCAAACTCGGGTTACTATCAGTTCCGGGTTCCACATGGTCTCCCTGTTTCCTTTTGGGGTTTCCTTCAGGTTCTGTGGTTTCTTCCTCCTCCAAAGACATGATCTAATTAGATTAGCTACTCTAAGTTGCTGCTAAGTGTGTGTTTGTGTTTGTTTGTGTGTGTGAAGTGCCTTGTGATGGATTGCTGTCCCAGCCAAGGTGTATTCCCACTTTGCGTTCCCACGGTTAGCTCTGCATCCACTGAGACCCTGACCAAGATAAAGAGCTCATCAAAGTTGAATGAAATAATGAATGCTTGTGTACGTTCCAATTGCTCTCCATGGCTTTCAGAAACTGTTTTGCTCTTTTGCTGGTGTATGCTCACAGACCTCTCTCTCTCTCTCTTTCCCTTTGGTATGTCACATTTCTCTTTCTGGGGCTTTAAGCTTTCTTATTGAGGTGTCAGTAAGCCTGCATGCATGGGCTCAAACCCACTGTAGCAGTGATTATTACATAGAAAAAACAGCACATGCGTTTATTAATAGGTGGAAGTGACGAAGCAGATGCAGTAACATAATGGAGCCTATTTCTGTCTGCAACTTAGCGCAGTGGTTCCCAGATGTTATTAGCCAAATGACACCAAAGGGACATTGTAAAATTTCTGGAACACCGAGCCATGAGTTTGGTTTCCCTTCATTATTTACTCCTCATTATTCAATAAATGTTTCAGCATATTTTTTTTCTTTGTTTTCCTGATTTCTCTTGTCCCTATTTAAAAAAAGTATGATTTTGAGGAACTCGCAGAGGTCATGGTAATAGAAATGTGTCTATAATGTAGAGGTAATGGTATAAAGATTTTGAATAGGTTGCAGTGGATCAGGATTGCAAATACTGTACAACAAAAAAAATCTACAGTGGTGAATTAACAAAAAGCTCCAGCTTTCAACAATCATACAAGCATACATTATACATGTTATATGGTATATGACCTTTTAAAAAGATTTAAAAAGAACAATTCTATAGCTTTTAAACTACGTCAGCTTGATGCCTTTTCAATCTATGATGCCTGAGGAAGAGGCCACAGAAAGCAGTCATTTTAGCCGACTTTGCAGCTCTCTCTTCAGCTACGATGATTCTCCAGTCACTGCTGTGGAATTCCTGTTGGATTCAATACATAATTTTTAAAGTTATAGATTTTGCTTATTCAAACTTAATATAAGATTTAATTTTAGAGATTTAATACATTTATTTACTGTAATTTTTAAGATATGCTGAGTCTATTGTAAAAGATCTTTACACTTGTATACAGACAAATAAACACATTGTTCAATTTTTATGATAAAAAAAAATATATATATATATAATATATCCTCTGTGCAGAATTTCCCACTGACTAGGAGGCAGGACAAAAAACACCTTTCTTCACTGCAGTGTAAATGTTCCATTAGAGCAGCAGTTGGGACGAGCATCTGTATCACCCTTCTCTCACATTCTCACATTTACAGCCACTGTGTGAAAATGAGAGCAAGAGAGAGAGAGAGATGTGATGATCCTAAGGTGGGAATAAAGCATAAATGAACCCCAATGGATTAATAGAGCTTTCACTAATGAAAAGAAATCAGTGCAGGAAGAAAATGAAAAGAAATAAAAAACGTGAAAAGACAAAAAAAAAAAAAAGACTTAAAGAGGATGGATGAAGGGAAAAGAAAGAGTTGACCTGAGTGCCTTCACTGTGCCCTTGGGTCGAGATGCTCAGTCCTTTTCCAATCAGTGAACACACACACACACACACACACACACACACACACACACACACACACACACACACACACACACACACACACACAGGCTCTCATAACTGCATTCAGATTCTGTAATTTACATTTAAATGAGAACAAATCGAGACTCATTCGGAAGCGAATTACCTGCACTGTTTCTGCATCATCGTTACCTGCACTGTGCACCATCTTACCTAACTTAAGTCCCAAAATTGTATCAGTAATTACATAAAGAAAGTTACTTGTATTCAGACGCAGGTTATATAGATGCTTTTCTAGGTATGCCATCCAGGTTATGCAAATCACTTTTATACACAAGCACACAAATTTAATCCTGGAAAAAAAGGACAGGAAATTTTACCTGAAGAAGTAACATAAATGCAGGACCAATATGATGATATATGAATGAGAAGATGGCAAGATGTCATTGGATTCTGCTCAAGAATTATATTGCCTCCACCTTCATTATTCATATCAGCTTAATAAAACAGCAGGAGCAGGGGTAGCTCTGTGGATAAGGGGTTGGGCTACTGATCAGAAGTTCCCCAGGTTGAGCCCCTAGACTGCCACTGTTGGAGCCTTGAGCAAGGGCCTTCATCTCCCTAGTGCTTAGATACAATTGGGCGTCGAACTTGCAACCTGTGCCCATAAGTAACTGCAACAGAAACAATGGATACATCTCCAGGGTGGGGTGTATCCACTGCCTGATGTGCCAGATGGCATGTAGATGCACCCCCTTAATAAAACCGTACATCATCCAGCACATCCTATTATTTTGAATTTCTTAGTCTACTGTTCATCTTTATGTAGTTCATACATTTTTTAATTAAGCAATCTCTAACTGCAGTTGTATGGACCATATTTCTTCAGGCTGATGGAAATCATTCTGATTATAGATTTCAGCTCAACTGTTTACATGGATTCTGCAATGATAATATGTGCGTTTATGTACTTAGAATGGCATATCGATGACTATGGCTATGCTTCCCATGTTTGACAAACAAATCCAACATTCTGCGAATTCCCCTTAGTTTTCTTCCCAACGTTTTGGTATGAGCGTCACTATATAATATTAGATCTATTCATTGAAGTTAATATGAATAAGCCTTTGCTACCACTATCACTTGATGTCACTGTGTCTTAAAATAGTATGCCTTTTCTGCCTATGTTATTTTGGTATTTGTAAAAGTGTTAATACCTTTACCATGAAGCAACAACTCAACCGTTTGGAAGAGGTCTATATTTATAGTAGATAATTGAAAAATAATAATAATGTTGATAGAGGGTTTCGACCAGAATTGGAAGATAAAAATCTCTCCCATAAACTCATCATGTTATCCCAATGTGGGCCAAGCATGCAGAAATAATATATTTATTCCAATTAGAGATAAATGATTGGACCATGTGTTTACCAGTAATATTTTCCTAATAACAACAAAAAAAAAAAAATCCTTTTGATTAGGGTTGTTCTGGTCAGTCTGTTCTGACTTGATGCACTTTTATTATTAGGCTATTATTTCTATCAAGGTCCATGTAAACATGGCTCATCAACTTATAATGCTCTGTCCTTCTTGGCTTTTCAAATTATGATGCTATATGCCACAAGTAGTCCTCATGATTAACTATAGTCCTTACTGCATTCAGGTTATGAGAAAGACACCTTTCTACAAACAGTTGAATAGTCTTTCATAAATCATAACTTTTTAGTACTGCATTAGCTTTTTATAACTGAAGGAATAAATACAGATCTTAGTGGAGAAGGATTCTACTGCTTATCTGTGACCTTTCTAGACACTGAAGGATTCACTGTTCATACTTGTTTAAAGAGCAAAGGACACCTCAGGTAACCATTTGGGTAACATCCTGCTTCTGGAAACATTGCCGGTGCAAATATGAGGTCAGAGAGAAAGCGAGGGTTTGGAATTATTCCAACATTTACACATTGCTCTTTATTTGATCCTGGCTTTCTCTATATCTACCTGCTGCCTGACACACACTCATGTTGTCATGCTGTCTTCCTTGAACTCTTCTGCTTGTATAATCACGCACTCCATATTGCACTGCTAGCTCTGCTACTCACTCATATGCTCTCTCACTGCCTCTTTACTATTTATACACTTTCACCATCTCTCTCTGAGTCTCTTGTGAGTTTTACAAGAGAAAGAAAGAGACAGATCATCATTCTTCATTAGTCTGATCTTATTGCACTTTGACATACCCAGACGGTCCTGTTCATATCTTTAGCTACTATCTCTGAATATCCTGGTCACACACAATTTGCTTTGTTTAAAAAAAAAAAATCTATGCTGATATATATATACACTCACAGTGTGTCCACATCCATGCAAAACTACACATTCATACAATTATTTAATCAACCGGGCATATGTGCTAGCAGTGCAAAAGAAAAATGATTGTTCATGTTAAACATCAGAGTGGTAAAATGTGTAATCTCAGTGACTTTTACTGTGGCATTGTTGTTGTTTCCAGCACGGCTGATTTTATTAGAAATGTCTGCTTTTCTTTATTATTTTATACAACGGTTACAAAATGTTGTGAGAAACAACAACTAGAGACAATTCCTGGAGAAACTGTGAAGTAAGGGTGCACGAATGCATCGGGTTCCTGGGCAGACTGTGAAAACACCTACTTTTTAGCCTGTAGGGTTCCTGAGATATGACCATTCACCTATCCTGGGTGTATGAGTGTGCATGTGAAGAATGAATGGGGTGTGGTTTAACCTAGTCGTCTTAAGGCTCAAACAGGGACAGTGTAACCTGAAAAGACAAAGGCATTCACATTTTAAGCCACATTGTTCAATTCCAATTTTTGTCAGATCAGAATTGCATGTCATGACTGTTCACATTCATAATTACAAGTGACCTATTGGTGTCTAAAGTGGATGCGTCTCTATACAATGGCATCAATACTTTTTTTTGCCCAAACCATCTGGTTTAAAACACATTATGAGTTTGTGGAACCTCTCATTCATTTCAAACATTGTATGCAAATATAGCAAAACAGTTCAAAGGCTCAGAAGAAGGAAGAGCAACAGCTCTACCCATCCTCATTTAAGTCCTAGGACTGTGGACATGCCTTTGATGTGGGACCACATACTGTACGAAAGTGACTCAGATCAGATAAAAAAAAAAACATCAGCTTTATGTGTTGAGACAGCGCCCCCCCCCCCCTGCCCCCCCCCCTGCCCCCCCCCCCCCCCCCCCCACACAAAAAAAAACAGATCAGTGTCATGTTAGGGTAAAAAAAATGGAATTGAGTCACTTCAGACTGGTAATGCGTTAATGTAAACGTAGCCAAAGTGACTGCTGGTTTTTGGCTGGATATCTCAGAAAATGTTCATTCTAGAGCGGTCATTGTTGACTGTTCCAGAGGGAAGGCTTTATTTGTGCAAGATATTAAGTTTTGCATGTGTGTTTCCAAAATTGGGGTCAGGGTGGCACTTTTTCCAAAATGGTTAAGTAGGCATTTTTTGGTAAAAAACCATTACAGACAATTCATTCTTATGTTGATTCCGGTTTTGTGTCAGGTCCCAAACAAACCATTATATTGTTAGTAGAACATTAAGTCCAAAGTGGTTTGATCATTTTTTTCTTTCCATTTTTTGGAGCAGTCAGGACACACGACTGAAGGGAGATGTTAGGTTTTTTTGGGTGCGGTGGCTGGACTAGAGAAAAACGAAGGTAGTTTTTGCTGATTCACTGTCTCTGCACTGTAGAATCCTAGTTATTTTCAATAGTCTGAAGTTTTTGAAGGAGTTACTTATTTTTTGATAGATGTGATTTTTTTTTTCCCCCCAAACTAGTAGAGATTTTCAAGCCTTTAGAAAGGATGTCTCTCATTTTCTGATAGGAGAAAAACCATGTGTGAGGTAGGAACTATGGTATGGAATAAAATCACTGTCAAAAATAATCGTGCGTAAAAAAAAAGATTTGTGTGTAATTCTGTGTTTTGTCCGAGTTGGATTCCAAAATCTACGGCCATGACAGCTTACAGATACGATATTTTGTGTGTTTGTTACAGTACAACTCTGAAATGCACGACTCTGAGCGTTTACAGACACAAAACTCGTTTTTACAACTCCTCTGTCACACAGCGAATTGCAAAATTACACCCATGAATGTAGTGTGTTAAACCGCTGTCAAAAATACGTCATCAAGGCAACAAGCACAGGCGTTACTATCCGAGGGAAGAGGAATCGATTCGGCCACCGTTTTGGCAGATCAGCAGGCGAGCGCTCTCACAACGTCTCAGGTAAGTTTTTTTTTTTTTTCCACAGATTCTTACATGTTTAAGAGAAGTAAAATTGATTGATTGTTTTACAGAGATGTTTTAACTATAGCAGGTAAGATTTTAGGAGTTTAAAACGGCGACGGGGCGCATGCGCCGAATCGATTCCTCTTCCCTACGTATATATGGGTAAGAAAAATGTGTCTAGATAATGAGATTGTCCCTGATGAGCAAGCCAAGGGTGACGGCGACAGTGGCAAGGAAAAACTCCCTGAGATGGCAATAGGAAGAAACCTTGAGAGGAACCAGACTCAACAGGGAACCCATCCTCATCTGGGTGATAACAGATAACAGAAATTGTATAACATCATGTGTGTCATGCAGCTGAAAGTTCGATATAACAGAAGTTATTTAAATTAACACAAAGTCCAGTTCAGCTCAGGGATGAGTCAGCAGGTGCAGAGGGCAGATGGGGGTCTGGATCACTGGGAGCTCAGGAGCAGCATGTGTAGTTCCAAACCAACATGAAGAAGAATCCAGCTGGAGCAGGTCCTTCTCTGGATGCCTCAGGAACCTCGCAGGGTTGGCCTCTGTCTACTGAAGCTGGCACAATCTCCAGATGCCTCGGGATGGGTGGAAAAATAAAGAGCAGGTGAAAAAAATTAGCGTGGTTGCCATTCAGGATAGATGTACTGGAGTATGAGGTAAAGAAATAAATTATGTGTATGTCAGATTAAAGAGATGCGTCTTGAGTCTACTTTTAAACAGGGAAACTGTGTCTGAGTCCCGAACACTGTCAGGAAGGCTATTCCAAAGCTTTGGAGCTAAATATGAAAATGCCCTACCTCCTTTTGTAGATTTTGATATTCTGGGAACTACCAGTAGTCCGGAGTTTTCTGATCTTAAGGAGCGTGGTGGATTGTAACGTATCAGAAGACTGGTTAGGTATGTGGGAGCTAGACCGTTTAGAGCCTTGTAAGTAAGTAATGCTATTTTGTAATTAATTCTAAACTGAACAGGTAGCCAGTGCAGGGATGATAGTATTGGGGTTATATGGTCATATTTTCTGGATCTAGTGAGAACCCTGGCGGCTGCATTTTGGACTAACTGAAGCTTGTTAATTGAGGATGCAGGACAACCACCTAGTAATGCATTACAGTAGTCCAGTCTGGAGGTCATGAATGCATGAACCAGCTTTTCTGCATCAGATACAGATAAAATGTTCCTAAGCTTGGCAATATTTCTAAGGTGGAAAAAGGATGTTTTTGTGATGTTGGAGATATGATTTTCAAAGGATACTGTCTAATATTACACTCAGGTCTTTCACTGTCGAGCTGGTGGTAACAGTACATCCTTCTACAATATATTGATTGAATCATCAATATAAATTGAATCAAATCATGCATTATTCATTTTTTACTATTGCCTTTGCTGTACATTGAGGAGTATCAGGTTTGAGATATGACAATATGATGGGTAGAAGTGTATACTAATGCCAGAAATAATGCATTGTGCCCTAGTTCCCTGTGATCGACAGGGCCTTTTTTACACCCAGTAGTCTCAAAACGGAAAATCATTTTATCTTAACAACAAACAGACTTTTGTTTTATATTCCATATTATAAGCTTGTACTCCATCACATCTTTAATTAATACAGGCCCCCATTTGCTAATGCTAATTTGCATGTCCAATGGGATAAATTGTGCTTGCAGTTTGTGGGTGATTTACTAAGAATAATTGCTATTCATGGGCACGAGAGAGGGAGTAAACAATGTATAAATTAGATTTGCTCTCAGTAGTCATTGCAAGTTCAGCTCTCTAAGAATGTTCGAGGAGAGTAAAGCGCAACTGAACCTTATAATATATATATATATATATATATATATGCAGTGTGATGTATCTAAACCCATTTAAAACACAACATGAAGTCAAAACAGTGCATGCTGTGTTTATGCAAGGGTCGAGGTGTGAATCGCAACCTAATTTACATTTTAATCGTATTTATCTCTGTTGAATATTACAAAGTCTTTGGTGGATTACTGAGTGAATTCACAAAAAAAAATAGCTGCAAAAGATACTTCCATGTATTTTAGACTTTTGGGCAGAAGTACATTAGATCACAAAACATACCTGAAGTGGTGTGGTGCACAGAAATAAAACCAAAAGTGGCAAACCAAGAAGTACAACTACTCCGTTTCTGTACTTACGTTTATGTATCTGTACTTTACTTGAGGATTTTTTGTATGTGATACTTTTCACTTCTACTCACTACATTTTTTGATGAAAAAACTGTTGACTTATTTTTCAGTTGACGATCAAACCAAAGTGCATTGATTTTCTAATCTAAACATAAATGTTTACACTGTCATTCACGCCATATATTGACTGAGCTATACTTCATGCATGAAGGACAGAAACAAAACAATTCCACCAGTCCAAATAGTAGAAGTTTACAGAAATTACTTGAAGGTCATTTTGAACACTTTGGTGCAGTAACCAAATGCGTTCAAAATGACCTTCTCCTTTTTAAGCCTTTCGAACAGGCGCATTTGTCCAAGATTAGAGGTGATCTAGCTAACATATTGATTTGTCAACTCTGGCGCGTTTGGTTTGTGTTTCATGCCAATAGCAATGTTATTTAGTTTTATAACAAGCCTACACGGTGGTATCAAAACATTTCGAGACAGTTTTATAACATGCACAAGGCTGCATGCACAGTCACAGAGTGCGCTGACCTTCATAAGGCAGCGTGCCAAAAAACATAGAAAATGTCAAAACTTTTCAGCAACTTGTGCATAATGATCATCTGGGAATAATCAACAACATTGCTGCCATTGTCGATGTGTTGGAACAGTCCAGGCAATCCTCACCTGTGATTTGAACATGCGCCGTGATGCTGCCAAGGTCGTCCCCAGGCTGCTGAACCAGGAGCAGAAGGAATATCATGCCGAAACCTCGCAAGGACTCCGTCAGCGTGCCATGGATGACCGGTCCTTCATGTCAAGCAAACTTGGGTGTATGGGAACGACCCAGTTGCTTCTTCACCGTGGAAGAGCCCATCAACTCTACAACCAAAAAAGGCGAGGCATGTCCGCAGCTTGAATGAGTACATGCTTATTGTCGTTTTTTTAATTGCCTAGACAAACTACAGGATATCAATGTTAGCAGCTATCTAGCTAAACTACTAGCTAAGTAATTAAAGATGCTAACAATGCTACCGCTATTCGTTTAATTAATGTAAAATCTAGTTGCTATCAATCCCTCCTAGACTTGCACATAGATTTAATAAACTACAACAACTTCAGTTGTGTTTAAAATACTCAGATGGATAGATATCCAGCAAAATCAGATTGTGATTTTGGAGTACTCGTGCTTATGTACATTTTAGAGCACATACCTAGTGCTTCAACTTGAGTAAAAATTTGAAGTGGTGCTCCAGCTTGTAGTGCAGTGCATCTCTACGCAAGTACTTGAGCTTTAACTTGAGTATTGAGTTTGTGTACTTCTGCCACCTTGGTATAAGACACAATGCAACAGTAATCCACCGGTGTGCTTGGATTATTCTTTAAAGGTGTTATTAAGATTGTTTTTATACGTGATGCATTTAGTGTATCAGGCTCTGAATATTTTAAATGGTAAATAATAATAAGAAATGCTTAAATAATTCATTGTTACAGCAGTTTTCTTGCTGCATGCATCACTGTCTGTACCAAATAGACAAATCCTCACTGAGTTAAATGATCATACGTAACATAAAAATGTCTTCAATTTAGCTGATTATTAACAAAAAGCTTTCTCGATTCAATTTTCATCCGGTCTTGAATACTTATCAAGATGATTAATATTTTTCTTTTTCTCCCAGATATAATTTGCATTCTAATATACATTTTTTTTTTTTAAAGAAATGTATTAGCACACACACACACACACACAAGGCTTTCTCTTCTTTAGATCATTGTGGCTTTTAAATCTGTGCCACTTTGCTCTTGCTGTCTGTGTTTCCCCCTGAGAGAATTACTGTACATGTAAGAGGTTAAGAGAGTGTGTGTACGTGTGTATGTAGGTGTGTATTGCTTCTCTTAATTCTGCATTACACTAATGGCATTTGGATCTCGCTATGGGAGCAGGGGATGGGAGAAAGCCTCATAATGAAAAGGTAATGACATGCTGTCCATCTCTGTAATGGCCAATTATCTCTCTCTCATTTTTTAAACAACACACACACACACACACACACACACGTTCCACTGTTTCAGTTTGCCTTAATGATAATATTATTTCTTTGCACCACTTTATTCTTTCCTCCAAGCACTGATTCTTAAGGAGAAAGGTCAAATAGTTAACCTTTTAAGAGCTTTATGATTGTGGCTGTTTGTACGTACAGTACGTACAGTAGACTTTTTCCTGTCAATTTCAGCATGGAAAAACCCAGCAATAAAAATCTAATGAGTTAAATGTGAAGTTTAGGCCCAGATAAAGTATGTGATTATAATAAGACAATATGTCCATACAATAAAGACAAATGGGGTTGTATAATGTGTAATAGTTTAAAAACCTTTTTCGGTCCTGAATGAAAGAACTATTAGGGAAAGTAGCTGTTGGCCAATAGGACTGATTTTGTACACAAATTACACAATTTTTTTTATAACCATCACAAAAAAACAGGATTTTGGCGATTTTTCAACCATGACATCAAGTCCAGTATTGTCTAGGTTCCCCTCTAGGTGTGTGCTGTGGAGTCTGGTATCACCAACTGGAAGCAGGTTCTTTGGGTGTTAAAAGTTGGTAGGTTGCAAGGTGGAGCCTCGTGGATCAGACTTGTTCGCCTGGCGCAATCAACTGGTTTGGGATATTCGGAGTTTGGAGGCATGGTTGGTGGCCTTGGGGTGTTTGCCTTTGTCATGCGCAGCAGGCTGTGGTGCACTGGCTGTTCTTGTGCCTTTCTTGTTTCCTTTGCTTTCCTGTGGGATCGAACTAGATGGGTTGGCCTTTGGTCCCCCACAGATATAAATGGGCCATGGGTGCCCAAGATCCTGTCACCAGTTTACTGTTATCATTATTGTTGTCCTACCAAGGTCATAAAAATGGGCCTCCACAGTCCCTAGTCCGACTACAGAGGTAGATGGATGGATGATTAAGGTTATGGCTGATGAGCCCACAGATATCTAGAATGTTTTTAAATTCTGTAGCATTAGAATTTCCCTTCACTATAACTAAAAGGTCTGAGCATGGCAAATCCTCTGTAAACAGAGCAAGGTCCATAAAAGCATGCGTTTGGTAAGGCTGATGTTGAAATTCTCCACTGGCTCCAGCCCAGCCCAATATTAGGATGAATTGGAACATTGACTGCACAAACCATGCTTTTTTTGTTTTGTTTTGTTTTTTTGCTTGACATCAGTGCCTGACCTCACTAATGCTCTTATGGTTAATTGGGCAAATCCCCAGAGCCATGCTCAAAAATCTAATGGAAAGCCTTCCCAGAATATTGGAGGCTGTTAAGAAAAGGAAGAGAGGACCATGTCTTTGTTTAATGTCAATGTTTTTTATAACAGCAAAATATGGGTTTGATGATCAGGTATCCACCTTTATTTGGCCACTGTTTCTTTATCCTGACTTCCTTTATTCCTGAAATTGCTGACTATTTTCATCACTAGCATTTAAACATCACTTTACACACCACGCAGAGCACATGGAGCTGGCACAGGTTTCCGTGATAAGCTGCTGCATTAATAAATGTTAATTTCTTATGCACTGCAAGCTCATTTTGCAGCTGCATCAAGTCACATTTTCCGCTGTGCCCCCTGATGAACATACATCTGGCCCTGCATTAGTAAAGTAATCTACGCTTCTCTTTCATCTCTTTTTTTTTTGTTGTTTCTCTCTCAATTTCCAAATGTCTTTTCAGAGAAATGAATGTTTACAGATGCTCCTGCTGCTAAACTCTCTCTCTCTCTCTCTCTCTCTCTCTCTCTCTCTCTCTCTCTCTCTCTCTCTATGTGTTTCTTCATGGTTCAGATGATCTGAATCCATTTGCTATCATTTTTCATCCTTTTACATTCAGTTATCTGCATACATCTAAAACATCTTCTAAATAACTACTTTAATCTGAGTGCTTCACATTTTTGCGTGTAATTTTAAAAATAAAATCTTACTTTTCTAAAATTAAAACCTGGTCTACTGATAAAGATGTTTGTGTTTTCCAAATATTGCAGATTGAGATATCAAGATTACAGTATCAACATCAATAAATATCAAGATTTTGTACCAGGCTCATTCAATAATATAATCTTGCAGCATCCTTTCTTTCTAAAAATGACTTAACATTTGAGAAACAGTGTCAGTAACATAAATTTTTTGAAAACTTTCTATCGTTTTCAGTTCCTGTTCTACTCAATGCAAGTTCTAATCTAAAAAAAAAAAAAAAAAAAAAAAAAGAATTGTTTTGCCTGTACATTGGTCACTGTTTAAATTATATCTTTACATTTCACACATTGGACGTCCTGAAACCAGTCTGTCTGTCTGTCTGCCCGCCCAGTCAGATATTGTCACAGTATCACACAAAACTGGCAGAAAAGAATTTGATAAAACTTAGCCATTCATTTGGTATTTGCCTGAAGTTAAACATGCACCATAAATTAAATCAAAATGTTAAGGAAAAAGGACGTTTTGTGCCAAAACCACTTACAATCACTTAAATGCCAGATATAATAATCTACTTAAAAATTAACTACTAACAAGATACTTGCTCAATGTACATGAGCATGCTCTGACAGACAGAAGAACAGGAAGACATGTACATGGACTTCAACCTAAAATAATAATATCATTGATTACATTAAAGCTGATCAGCTTATTTTTAGCTTTAACCTTTTAAGTTTTACTACAAACTCTTTTCCTGTCAACGACAGATACTAACGTTAGTTCTCAACTATAACTCCATAAACCTTAGCTTCTAAGTAGTGCGTGCTGGGAAAGTGATGAAGGTGTCTGTGGGAATAATGGTGAGCTTCAGCATGTGGAAGTGCTTTGGAGCTGGACAGATCCATTTTGATTTGTCAAGATATGGTTTCAGGTGATAGATTTCCATCCAGTAAAAGATATGAGAAAGGCAGCTAGATATGATCAGAGAAACCGGAGAAAAAAAGAGAAACACAGTTGAGGGTCATCAGTACATCAGTGGTAAGAAAATAATTTGTAACTCAGTAACCATTCAAAAATGTTGAATAATTACTGTAAAAACGTAAATCTGGTTTGTAGCTTATTTATATATTTTATTTATCAGTAATATCAATCAAAATTTGAAAATGAGGTTTTAATTTATTATTATTATTATTTTTTTAACATTTAGTGTATAGTGCTTTCAGGGCAAACAAAGATAACGATCATGACACATTACTGTCAGGACAAGGTCATTGTGGTTTGAATGAGGCAAACAGTTTGTGTGTATAATCTTTAAGATTATATATATAATCTTTTGTAACTGTCTTACTTAGGTTAAAGTCAGTATTACCCTACATTTAGCAAAAATAGGGTACCATACATATACACATTCTTACACTTACACATTCTAAACATAGCCAGTTCACTAAATAGCATGATTGTGGGAGTTAGGAGAAGAACAGAGAGCACACAGGATACCCAAATAAACACAGGGAGAACAAGCAAAACTGAGAATCAATCCTAGGAACTTTGTGCTGAGAGGTGACAATGCTACCCGCTGTAGCCATCGGGTTATAACAATGCTCAACGCCTAATTTGCTGGATGATGAGTTGAGTTGGATGTTTGTGCAAAGTGCAAAGGAAGGCAGTTAGCTAGAAATCGATGACTTGAAACAGTTCTTCACTCTCCAGATTCCATTGTGACATTGTTAACAGCCCAAGTTTGTCAGTCACCTAGAAACTTCTGGCAATGAAATAATCTCTAGGGCAAAAAGCCTAACGTTGGCACAGTGATACAGATCCTGCTATCTTAGCCAGACTAAAGCTTGGCTGGTTCTAGCATGTTTATAATGAAATAAACAAGTTTATTTGGAATTGTCTCCCTGTTTGTATATGCGTCATGTAAGTTCGCTGTACTGAAAAGGTTTCACCGTATGTTGATGAGATGGCATTCCTGCAGTGCAGTCTTTAATATCAACAATAATACGCACTTTAGTGTGCGAATCTTAATGAGAGAGGACAGGAGTTTGTTTTCCAACTGCTCTTTATACAGATTTTAAAAGTGAGAATATAAAACATGAATATTGAAACATGCATATCAACAAGTAATTTTTCTTGGAAAAGATTTACAGTTTTACAGTGGTCTATGGATAAAGAGAAGATGCAGTGGTTGATGATCCTTCATGTATCATCATATGTCATATTTTTAAAGTGATATATCCCTTTTTTTTTTCATATTACATTTGGCAGACCAAACATCAATTTCTGTCTATAGTCAGCATTTTCTATCCTCGTAATGGTTGGGTTTAAAAGAGTTAGAGTTTAAAGGGTTTAAAATAATTAAACAGCAAGGAACCTTGCAATGTCAGGAATTTGTATAGTACAAAGTAAAGGCAAATCAAACAAACAGCTATGGCAAAAATCATTAACATGAACAATGGATTCGGACAAGAAACTTATAAAAGTGGCACACTCGATAATAAAAGACAACTCAAACGAAAGCTTGACAGTGAAACTGAAAAAGAAAACCTAGAATAGTGACATATCAGCATAAGAGCAGTGATGGATGAAAGACACAGATCCTGCACTTGAGTAAAAGTAGAGACATCCCAGGTAAAAAAATATTACTCAAGTAAAAGTCCTCCATTTAAATGTCTACTTGAGAAAAGTACAAAAGTATTCACCTTCAAATTTACTTAAGCATCAAACGTACTGAGCTTGTATTAGATCACTGCAGCCTTTAAATAATTGTAACTTCCAAACTGTGAATGTATTTTCATCACCACCACCTCCACTTCCAATTTCAAACACCTGCTACATGATTGAGTAACACAACAGCATGCACAAATGTAGTGAAGTAGAAAGTACAGATATTTGTTGTAGGATGTAGTGGAAAAAAAAGTAAAATGTTACCACTAATATAATTACTCGGGTAAAGGACATAAAAAAAAAAACATACATAAAAATGTACTTAAGTACGGTAACAAAATAAATGTATTTAGCTACCTTCCACGTCTGAACGAAAGTGATTAGAAAATATCTGACAGTTTCATGTGACATGGAGGGGATAATGGGTAGTGTTCTTTCAGTGCCACCTTCACGTTCAAATATTACGATGACACAACTTTCTTTAGAAAGAAAAAAAATAAAACTTGGAATAATGCTATAAATTTTTTTAAAAAACTTATTCATCCTTTGATTTCATCTCTCATATTCCTGAACATTTGAGTCTATATTCTCTCTCACCCTCTTTCTCACACGGCATATCTTTTAATGTTTCACTCCCATCTGTTTCTGTTTCCTTGTCTTGATCTTGGTCCCTGTCTCCTTGATCCCACTCTCGCTGGTGTCTCTATGTATGCTTCTTCATGAAACTTTTTTTGTTGAATGCATGAAATGACACTACGTGGCCTTCACATACCTTTGATCTGACAAAGACAATAAGCTAATATATAAGGAATGGGACATGCTGCAGGGCTTTACCGAACAACAGTCCTGCTCAGTAATCTCTGTATGTCTAAATTTAATACAGTCTTCTTCTGATCAAAGTAGATGACTCTATATCTCTGTTTCACTCCATAGCAAGGTGCCTTTATCTTTTACTCTGTCTCTTTCTCCCTCTGGTCTCTGTCTCTTTTGACCCTTTCTCTTTATTTAACTTTTTGGTATATGATCTGGAAGATGATATTGGTGTGTGACAAACTCAATTCTGAATCCTTTAATGGAAGCTCGGGATATCTACCCTGGTGAGCACAATAATGCCTTACATCCTGGATGTGTGTGTGTGTGTGTGTGCACGTGTTGGTTTGAAAAAGTCAGTCAATCTGCTTTAATTAATTTAATAAATACATTATTTACTTTTTGTTACCGAATTGAAGACACCAAAGAAGCTTCTAATATACTGTATGGTAAAAGAATGATTAAGATAATGCAGGTAAGTTTAAGAGAGTGAGACTAAGGACTTGGGTGATTAACTCAGGTGGAAGCAGAGAGATCCATGTGTGTGAGTGAAGACAGGAGAAACTCTCAGTTATCAGGAATAATGAGCAGCAGGCAAATGGAGCTGAAGGCAGAAGGCAGCAGAACGAGAATTGACTGAGCAGGCTCACTCGAACAGAGTAAGGGATTAGTCAGAGACAGGGCAGGAACTGGCGCAGAGGAACACTCTGGTGTATAGCTGGCAGATGTAGCAGGGTCAACAGAGCAGAGACCGAGTCAAATCTCACTTGGCAGGCAGATATCCAAAAGTTTAAACAGATTGACAGAATCCAAATCCAATTAACAATCCAACAGTCAGATATCCAGTGAGCATATAGAAACAAACAAGCAGACAGGATTAGCGACAAAGCGCTGGCTGAGAACGGGTCGAAAACAGGTAGGGTCAGGTTCACAGGTACAATCAGGAAACTGGTGAAAAAAGCTAGAAATCCAGAACACAGGCTGAATCCAAAATTCAATTAAACAGCGGAAGGGTCAGATATGCAGTGAAAATACAATATATTACATATAGTATACTACTGTATATACATTGAAACAATCAAAACCGCCATGGCTTTGGGCTCTCCTGGTCCCCTGGTGTACTGTGGTCTCTGGCACCAGGACAATAGCAGTGAATCTTTGTGTGTTATTGGGTGAGGACTTGTTTGTTCTGTGCATTCCATGGGTGCTCAATCAGATTAGGATCTGGGGAGTTTGAGGGCCGGGTCTACAGCCTTGGACCTGCTGGGCATTGTTTGTGGCGCGCTGTAGTTAGCTTGGTGTTCTGATGACTTTCTATTCTTACCTTTCTATTCTTTCCATTCTTACCAACAATCTTTTGGTGATGCTGCATTGACTTTCTGTGGAATCGGACTGCATGGCCTTCAGTCCCAGCAGGCATGGGTGAGCCTTGGCTGCCCATGATCTTGTGATTCTTGGTCATAATTGGTTTACATAGTTGGTGATCAATGTTGTTCTGCAGTTTCGACAATAACTACTGTAGTATGACTACTAACAATATCCCCACCACCACTACCGCCACTATTGCTACTACCAGTACTAATATTACAACTTATTTCTACTTCTGCTGTTACTATTGCTACTACTACTACTGTACTACTGTTTCTACCCAAACTATTACTGTTCCATTCTACATCATGATTGTGACCTTGTATAGTTTTAATATATATTGCAATGTCAGGTAGTATAGTGGTGTAATGGTTAGCACTGTTGCCTTGCACCTCCAGGTTCTGGGTTCGATTCCGGGTCAGGTTTGATTCCCGTCCTGTGTGCATGGAGTTTGCATATTTTCTTTGTGCTTGGTGGGTTTTCCGGTTTTCTCCCAAAGACCAGTGGATTAGGCTATTTGTTGTTGCCAAATCGCCCAGAGTGTGTAAGCTCTGTGATGGATTGGCACATTGGCTCGTGCCCTAAGTCACCTGGGATAGGCTCCAGGCCCCCCATGACCCTGAATACAGGAAAAACTGGTATAGACAATGAATGAGTGATGTAATGTCTATGTTACCAAAATACATTTAAAAATGCATTTGTCTGTTTATTAAGGTTGCATATTTACGTTTTGTTGAACTTACGTAATTTGCTTAAGTGGATCTGAATACTTTGAAATAAGAATTATTTTTTATAGTACTATGTGTACAGAATCACCTTCAGTCCCACAGTAGATACTGTTTTTTGGTGTAATAAACAATACTTACAATCATTTCACAATAATTTCTACCTATCCTGCAGTGACACAAGTAAATGATCAATGATGGCTTAGTCAACAACAAAAGGGTCCATACATCAGAAAAACTTAATATAAAAGTAGTTCCAAAATAGTTTTGTTCGTATTGACATAAAAGCACTGAAGATGATAACGCACAGAAGACTGTAAGGATTGTGCAAATATCAGGTGTTAGTCATTATTATGATCTCTCCCTGCTTTGCATTGCAGCTACCATGGCAACAGCACCAAGTTACAGTCAGCTCCAGAATTATTGGCACCCTTGGGAGGAAAAAAAAGCCTCCTAGTGTATTTGAGGTTTCTTAGCTTAAATTCACACTAAAAATGCGGGGGGAAATATTTAGCTTTCCGGAATAGCAGCTTATCAGAACAGGTAATCATAAAATGCAACAAAGCAAAATCAGAAGATAATCTCCCCCCCCCCCCCCCCCAAAGAAAAAAAAGTAGACACATGGCTTAACGAGCTTGTGATGTTTAGTAAGGATCTAATTTTGACTTGATGCGTTTCTGTTTTTGCTGTTAAATATCTGGTTTTGTTGCAGCATTTTCTGATTTCTGATTGCTGTGGTGTTTTGGATTAGCTCTAATCTAATAAATTGAAGAGATAATTGAATGTATTTGCAGTCCAGACACATGATTTAACAAAGCTCTTATCTAAAACACTACTAAGCAAACATAAGACACTTGTGGCTCATATCATTCACTCACACACACATACACGCACACACGATCACTTAAGTCTTTAAAACCACAATTTTCTAGGATTATGGAAGATTATATTTAATTGGGTTAAGATAACATGAAAATACATTCAGACGTTTAGTTGAGTGCACATAAATTAATCAACTCTAATTTTTGTGATGGCATCCCAAATTATTCACACCTTATGCTTATATTTTTTCTTTATATTTTCTTTAAAACGACCATGTTATTTCTTTAATACAAATTATCGTAAAAAAAATATTTCAAACTAGATATGCCTGCGACTTTGTTAGCATGGAATTTAATTGCACATTCATAAGCGTGTTTAAAAAAATGTACAATGGCATCTGTTGAATTTTGGAATTAATTAAAATTTTTACGTGTTCGTGTAACCTTCATTGTTACCATGTACTGTAATGCATGGAATGAAGGTGTGAGATCGTGTTTATTTAGTAGATTTCAATTGCACACTCGCAAGCGCGTTTTTAAAAAATGTACAGCGCCATCTGTTGAAATTGGAGATTAGCTAATGATTTTTTTCAAGATTTTTCTCTTTTTTATGATATAAGCAGATAGGCCGATTGCGATGAAACAAAGCGTATATGTTACCTCAAGCTCGGCCGAATACACGTGAAAACGCCATTAAAATTTGTACAGTAGTTTTTACGAGATGTGTGCACAGACAGAAATTCCAAAAACCATCTTGATGTGTTCTGTTACTCATCTAATTTCCCCCAAAATATTTTTTTTTCGCAAATACCTTAAATGTCCTTAACCCTAACCCTAACCCTATACGGATAGAGCCACCAAAGTGCTATCAGAAGTGCTAATTTTTCACTCTTCAATTCAGGTACAGTTTAGACAACATGGTTAGATTAGCTGCATGTTAAATACTAGTTCGCGGCTTTCACATATTTAGTAATACTAGTGCCAAAAATGGGAAAAAGACCCTCCGCGACATTCTAATAAGTTGCATAGCAATATTCAATATTATCACCATGAATCCATGTGCCATAGCATCTAATTGCTTGAACTTGAACTTCCCTGTCGAGTTTTGGAATCCGATTTGAGCAGGTAGAATGTCCAAACTGAAACACATCTTTTGGAATCCAATCTGACTTATTTTTTATTTACCTGTTCAGACTACATGAAAGCAAATTGATTCCGCTCTGTAAATGCCAAAAATCAGATTTGGCCTTGCAGTCTGAACAAAGCCTAAACTACCATACTGCCTTCAATGCATTGCAACATTCGCAAATCTATAGGTTTTTTTTTTTTTAACCGTAGAACAATTGTCATAAATAGAAACCAAATCAAATTTCCATAAACGAAGAACATATAAACATTATGGCTTTATTTCATTTTATATATATAATATTACTTTGTTACATTAAATGATGTGTAACTTTATTTATGATGCTTTTATTTAGCTGTGGGCAATTGCATACTGCATAATATGGTAATTGATTTTTCTCCATATTCCATTAAACCTTTTCATCATTGTGGTAAAACAATCAATAGCATATGAAAGGTGTGGATGTGTGAGAGGGAGAGGGAGAGATGCTGAGGAGAGGATTTTGTATTCAGTTTTGGAACATGTACAGTATACAATAGTTTGAGCAGAAGGTACACCATATGCTGGTGAAATGTAAAATGTATCCATCACAGTTAGACATGAGAAATAGGCCTGCATTTTATAATGTGTGCTTACCTCTTCACATCTTAGAGTTTATGCCTAATGCATAAAAAAGTCTTAAACTCTAAGTTCTGTAACAAATGCTGTTTTTTATTCTAGCGGGGAAAAAAAAGGAATTGCATCGCCTCAAATGCAAAAAATGTTATTGCAACACCTCAAAACATACTATAACATACATATATAATGATAACTATAACTATATTATATAACTATAATAACATATATATATAATAATAACATAGGTAAAAATATAGCAGCAAGCAATCATGAAGGGGGACAAGTGGATACATTTTGCCCCTATTTGTTATCCATGGAGAACAATAATAATAATAAAAAAAAACCTTGGGTCTACATTGGGAACAACATGGTATCTGTCGATTTTGGCATGACCCAAATAATCAGAAGAACGTTGAATTAAATGTCTGATCATGCTGTGTGGCATTGTTATTGTACATATATGTCAACATTTGGCCTATTATATACACCAAACTTATTTTATATGTAGCTAAAACTGTCCTCTATTACAAATTTCATACTACAAAGTGTTCTATAGACTTACATATCTAAGTAAAGTTATAATAAGAATTCCGATTGCAGTAAGTTTTCTACACACATTTAGGGGTTACCATATACCATACACAACATTCTTAATGGCGGCACGGTGGCTTAGCGGTTAGCACTGGTGCCTTGTCCCTCCAGGGTTCGGGTTTGATTCCTGCCTCAGGGTCTGTGTGCATGGTGTTTGCATGTTCTCTCCGTGCTTGGTGGGTATACTCCAGGTACTTTCCCCACACAGTCCAAAAACTGGTGTTCTCAAATTGTCTGTAATGTCTGAAAAATGGGAATAAATACAATGGTCATCATTGACCTCCACAGTCCCTAGTTGGACTGCGGAGGTTCCTAGATGAATAGGTGGAACATTATTCATGTGTATCCTGTACTACCAAAAATATGCACATCACTATATTATTTAGATCTTAGAATTACTTAGCATTGGCATGGAGTATGATGAAAGCTGAGGGGAAATTCACATTTGATCTTAAAGGAATTTGTTGTGTATTATTGCTAAACCACCGTAAATCCTCCATGCAATTTTGCAAAATAAACTCCATGAGTCTACACAAAAAAACTCTTTTTTTCGAAATGACAGAAATGTTATTGTGACTTGAGTTTCGCTAAAATTTTGCTTAAATTTAGCCTGCCAATACAGGTTCATTTATTCAAGTCAAATAAATAAAATTCAAGTTTTATGCATTTAGCTTACATTATAATAGTTAACTAAACCAAACTAGCAAACTTACAAGTTTATAGGGGCTTTGATAACAAAACCAGGTGAACTCCTGTAGCCATGCCGATTTAACCTGGATCTGTGGGTACTAAAACGTAGTTAGCTGTGCTTTGCTAGCATTATCTGATAATGATGACTGAATACTAACATTGTCCGGCTGATATAACCTGAGAGCTTTCACTGTTCAACGCGGTCTCCGTATCGATGGCATCTGAAGTAAACGATGCAGGGTTTGTGAAAAAAGTCATTAGCCATTTAGTTTTCTTGTCAGTTGTTGATGTTCCTTGACCACATTAACTGAGAAAAACTATTTGGTGAGGTAACATAAATGACTCATCAATGTTTGAGCCAGTTGTGAGTAATAGGACATAATACGTTTGCATTTGATGTACTAATACATTTCCTGTTAATTAACTTCTTTGTACTAAATGTTTTGAGTGCAAGCTGTTACCAGAAAACTTTTGAGTAAGCAAATGTTGATTGTTCAGTGTGGACAGAAGCCATTAGTGTCACTGCGGACAGATCAGAGAGCTTCATTGGCTTTTGATTATGACATACTCTGTAATCAAATAGTTATCAGTGCAAACCCAATGTGCTTCAGCATCCCTTATTCAAAAGCCAAATTACTTTATTGCCAGTACTGATCAATCTTCTGATTAAAAGCCTGATGCAAAACAAACCAATTGACCTGCACAAAATTTTTCTTTACCTCTTGAGGATCAGTAAGGAATAACATGTGACTGACTGCGCTGTCATATAAAACTAATCAAAATTGCAGAGATGACACTGTTATAAATTAAATGGGGGTTATTTTCATTAAGCAGCACTGTATGGAGTGTGTTATTCTGCTTTCTACACTATAGAGCCAAAAATATGGGAACACCTGGCCATGACAAGACAAGCATACAGTATGACAAGGTTCTTTCCCCAAACGGTTGCGACAATTTTAGAAACATACGATTGCATAAGATATCTTTATATGCTGTTGCATTACAATTTCGGTTGCCTGGAACTCATAGACTCAAACCTGATCCAGCACTGCCTCTGGGCACAAAGCAAGCTCAATGAAGACCTGGTTTGCCTAGGTTTGGTGCGGAGGAACTTGACTGTTCTGCACAGAACCCTGACCTTAACCCAACAGAACACCTTTGGGGTAATCATGTCACATCATGGCGATATGAGCAAATCCATACAGCTACACTCAACAGGTTGTTAGAACAGAAAAGTCGACCTAAATCTCAAATGGTGTTCAAAATGCACATAAGGGAATGATTACTCAGATGTCCAAAATGTCATTCATTAGAAAATGTGGAGCATGCACCATGCAAAGCCCTGTGTATGTGTGCTTATTAAAACAGTTTTTTCTTTTTATAATGAGCAATATTATTATATTATTAATATTATTAATTTGCAGTCAGACTGGAGAAAATGAATCCATAGCTTTTGAGCAATTAGAGAATTCAACATTGCTGTGTTATATTTAAGCATTTCTTACCAGAGGGAATGCTCTTCTATTAATTAAAGCTGTACTGATATTCAGTACAACAGCATGATCTTGAGTGTGATATTACTTTTATACAGTTGCAGAAATGGAATTTATTATTTCCCCATTATGGTTTGTTTGTTTATGTAGCCAGTTATTTTGCTCTGCCAACACATATCCCTCAACGATTGGTGGAACTAACTAACTGTGCTGGTCCTACCAAGTGTAGGTGTAAATAACATGAGTGAAAATAGTTCTTACCAGTACTATGTAGCCAAACAGTGAAGAGAATATGGAGGTGGTGGACAGTCCTGAGAAACGTATGAGATTTACTTTATATTTCCACTTATTCTGCTTTACAATATCAGCTGACTTATGGGTTTCCAAGTTTAAATCGCAAATAGCATGAAATGGATAGCAAGTGTTCTATGTAGGGTGTATAATTCACACCAAGTAGTTCAGAGAAGAGAGAGGGATTTGGGATTCAGCAATGATACATATAGTTAAACATCCCAGCACTGGTATACTCTCTACTAAATTACTAATTAAATAGATAGCTGTGAGTCTGCAGCAGTAAAACGAAAATCCATTGGTTTTCACAGTCACAAATTTGATTTATTAGTGATAATATGTAAACCTGCTAAGCCTCACTTACTGTGGGCTTAAAAGCTATATTAGTTTATCCAGTTCTAAGATGCTCATCTCTCTTCATGACTCAAAACCCTTTTCTTAAACATGAGATTTCCCTGTCTTCTTACGCTACTATTGAGTTTTCATTAATATCACCCTCCTCTATGTCTTATTTCCCTTCTCCAGTTGTTCTGCTCTCTTTATCTGTTATGCGTGTCAGGGGAAAAAGAGACCAATTCTGCGACAAATTCCATGTCAGAAAACAGCCTAAAATGTGTGGGTTTTTTTTTTCACTTTTGTTTTATTTAATTGTAATATTTCGATTTTAAAAGTCCAAAATCTGGTTCATTTCAATTCTTCAAAAACTCTCTCTCTGTCGATCTATTCTTACCAAGCTAATTAATGTCCTCTTTCCCTCTGCCTGTGTGTCAATTTGTGTGTCTGCACACATAAACAGTAATCCCAGTTCTGAGCATTATTAGTTTGCTCCAAAAAAGGAACTGTCATTGTTTTTCCAACACTGTTCATCAATTATTCACACTTGATTAATAGCACCAGCAAATGGCTGAATTGTGCATTTATCACTATTACAGAATATTACAGACAAACACAGCCCATCATTCAAACCCAAGAATGAAAAATATTATCCATACTCAGAGCATGATTGTAAAACAAATTATCCGTGTCTCGGCTTTTCTGTACACATTCAACCTGTTAAAAAGGTTGTTAGTAACAAAGCATGTTTCTTCTATTCTACATAATAACACAAAGGATGGTGCGAAGACAAAATATTGTTGTGATTATAATTATCTATGTAAAAAAAAAAAAAAAAAAGGATTTGTCTGTAAATTGGGAAGCACTCGCTCTTTTCATGATATTGTTCTTACGTGTCATACATTGAAAGACCAGAAACCGGTGTCTGGAAATTTCCGTCTGGCTGTCGGTATGTTAGTCTGCCCAGCCATATTTCATCACAGGATCACGTAAAAGTGGCTGGATAGAATTTAATTAACCTTTTGCAGTACTTAGATTGTTGCCTGAGTTTAAACTGCGAAATGATTTCAAAATGTTGAGTTAAAGCACGGTTATGAACAGTTATGTGCCAGATTTAATAATCTACTTTAAAATAATATACTAATAATACACTAAACACCTGCACCAATAGATGTTCATTAGAAATTAATATTTTTACTGAAAGTAGGTCATATTTTCATAGCTACAGTAGTAGAAGTAAAAAAGAAGTAGTATGAATGTTAATGCCCTGGAGTAATTTTAAGACAAAGCATAATCTTTATCCAATCTGCTTTTTTTGACTTCTCATTTGTGATTCCCGCTCTGATTACAGAACGGGGAGTGTATTGGGCCGATGACGAAAGAAGTACAACTTAGGCATTAGACAAGGCATTAGACTTTATTACATTAGTTTAGATTAGATTTTATTTCTCTGTATTAAAAAGTTAGACATAGAGTTCGGCAGTACAGAAAGACAGGCAGATGTGTAAGTGGGCTTCAAACTGAAATAATAATATCACTGATTACATTAAAGCTGATCAGCTTATTTTTAGCTTTAACCTTAACTATTTTATTATTATTTATTTTAATTTTTATTTATTTTATTTTTTAACTCTTGGGTACTCCAGCTAGTTAATTATATATTTATAAAATATAAGGTTTTCATTACTCTTTAACACATTGCTTTATCCATATGCTAACTTTTGTACCTAATCAAGCATTCAAAGTTTCTTGTCCATAGGGCTTTAAGCTGTTTTCTTAGTAATTCAGGAACATTTTATATATCCTGAAAATGACTAGTTAATCCTTTTTTTTTATTGTGTATGTATCCAGAAAGAACAAGAACAGCTGATCGAAGCACTACCACGAAATAATTATTCAAGTGCCCTTGTTGACTCACCACCTTTAACCCTTGGCTGAATCCCAGTATCATTTTAAAATGTTATTCAGATCAAGTTTGGATGTCAAGGGGGAAAAGTGTAAACATCAGGAAAATGGTTTTGCCAATAGACCCAGCGTAGCTGTGTTTAGCTTCCTCATAGCACCAATAAGCAAAATTGTGTGAAGTTGCTATTTGGAGAGGTTTGAAATACCATTTATTTGCAGTGTATGAAATTTCAGCATGATTGGACAAAGAGTTGCAGGGCTAGCACTCATCCTGGCTGACTAATGTCAAATTTTGATGCAGGAGCACAAAGTCTATACTTGGTACATACCATTCATTCTTAATAATGGGTGGGCAATTATAAGCTTGTCAGCTGCCTGCTGGAAGCTGAAATGCTGTCTATTTTTTTTATTCCTTTTAATCTTAGCAGCCATTTAAGAAAAAAAAGTTAATACAAAAGTTATTTGGAGTTAATGCAGAAGTGACGTTATCATTGTCGCTCTGTTCCTCCAGGGTTAGGGATCCAAATTCGCTTCCAGTCAGTGTGTGGACATTGCATATTTCCCCTGTGGTTGGTATGTTCCCTTCGGGTGCTCTGGTTCCCCCCTCCCAGGTCTAAAGACATGCATGCAAGTTAAATTTAAGGTAATGCATGAGTCGATGTGTGAGCTTGGAGGTTGGGATGGTCAGTAATGTAATTTCCCTTTACAGGAAGGACTCTTGGTGTGAAATCATAGGTTATTGCAACCAACCACTGGATGCAATTACAGTATGCTTAACAAAAAAGAAGAATGGTCAGGTTCCTTGTTTCTCAGCCTCAGTTTTGGGCTAATGTTCTTTCTACCTGTGGTAAGGCAGGTGAGGATGTAGATTTGTTACAATGAGGACTGTAACAATTTCCAATGTAATAACAGCTGTAATGACAAATCTGCAGATTTTAATGTAATAAACCCACAAATGTAATACGTTATCCACAAAGGTAATACGACTGCTATTTCGTATTTTTTTTCTAAAAAGCTGTAACTCCACATCCCTCAGTTTTTTTTATTTTTTTCACAATAGAGAAATCAGCCTGTAGTTGTAAGAAGGGAATTTACTGTAGTATGAATAATACGAGGGGTGTTCAAGTCAAAGTTATGATAAAATTTCTTGGTAATTGAAGGGGTAAAATTTATAGAGATTTCTTTTTTACAGGGACAGTAACCCTGGCGACATGTCGTATATTTTCCGCAACACTTTATCTTTTGCAACACTTTATTTATTTATTTTTTTTTACAGTTAATAGCACCTGCAAAAGTCCAAATCATGTATTTATCATTATAAATGGATTACAGACAAGCACAGGCAATTATTCAAATACATTTCAGGAAAACAAATGTACATTTTGTCTGTCAAGTTAAAAAGAGTTATTATTCTTGCTTCAGCACTTTTATAGAGATGTTAGCTGTTAAGCATAGGGTTGGGACTTTATAACAAACAAACAACAAAAAAAAACACTCCTGTTCCCGTTTTACTATTTCCAAAAGTGTCGTAGAGATTATAAGAGGGGCATTCAAGACAGACTGTTGAGGACAAACTACCTTTATTTCTATATATAATCCCCTGCTACACTTATGCACTTATCCCAGAGTTTCATACAGTAAGTGCTTGTATACCATCAAGGTAGAAAGTTTTCTCAGTACGTCACTGCCATGGTCGGCTCCATGCCTGCTTCATGTCTGAAATCCTGACCAGAACTCCTTTAATCACCCAAACATGTGGAAATAGCTTGGAGTGAGGTCAGGACTGTGAAAATAACTCCCAGCCGAGTTCCTGTAATGTGCAAGTGGCGTTCTTGAATGATTTGTGTGGATCTCTTCTGTAATTTACCAACAAGAATTTTAAAGGATCAAGCATTCTACTTGCTGGATGTTTACCTTGGCCGGGATCATCATTCACGGGCTCACATCTTCCTCTAAAACAATTGCAACATTCAGATGTTTTACTGCAGCTAAGCGTCTCATGACCATACTGTGCCTGAAGTCTTCTTTAAATGTCAATTATTGCACACCTTAATTCATGAGAAATTTTATCATAAGTCCCTCATAGACAGCTTCAGCATGCCTCTCTGATAAAATTGGGTATGTAAATGTGTAAAGTAAGTGGTGTATACAGAATTTCTAATTATTCACATCTGTTACATCATTTATTTAAAAAAATATTTTGTCACAAATTATAATTGTACCTATTGAAGCAATAACATTTCAGAAACTTTCGGTGCACTTTTCACAAAAAGTGCACCGAAAAAACAACAGGGAAGTCGATGTAGAATTGTCACATTCTCTGGCATGTTTTATGAATTGGAGCCATGGATCTTAGGCCATGTGCTCTGAGTGTAAATCAGGAGTCTGCTTAAAGTCTTCACAGCTGAGCTGCTTTTCATTAGTGTTGCTCTGTTAGCTTTTATACACACTCAGGAACACCGTAGATCAGTGCAAAGAGACCCAGTCGAGCACAGACCCTATGTTGCAATAATTTTTTTGGTTTCTAATTTGCCCTTGTTGACTTCCTGTATCCTTGTCCCATATAACTGAAACCTCTGTGCCATTTTAAGGGCTGATCATTTGGAATAAAGTATTAGATGATTACTTCTACAAGATTATGGACAAGATCTATGTGCATAGCAATAATACATAATATATGCCCCTTTTTACAGAGGATTGCACTGGTTTGTGTGGAATAATCCACTGTTATACCACAGTGCTGTTGATTTCTTGAATATGCCTGGTCAAAAAAGTGCTGTTTTTAACAAACTGAAAAGTTATTCATATGATGCAGATTTCTGTGAAGAGCTGTTTACTTAAAGGTCACATATTATGCTCCTTTTTAAATAAGTCTTAGTGGTCTTAAGAGCTAAAGAAAGCAAGGCTCGCCTTATTTACTGTAACCCTTATAAATTACACCTAGGGTCGGACTAGAGTTACACTGAGTCAGGCTGAGCTTAGCATTTAACCTAAATATGTTGGTATATAACTTTTGGTATATGAGGTCACACCGAGGGAACAGGGCCTTTTCTGTTCCAACATGACTGTGCCCCAGTGTACAAAGCAAAGACTGTAACGACATGGTTTAGTGAGTTTGTTGTGGAAGAAAATGACTGGCCCACAAAGAGCCCTGACCTCAACCCCATTGACCACCTTTGGAACTGAAACGGAGATTGTGAGCCGGGCCTTCTCGTCCAACATCAGTGCCTAACCTCACAAATGCTCTATAAAATGAATGGGCACGAATGCCCACAAAAACATTCCAACATTGTGGACAGACTTCCAAGAAGAGTGGAAACTGTTATAGCAGCAAAATGGGGACTAACTCCATATTGAAGTGCAGTAGTACCTCAGCATATGTATTTACTCTGTTCCGGAGGCGAGTTCCTAAGGCGAAAATTTGTATTGCGAAACACATTTTCCCATAGGAAATAATGTAAATGCAGATAATCTGTTCCAGCCACCCAAAATTATTACTAATATTACCAATTTCCAACACTGTAATATTTCTTTTGCATATACAAACAATTAAAACATTTAGAAAAGACAGGTAAATAAAGTAAAATGTGAAATAAATAAACATTAAACCTCACTTAACCTTAATTTATGATTACTCTTGAAACTAATAGTGGCCCCCTTTTCTTTTTGCTGCTTCTTGCACAAAAACCACACAAAAAATATGTGAACTTGCTTCGGTTACTGATGCAAATAAGTTTTGTACAGCTCCTGAACGTAGGCATACTTAAGAGCATGCGCAACATGGGTGCAAGTCGGACTTACGACTCGGCTTGTTCGCTCGCATGCTGAAAATGCTCTGCAGCCTAGGAAAATTGTTTGGAAACAATGTCGGTTCTTAAGACGAAAATTCTTAAGGCGGTGTATTCATACAGTGTGCCGAGGTACCACTGTATATGTATTTGGATACAATATCATTGCAGGTTTGGCCAAATACTTTTTTTCATATAATGTATCTTATTTGCTTGTTTATGCCCAGCCCATACAAAAATAGAAAAAGGACAACAGCAGGGAATGTTTTTGTTGCTCATGCAGACTGCATATTCTTCTGTATGTCTTTGATCGAACAAAAAGCAGTTAAAAAGTGTGATGTGTGGCTCCCTAGTGGTACAACAGATAAGAATAAGGGAGAGGCTGAATTTGAATCCAAAAAATGCCACATATATCTATGGCTCGGTGCCAAGTCAGCTAAGTTTCTGGAACATCATTTCCACACTCTCTATGTCAATCACAGTCATACTAGACAATGGTGTTTGTGAGCTTATTTATGAGAAAGAAGACTGTTTGCACTTTCCTGCAAGTGTACAATTCTGCTGGCAAGCAGCAGTTCAAAAAGATGATGCTAGCTGACTTTACATGCCAACCTTACTGCAATAGTTGACAAATTGCTATGGTATTAGAGAAATGACATATCATGTGATTTGAAAATAGTCAACTACTGTATGTGGGGGTAATATTAAGTCTTTGAGTTGGGCCACATCTCACTTCCACGTCAATGATTATTTTTGTTTTATTCCTTACATAAATTGTGCCCTGAAAATTACATCTAGTTGCTAATGGCAATGGGATCTCATTACACTTTATTTGTATAAACCTAATTTAAACCTAATTTTCTCCCAATTTAGACGTTGCCAATTAGGACCCCATTATCCGCCTCTCACCAAATGACACAATAGATGCCTGTAAGTGCGTTCTCTGAATGATTTGTGAAATCAGACCATGTTTTTCCCCCACTGAAATAGGAGTGATAAACATGCTTGAATGACATGATGGCTTGTTTCAACTCCATACTTTAAGGCCATGCTAAATGCCTAGTGTTATGTCATCCTTCCCACCTACAGAGCAGGATAAACATGTTCTCATGGGCTCCTGGCTACGCGGTTATAATGTAAAATCTTTCCAAACGATTGGATCAACATGAAATCTGACAATATTTTCTACCAAGATCACAGCCCACTGGGTTCCTTTTGAGTCAGGTTTCTTCTCACAAAAATCTAACGTTTTTTTTTTTAGATAAGAACTAAGTCACTTTAATATGTGAACCTAGGTTTGATACATATCTGGTACGCAGTCATACGGTTTGAATGAGAATGGACGGATCAGAATTCTGATGCGTACTGATGTCAGTCAGCACCGGGAAGCAGAGTTTTAAAGTATACTGTGCTATTCCTAAAACAGCTCAACTTTATCTGTGTTTTTTTTAACTTATGCTGGACCTCAAAAAATACATGAGTATATGTACATAATACATAAATGACTAGTTGCACAGATATGCCTTGTTTAACCATTTAAGCATGTAAGCATTTGTGTGCTCTAATCTGAGAAATTGGCAGTTACTGAGTCTGATCATTCTAATAAACGTATCCTATGCAGCAGAGGTAGCTCTTGGTCCTCCTTTCCTGGGACGGTCCTCACAAGAGCCATCCAAGCGTTTGATGGTTTTTTGGCGACTGCATTTGTTGATAAATTCAACATTCAACATTGAAAAGTTCTTGAGAATTTTCAGATAGACCTTAATCACTTAATGCAAGGATAAGTCTTCTTTTTTTTTTTTTCTTGCCATAATATAGTCTTTAACAGTAGTTGTACTGGCACTAATATAGCTATTGACTCTGTACCCCTACTTCCTCTACAAAAAAAAATGATGATCTAAAGCACCTTAGCAAGGCAATAAATGTCACAAATTGACTGTTGACAAGGCACACCTGTGAATTGAAAACCATTCCTGGTTACTACCTTGTGATTCCCAATAAGAGAATGCCAAGCTGTTGTCAAAACTAAATGACAATATTAAAACTAAAACATACTCTGGTTTTGGGGGTTGAATCTCGCTTCTGGTTGGTGTATGTGGACCTTGTATGTTCTCAAGACCTCTCCCCCGCTCCCCCCCACCCCCTCCCCTCCCCGCCCCAGTGGTGCAGCAGTAATGAGCTCTCCCTATCATCTGGAAATCTCAAGTGGGATGCTCTAGCCTTCAACATGCCAAGGAGTCTAGAGAGAGTTGATTGGCTAAGCTCTCTCAGGGGGAGGGTTGGGTGGGATTCTAACTATCTCACATCAATCGTGGCGACACTAGCTAATCGTGAGTGTCTGTGAGCTCACGTAAGTGGAAAGAGCGGATAAAGCTATCCTCCGAACTATGGTGCGTGAGCCTTCGTCCTCCCTGGATGGGACTTGTAGCCTTGAAGGGAGAGTGCCCTACTGAATTTGCTACAACTAAAATTAGGGGATAAAAAAAAGTGTTCAAGAAAAAGAAAAGCCAAATTACTTGTGTATAATTGTATATCCAGTGTCCCCTCCATCTACGCTAAAAACGCTGTATACTGTATATGTGTACACTATAAGAAAACCTTATTCATTATATAATATACAGTATAACGGCAATCACAAGTGAATCATCCTCAATGATTCTTTGAACCTTTTAGTCAAGTACTGATCCCTCTTATGAAATCTTCTCTGTATGAACTTACATTTCAGAGCGCTAATTATCAAAACCATGCGCCATAGCCTCGATAGCATATTACTTTAACGCATTAATTTAATATACAGCTCACTGCACTCAGTAAAAACGTGTGCAGGAAGTTAAAAATCACCTCATAAAAAAACAAGTCTTTGAAGAAGGCCAGATTTCTATTTCATAATTTATTGGAAATGAATGGCAGATTCATACCCAGGTGATAGTGTGGTATTATTTATAGCAGAACAATTACATTATTTAACAAGGTAAAAAAAAAAAAAGAATCATTTTGCAGCATAGTTTTGCAGCATATTTTCATTGATATAGAAACATGGAATATTGTTGTAACTGTAGTCGTTTTTTTGAACAATTGTTATTGACTTAAACCTTATGCTTCTCTTGAGGTATTTGTAATTGTTCGATTAAGAAAGATGCTCAGTTTTATGTTTGTATGGAGATGTGTTTAAGAAACATAATTTGACCAAATTGTTCCAGAGACCGATAAGTTCTACGAAGCGAATTCAGACTCTCCTGTACCCGAGTGTACGTGGAGTTTATTGCAATGGAATGTGGCTCAGTATCTCACCCTGTGGAAATGTTCATTTCTGGTGCTGCTGCAAACAGTTCAATTTCACCTGCAGTGGCTTGTATATGGAGATGGAAGTAAAGTGGATGGTGGGAGGTAAGGAGAGAGAGCTAGTGTGTGTGAGAGAGAGAAAGAGAGAGAGAGAGAGAGATTGTCTGCTCTAATGGGCAAATTTATTAGCCAGAGTCTCCAGGTCCCTGAAATTGAAGTGTCACCTCTGAAGTCAGGCACATCAAAATGGCCCTTGTGGCAAGAGGAGGATGCGTTTGGGTGTATTTTGATGTGTGTGTGTGTGTGTGTGTGTGTGTGAGAGAGAGAGAGAGAGAGAGAGAGAGAGAAAGTGTAAAAAAGAGTGATATAAACTTGTCAGCGTGGAAGTCAGAACATCAGAAGCAAGGAAATATCATGTCTGTCTATAAAACTGATGCATCTTTCCTGGTGTGTGTGTGTGCTGGTGTTTAAGCTCAGTGTTTAGATCGAAATGTCAGAGCTTTAAAAGAGTGAGATTAGCCGATTATGTCCACTTTGATTTACTCTGGTTGGGGTGAAACAAGCGCATAAGGCATTGAGACTATCAAAGGAAACACAGAGGCATATGTTGCACATACTGTACACATTTACACCTTGGAAATATCGCTAAACATAACATATTATTATTATTATTATTATTATTATTATTCATTCATTCATGTATTCATTCATCTTCTATAATAATACTAATAATAATAACAATAATAATAGTAAAAAACAGGGACACCTGGAGTCTATTCAAGGAGAGTAAGGGCACAAGGTAGGGTGCCAATTCATGCAGGGCACACACACACACACACACACACAAGACAGGTAATTTGGGAATGCCAGTTAACCTAATCTGCATGGTTTCGGACTATGGGAGGAAACTGGAGTACATGAAAACACTAAGCACACAGACCGGAAGTGGGAATCAAATTAGGAGGTGTGAGGCCACAGAGGTAACCAGTATGCCACCATGCCACCTATTATTATTATTATTATTATCTGTCAAATATTCAGACATTGTTTTCCCATCTTGTAACAATAGGGGCCACTGAGTGCGACAAAGAAGCACTCAAGTTCATGTGCTATCGTGAATGGTTACTATATATTTAAACCATTAATTATTTCATTGCTCCACTTTACAGTTATAAATATCTTGACCTGCCATTTTCACAGAGCAATAAAAAAATATATATAAGTTTTCAATAATGTGTGACTGAATTCTGCTAAACTGTGCCTGGTATGAGTGCAACAGGCCACAAAGACTCATGGCTCAGATCGAACCACAGTTTTTCTCTTATGGACAAAATGGGCCTGGAGGCAATCCCAGGAGACTTGGGGCATGAGGCAGGGTACACCCTAGCCAGGTTGCCAATCCATCGAAGGGCACATGCGTGCGCGTGCGCGCACACACACACACACACACACACACACACACACACACACACAAATTCACACAATCATTCACACACTACGTGCAATTTGGGGATGCCAATTAGCCTAATCTGCATCCGTGCCACCCCTGATCATCTTAATTGGTATAGAACGTATAGAACACCTGGTCTTAAATGGTCTTGGCTTAAATGGTCTCATGTTTAAATGAAATAATTCAATACAAATACTTTAATCCAGTACTTGTTACAATGTAATATGAGGCATGATGTTTCTTTTTTTTTAATTACTAGTTACTTTTTGGTTAATGTGCACACTGGCCCTTTTTTCCCTGAACAATGGTGAATGAACAAATATCCTGTGTCCACATTATCAACAAAGTAATAAACAAACAAACAACAAGCAAACAAAACTAATAATACCCACTCGCACTTATTGTCTGTACTGCTTATCTTCTAAACCAGGCATCATTAATGGCAGACCATTAATGATGAGAATAATTAATATACCAGTAATTTAGCACTTTTTCCCTTGAGGTAGGCATGACTATACGACAGAGCATGCAGAAGAAACAGAAAAGAAAGCACGACCGAGCATGGCTTACACCAAAAAAAAAAAAGAAAAAACAAAAAGAAAGCAGACTGAACCTTCAAAAATGAACGGACAGATCAATATACTTATATTCTTCATGCGGGAATTATGAAACATATTTGTCTCACATATTCAGAAACCGTGGTGATAATAAAAAGCAGTAATGTGAAGCGCCACTATGAGATAAAACACGGGTCTTTTGAGCAAACACATCCACAGAAATCTGAGATGAGGGCATGTTAAACACCCGAACTGAGTGCCCTGTATGTCAGAGCAACCTGAGTCCCTTTACATTCATTTACAGCCCAGCAGTGTGCAAATGAAGATTCACTAAAGAGTGATTAAATATTATTTATTGTATTCACATACAGTACAAGGAAATATACAAGGCGATCAAAGTTCCCCTGCTGTACAGAGTTGTGTGTCGCCTATAGACTGTGGGGTATGCGGAGGAAACCCACCAAGCATAGGCAGAAATCAAACTCATGACGTTTGAGGTGCGAATGTGTCAAATGTTATACAAACCCAGTCAATCAGCCACTTAATCTTATTGTTTCCTTTGAAACAACCAGTCAGATTTCATCTTGGTACAGGCTTGCTGCCAGGTTTTTTGGTAATTGCACTACTTTAAAGGAAGTTCATTTTTTTTTTTAATTAATGTGGTTAATCTTAGTGAAGCAAAATCTGAGCTTATGTAATTGAGCTGCAGTCGGAGTTCTACTAATGATGTTCTTTGACCTCTTTTTAATCAGAGTGTGCAGATTTTAAGCAGTGGGGGTAATTGGTTAGTGTCATATGGCAACCTACCTGATAGCATAAGAGAGTGTGTTTGAGCTAGCAAAAACATAACAGCTTTTAAGGAACGTAAAACTCTATTATGGCAAAACTTTACAGTTTATCCATGGTTCCCATGCGAACTGTATGGAGGGATCCATACAGTGGATCAACAAGGGTCCATTACTGCACTAGCTTCTGGTATCAGTAATCCCTCAACGATACAGTGATCCCTCAATGAACTCCATTTTCACTAATTAATTTGCAGAATAGCAATAACACATATTTGATAGTAAATATATTATGAACATAGGAGATTAAGTCTGTAATAACTGAGTTCATGGGACATGTGCAACCCAGTGTTTCGAATGTGCAGAGTTGGTAATTTAGCATGAATAGAAAAAAATATAACAATATTAGAAAAATATATTTTTTATTATGAAAGTAATTAAAATATGTATTTATTAAATTAATTAGACATTAATCTTCAAACATATTAAGTTCTATGAATAATTCAGCAACTGCCTTAATGAAAGTCATAAAAATTTCTGTATTTATACTTCTCTCTCTCTCTCTCTCTCTTTTTTTTATTCAACTGTGCTCCATGTCACCTTCCGTTCGACTTTACCATGGGTTAACTTGTCCCAGCAACCCTCAATGTACAAGAAAGACATGCATCAAGACTCTGAATGAAAGTTTCTTAGATGTTAATGTAATTGTCTGGAACCACTGACAGCTCCTGAGATTTGAAGAGTTTAATACGTACCAAGATACTATCAGGATATTATCATGTGTGAGGGAGATACTGCTGAGCAAACAAACTTCTTCACAAAAAGTGCTTCCTTCCTAAGCAAACCATTTTCTTGACACTTTCCATGCATCCACCTGTAATTGTAGAGCTGACCTGAATTTGCAATAATGTTTAAATCAACATAGTAATGTCATTTAAGTTGGTGTAGACTTTGTCAAATATATCCTTATACTGTGAAATGTGTTTGGCACGTTTTCAGGTGATAATGTATCCGTGATCAGTGGCTGGAATAAACTTAAAGTGTTGAAGACCGAGCTGAATGTATGCGTCTCTAAAGAACTATTAGGCATTACGTTCTATGAACCGGAAATCCCTTTGGCTGGGAGACTACTACTAGGGCTGGGTGATATTATGATACAATATTTAAAAAAAATTCTCATGCCATGGCAACGCTTGTATGGTTTTTAAACATTTTACTACTCATCCAAATAGCTTCTTCAGTCTGAGAAAGATTGTTCATGAATCCTAAATACTGCATATTCTCCAGGGTGGTTTCTCATCTGACCTGCCCCTTAGGTGGGAAATTCTTAACGGACATGTGGTCTTCTTGGGTAGGGGATAAAAAAGCAGCATGGAAAACTAAAGACATATTGTGTCTGAGCTCTTCATCTTCTGTATGTTGAGGGTAGCGCTTTACAGTGTGGTACAGTTAGCTCCTGTAAGGGATCATCATACTGTGTAAAGGCTGTTTGGTTTCTCCACTCTGAACACTCCTCACTGCACTGGATTGCATTTTGCAGATGCCTTGATCCAAAGAAACTTACATTTTTATTTAATTTTACATGTGAGCAGGTGAAGGTTCGAGGCCTTGCTTAAGGTGGTGGTCCCACCTTGCATGGCAACAAAAACAACACAACAACTCCTATTAAATATGTAAACATGTTTTTTATAGACAGTAAATTAGACTTTTTAATGCAACTTGCTTGAAGCTTATTTTAGTTCATTATCTTGTTTATTGCAAATAAACTCACTCACTCATTGTCTATACCGCTTTATCCTGTATTCAGGGACACGGGGGCCTGGAGCCTATCCCAGGAGGCTTAGGGCACAACGCGGGGTACATCCTGGACAGGGTGCCAATCCATTGCAGGGCACACACACTCACACGTACACTACGGGCAATTTGGGAACGCCAATTAGCCTAAGCTGCAGGTGTCACGGGTGCTGTACGTGGGTATAAGAAGAGGCATATGTGCAGAGGTGACGTGCGGGTGAAAAGTCTTTTAATGGACAAAAACACAACGGAAACAGAAAAGGAACTTAACCAGGAGATAAACCATACGTGACAGGCTAGGTGCTAACAAAAAGGCTAGGAGCTAACAAAAGGGCTAGGAGCTAGGAGAAACATGGAACTAGGAAAACCTGGAGCTAGGAGAATATACATAAGGCTAGGAGAATAAACAGAACTTAACAGTGAAACAAACAAATCACTTAACTTTAGACAGCCAAAACCCAAAATGAACAGCAACCCTAATCCAACTGATGCAAGACTGGTGAAACTCAAGAACATTTATAATCAAACTAATGAGCAAACTCGGTTCAGGTGAGCGCTCCCATCACCTGACCGAGGTGCATTCTGGGACATGGAGTTTTACAGAAAAGAACACAAAAAAATCAAAGGAAGTCTCTGGGCGCTTTGGCGCCCTCTAGGGGTAATCCCTGACAGCAGGTCTTTGGACTGTGGGAGGAAACCCATCAAGCACGGGGAGAACATGCAAACTCCATGCACACAGAGATGGGAATCGAGTCTGACCAGGGATCAAACCCAGACCCTGGAGGTGCAGGGCAACCACTACACCCCCATGCTGCAAATAAACTATGCCACAAATTAAAGTGTGTCACACTTTTCAATTTAATTCACCCTTGCATATACTGTTTATCATGATAAATATCATACATATATTTATATAGCTCTTTCAATGGCTCTGTAAATACTACTACTACTACTAATAATAATAATAATAAAACTGTAATACTACTACTAATAATAATTGTAAAAAAGAAAAGAAACAGAGTAAAATCCTGTTATTGTGCCACACAGACACAAACTGACATGGTTTTTTGAAAAGTGTCTCCAGAGCTCCCATAACCATCAACGAGTCCAGACTTTTCAGTGCAGTATGCTTCAATGTGAATAACTGAATTATAAAGTGGCCTATCAACTGCAATCAACATGCCACTCTTGTCCAACAGAAGATCATACTTATCCTACTAGCTTCCCACTGGTCATGTACCATGTGTGTGTGTAGGGAGGAAAGTGGGGGAGCCGTGGAGAGAGCGCATCAGGCTCTGTTTGCCTGACAAGGTCAGGGATAATTGCATGAGTGAGCAGTGTTTGAACTGACCTTAGAAAATAATAAAGAACTAGATCACAGTTAGTGACCAGGCCATGTATATGTGTGAGTATGTGTGTAATCGAGTGACCTTCACTCCACACCCGCGCCGTGGTCCAACTGAACGTGCGCCAGGAATAATCAGAACTATTTTTGCTGTGCCATCATTTAGATAAAAGTAGGTCACATCAGGAGCACGAGAGAACAATAACTCACAATTTCACCTGCAGTGTTCGTGACCCCTGCGCTGATGAGTCCAGCTGCTTCATGCTGTTTTGACGTGTTTTGCTCTTAAATTTATAATGTGTGCATACAATCAATATTCTAACATAGAAAATAAAGAGGATGCTCTTAGGAAATGTTAAATCCTTCAAGGCTTCTTCGGTTGTTTCTCTGTGACCTTTAAATGTTCAGTGTAGAAGTGTTTACTTATAAGAAATAGCTGGAAACTAAGAAGCATCAATTATCCATTAAAAAACTGTATGGAAGCCCTGAAGAGGTCCTGGGTCACTTTATTTTTCTGGTTTGTTTAAACCTTTTTGCTATTTTAGTTACTTAGAAATGGATGTATTTTTCATAGGACTGCTTCACAGTTGACATATTTTTTTTAAATCACCAACGTTGAATACATTACTATTTTTGGAAAACAATAAAGACACACAAAAAGACGACTTATGCCTAGGAATGTTCTTATGCCTAGGAATGTTATGTATTATTGTAGCATACCTTGCAGGTGATACTATTGAAAGAAAACGAATCAATACAGTACCGAACAGTCGGATTTGAGAGCCCAACACCATCGTGGTATAAATTGACATTATAATGAATGCAAGTACTGTATTTTTTAAAAATAAAATTGCAACATAGCGGCTTAGTGGTTACTGTCGAGTTGGAGTCCCACTTTGGATCAGTGTGCATAGTCCAAAGAAAATGCCAATTGGCATTTTCAAATTGCCTGTAGTGTGTGAGTGTTATAAATACAGTGGCCACCATTGGCCTCCACGGTCCCAAGCTGGACTACAGAGGTTCCTAGATCTATCTATCTATCTATCTATCTATCTGTATTTTTCTCATTTTTTTCATGTTGATGACAAAAACACGTCCTCTGCACAAGTAAGTTAAAAATGACTCTCTTCCACTCTTTTTGGCACAAGGGATTTTTATGATGAGCCACCGTAAAAATGAAGAGACTCATAAAATACCGCAGGGTTTTGTCACAGTGAGCCATCCAGTCACCCCGATGTCATAAACTCAAGCAGGAGAGACATCATTCATATTTTGTGCGCATGTGGACGTTCTTATCTGTTCTGTATGTGTGTGTAGTTCCCTTGACATTCAGCAGTGCAGTGTGCCATCTCAGTAGCACACAGTTCCTTCTCAGACTAATGGCCAGAGGGTTTTAGTACACTGAGTTCCTCGCCTCCTAAATTCCCTCTGATGGCCAGACAACCTGCCTGTCAGACGTACAGGACCTGAGTCAGATCTGACGGTTCTATTTTGGCTCAAAATCGCAGCTTCACTGTTCAGAAACCTAATGTGGGTGGCTGACAGCAAGAATCCATGTATGACTGTACGACTCCTGAAGTCCATCGCACATTGTTTTGGTAAATTGAAGCATGTCAAAACGTGTTCGGCAAAGTATGTGACGACTTTTTTTTTTTTCAAGGCCAGTGAACATCTATGTTTAATTGAACAATTTGGCCCAGATGAAGATGTGCAGGCTTCCGAAGTAGTTAAGTCCAAAAATTTCAAGTGAAGGTCACATCGTTACTGTGACTATCCAGTGCGTCTTACTGCCATTCGGTGTCTTGCATTGCGTATGCCAGCGTCGCACTAGCATCTGATATTCAGTTTATGACATGAATAACTTCAACACGCATCAGTGATCACCATTCACATTTTGATAAGGTTAGATTAGCATGATATTGAAACTGTAGACCAGTACAGATAGAGATTAACTGCTGATATGTGATAACACGAATCAGCACACATAGATAATTTCTACACACAAACAGATTAATTATCAATATATGAATGTTAATATGGTTATATCAGAAGAACATTGAACCATTTACGACAGTATACACTAAGATTAACTGGCAAACTGTCTATACAGTTTTCTTTAGCGAAAAATGGCATAGCATTCTGACACCTAAGCTCCAGTTAAATGGCCAAATGAATAGAACAAATGGAGCCTGGCTGTTGTCGGAACATGCCTACTTACCATGTAAGGTTTAGCTTAGCTAAAATGCTTAGGTGGGTATTGTTAATTTGTATGCTAACATTACTTGTGATTAATGTGCATGTGATTAAACCAGGTCATCCACACCCTACTGTACATGTCATCCCATGTCAATACATTTCTTGCGGTAAAGTTAAATGACAATGACTCTAATTAGTTAGTGATGGATAGCAGACAGCTTAGCTATTTGACACCTGCACTACAATTGCACTCCAACTGACCACGCCCTAGTTAATATGATTCTAACTGATGAGTTGGATAAAAATGCACCCCTCGTACAATGGCCAAGAATGGGAAATCTCACTATGGAGACCAAAAAAAATTGTGTACCAAGCTGCAAACACACTATATTTGTTTATTCGATATTATTCAACAGCTCCGACTGAGCGATGTGATTGGACGAGAGGCATTACACAAGTGGTTATAATAGACGGTAACACTGCTGGGGTGTTTAACTATATGCATCACTCCGTGTCCCAGGTGTTCTAATGAGTGTTAATTACACCAGCTGTCAGCAGCAGCATGGGTCAAAGTAGATCTGAACGGTTCGCAGTACTGAGGAGAGGCCAACTGTCTGCCAAAAGCCATATTCAACATCATTCACGGAAGCATTTTCAGCGAGAAAACACATCTGCTAACGTTATGTCATATAAAAAACGAATAATAATAATTGCTTCTAATTCTGAATCGCATATAAACCAATTGTGTTCTTTTATTCACGGCTAGAAAGCTAACTAGCCAGTAACACGGCCGAATTCCAAATCACACTCCAACCCCTGATCAAGGGCCCTGCTTGCTGTGTGACAGTGGATGATCTATCCTAGAACACTGACCTTCCATTTAACATAACTTGAGACCAAACCCCAGAACCTGAAAGTAAAGGGAGCTGATATTCCAAAGCAGAATACGTGGAAATATAAGAGAAATTTGTTAGTTTTACAGGATTGTCCATTTTAATTACACTAACTGTCAATTCCGAGGTCCGTCAAGTCGCAGATAGTTAGTTCCTCAAGTTGCTTTGGCAGAGCAAAATAATTGGTTCATTAAAGACCCAGATCATAATCTGTTGATAATAAATGGTGTTTGCGGAACTGTTGTATGAAAGCAATATCACAGTTGTGCTGCTATGATGATTATCAGCACAGATGTGATGTACTCGTAGGGACGAGGGCACACTCCATCTTGTGTGAGATTGCTTACATACACAAGTAATAATACATGAATCAGACGAATGAATAAAAATGGAAAATAATGTTTATTTATACCAATCAACTACAAGTTTCTTCAGATTCTAACAATTATTGTCAATGCTCGAGAACAGAATTTCTGATGCTCATGGCTGTCAACAGAGCTTTCTTTATGGCTCAGTGGGCAGGCGTTCCTGAATGGAGCTTGCTCTACAACAAACACACTAAATGATTTTCCACCACACTTAATTCCAGGCTCAGTAGCCTCAATGGATAGAGATGTGCACCCCAAGGCAATAAATGTACTCTTTCACAAAATTCATAATATTCAATGTTAAGTACAACAAAAATACAGTGCCGATGGAAATCCTTTTTCCCCCCCTCATCATTCGACACACACAATACTCCACAATGACAAAGTTACATTTGTTAAAACTAAATTTAGTGTTTATTATTATTATTATTATTATTATTATTATTATTATTATAAAAATAAACACTGAAATCACTCCAGGATCCAGGTTCGGTCCACGCCTTCGGTCTTTGTGGTTGGATTTTACATGTTTTCCCCGTGCTTGATGGGTTTTATCTGGGTATTCGGTTTCCTACCACAGTCCAAAGACATGCAGATTAGGCTAATTGACATTCCCAGATTGCCCATAGTGTGTGAATGCGTGTGTGAATGGGTGTGTGCCCTGTGATGGATTGGTAGCTGTCCAGGATGTCAACCGCCTCATGCCCTAACCCTCCTGGGATAGGCTCCAGGCCCCCCTGCGAGGCTGTAAACAGGAAAAAGAGGCATAGACGATGAGTGAGTAACTCAGTTGAATGACTTTGTACTTGGTTAAAGTACCTTTGGCTTGTCTGGGCCAGCTTGTATGGGTAGCATCTGTGCACAGCCATTTTCAGGACTCACTAGAGATTTTCTATTGGGCTCAGGTCCAGACTCTGGCTGGGCCATTCCAGGACTTTGACAGAGTTGTTCTGAAGCCACTCTTGTGTATTCTTTGTATGCTTCAGGTCATTGTCCAGTTGAAATATAAACCATCACACCAGCCTGAGGTTTTGAAAATGTTTAGACTCAGGATAGCTCCTTAGTTTTCTGCACACATTTTTCCACTCTATTCTGACTAGTCTACCAGTCCCAGTCATAGAAAAAGATCTTCACAGCATGATGCTGCCACCACCGTGTTTGACTGTAGGGATGGTTTTAATAAGGTGAAGCATGGTGTCTGATTTCTTCAGACCTGCAGAAATGAATCAAAGCCAAGAGGTGATGTCAACCTCAAACACGTCATAGTCAAGAATAGATTCGGGACATACATGTTTTATTAATATGGCTGTTAAATGCCTATTATCAGCAGCAAATAACAACTGCCAGCTGTTCAATGACCAGCTATACATAGGCTTTAGATGTTTTTTGTTTTTTTATATATAAAATGAAGAAAAAACACTACAAACACCTGCTTTTACTTTGTCATTGCAGAGAATTGTGTGTAGAATGATCAGTGATGAAAAAATTATAAGTGTTAAACATAAAATGAGGAAAACTTTCCACCAGGAGTATACCTTTGTTTTTGTATATTAATGTTTTTTAATTAATTGATTTAATATTTCAGTTCTTTTTGGTGTATTTTTGGTGACAGTTCTAATAATCCGTACAGCTCATTCTTGTAACACACTCGATGTATTAAGGACAATGTGATGCCACAGCTGTTTGATCATTTTTTCACTATTATTGTCACATAGCTGGCATTTTATTGTATCTAGAACTTTAAACAATTCAAGAAAGTTGTATGTATTGGAACATTTTTCAGCGGTTGGTGTTAGACATGTTGGTAATGCAGCAGTGAATCACCACTCCTCTATGTTCCGGAGGAGTGATGCAAGAAAGTTTGTTGAATCAATTTGCCTTAACTTTGTATTGATTTTTAAGGACTCAATGGAACTCAAGCCTTCAGGAGGCATTTCAGGCCTTCTTTCTTTTTTCACTTGCAATTACTAACAGAAGAGAAATGGCAGTGGTCTTCTAGCCAACATGACATTTGCTCCATGAGATGAGACGAGATGCAAGAGCAGTCTTATTACCCTTTTGTACATGTTGAATACTTCCGGTTCTTCTGTACAATCAAATAGAAACACACAAAATACATTTCTGTCATTCTAAGACTTTACACTGAGCTGAATTGTACTTTTGTTGGCATGCGCTGACTGTTTTCAGTTTCTGTAACTACTTTATTCTGGTTTGGGTCTTCCTTATTATCAGAAGACCCACTAGTCATAAAATTTATGTAAGGAATAAAATATGGCTTAGGGTTATAATATGGTTTAGGGGTTAGTATTAGGGTTGGAATGTGGGCTAGGGATAGAATATTGAATAGGGGTTAGAAAACGTTTTAGGGGTTACGGGTGGGAGAATTTAGACATTCCATTGAATTTCTGATTAGTGGGCCTTCAGGTGATATTGGGGTCACTATCCTGGTGTGTTAATACAAAGAAAATACACTATAGTGAACTACACTTCACTATAGTTCTAGGCTTTCTGAAGAGCCATACTGTATGTTTTTTATGTATAATTTGTGACCTTTCCAATTTCACACTTAACTTGTTTGTGTAAATGAAACAAATCCACTTAAAATGACTCCAGTTGCTCTGTCACTATGTTATCATAGTCGAAGCTTATGATCATAACTTATCATAGCATAATCCTACTGTTCGGCCGTTGTCACTTTTTAGCGTGAATACAGGGACAGCTAGTTCATAGCGTTTCATTCAGTGGCCATACAGGACATGAACATGAAGGGTCAAAATGAACAAATTTTATGTTTGCAATTTTCTGATTATGTGACTGCGGTCATGTCTGACTATGAGATATTATTTTCTCCAAGCATTTGGCAACACATAAATAAATAAATAAATAAATAAATAAATAAACCCAACATGACATTTAATTTATGTTGCTCCCAAGTTTTCTTTCAGTTCCTGCTTCTGGGGACAGACCAGTTCATTAAATATTCAGCTGAAGCACTTAAGTAAGTAAAGACAAAGTCAACAACTAAAACAGACTTCTTGCGCTATTTTGTTAACAAAGTTGTTTCACTCATCTGCAGTAATACATTTATTTTGGAGTCAATACCAAGAGCATTGTGAGCTAAGTGGGAAACTGATGTTATATTTCTAATTATATTGTGTTGTCCTCAACATTCTGTCTAATCTCCTTTGCTGTCTGGACAGTTACATTTTTGGCATTGTCTAGCGTGGTGTCCATATGACCATTTTGCTGTTGGAGAATCACCAAGTCCTCATAGTCTGCATATGGCATGTGGGTTTTTGCTATCAACTGTGCAGTGCAGAATAATGAGAATAATCTTCTCTCTATCAACTTCTGCTGGTTTACTGAGCGCATGTTCAGTTAGACATGTGGTGTTGGCTATATTTTGATTACATTTCCAACTGCCAGCACTAGCTTGTTACTCAAGCCAACTTCGGTCAGGATATTTCTGCCAGAAACAGGTGGTACACCAGGTTTTACTAATTTTTATTTATTTTTTACAGCAGTGTGTGTTTGACCTAGGTTGCAAACTTACCGACGTAAAACAATTATAACATTATAACCACCTAGGATTTGTGCTCTTTTGCCACTGGGGGAGCTCTGGCTCCTCGAGGCATGACTCCTTAGGACCTCTGGTGGTGTCCTGTGGTGCTGTTAGTTGATATGCTAAGGCCTTCGTGGATGGGACTATCTGACACGTTCCATGGGTGCTCGATCGTGGTGCACTGGGTGTTCTGGTGCTTTTCTAAAGTGTCAAACATTTACTTTTTCCATGATTTGTGCTGCATTGGCTTTGTGTGAGATGGACTTTGAGTTCTTAGAAAGGTGAAGGTCTTTAAATGAGGTTTTACTTGGAAAAAAAGGAACGATTTTGGTTGAGAGGAAGAGTAAAGTTTTTCAAGAAAAAATCCCCAAAAATTCCTGTCAAGCTGTATTATTTATTGGTTATTATTACGATTGCAATGCTTAATATTATATACTATCCGTGCAGAAAGTAGTCATAGCGCTTCAATTTTTCTGCATGTTACAGCCTTATTTCAAAATGGTTTAAATTCATTATTTTTCTTAAAATTCTACAAACAATACCACATAATGACAATGTCAAAGACGTTTGTTTGCTAATTTATTAAAAATAAATTGAAAAATTGAAAAAAATCACATGTACATAACTATTCACAACCTTTGCCATGACACTCGAAATTGAGCTCAGGTGCATCCTCTTTCCACTGATCATCACTGAGAGGTTTTTATAACTCAGTTGGAGTTCCCCTATGGTAATTTCAGTTGATTGGATATTGTTTTAAAAGAAACACACCTGTCTATATAAGGTCGCACAGTTAACAGTGCATGTTAGAAGGCGAGATCCTTCTTCTGGAAGGTTCTCCTCTCTCCACAGAGAAACCCTGGGGATGTTTCAGAGTGACCATCGGGTTCTTGGTCACCTCCCTGACTAAGGCCCCTTCCCCCCAGTCACTCATTTTGGCCAGGTGGCCTGCTGGCCCCCTGGTGGTTCCAAACCTCTTCCATTAATTGATGATGGAGGCCACTGTGCTCATCTGGACCTTCAATGTGCAGACTTTTTTCTGTACCCTTCCCCAGGCCTGTGCCTCAATATAATCCTGTTTGAGAGGTCTACAGACAATTCCTTCGACTTTATGACTTGGTTTGTTTTCTGACATGCACTGTTAACTGTGGGACCTTATAAAGGCAGGTGTGTGTCTAATCAGCTGAATTTACCACAGGTGGACTGCGATCGAGTTGTAGAAACATCTCAAGGATGATCAGTGGAAAGAGGACGTACCCGAGTGTCATGGCAAAGGCTGTGAATACTTGTACATGTACATTTTTTTCCTTCGTTTTTTTTTTTTTTTTTTCATTTGTAATACATTGCTAAAATTTCAAACAACCTTCTTTGAAGTTGTCATTATGGGGTTTTGTTTAAAGAATTTTCAGCAAAATAATGAATTTAATCCAAAATGTGGAAAAAAGTGAATTGCTGTGAATACTTTCCGGATGCAGTGTAATAATGCTGTGAAAGTGAAAAAAAGTAGTGTGTGTGTGTGTCTGTGTACTGTATATGTGTGTGTGTTTAACTTGGGATCGTGCCCTCAGGGCAAATTCAAACACAACCAAATAGTGTTTCACTAGACTGAACTCTTCAAACTAATCCAGATGTAATCATGACCCATATACAAATTGTATGTACCTTACTTTTTTTGTTTGTTTGTTTGTTTGTTTTTTTTAACAGTTGGTTCCTGACATTTTTAGGAAAAGGTAACATGACTGTCTGTAATGGTCTGCCATTCTTTGTTCTCCCACAAGGGCCATCCATCGGTTATCTATACCTATATTTTTGTTTAGGTTAACAGGAGGCCTGGAGTATATTTGAGGGAACTTATAGTACAAGGCAGGGCACAAAACCATATGCACACAGCCAGTCATAAAGTACAGGAAAATACCAGTCAACCTACAAAACATAGCAACCGTGCTCTAGTGGTATGAAAATCTGTTACATGGCTGGTGATGTGAAATTAATTACTTGTGAAATGAAATATGTTTTGTATGTTTGTTTCCCCCTTGGTGGTTTGTTTGTGGTGAGCTCTGACTTCGATTTGGCCTGACCACAAGGAACACTCTGCAAGTTTGAGCTGAGCAGTTCTCATAGACAGTTTGTCTGCTTACCCACCAGGTATTCGGGTTAACGAGTTGATGTTCAGCATGTTGTTATACACGCTCAATATTCGCTCCCTTGTTTTGTTCAGTCACCTCCAGGCTACACGTCTTCTTTGCAAAGTGTGAAGCCGTTTTGTATTTTCAAGATGTTTTGTTGAGGTCCATCAAGCATTCTATTGGCATAGTTTTGTTTGGTATGTTGCCCAGATAATTACCACAGTTCTGAGCAACTGCCAATTGTCTCGTGCCTTCATGTTGCAAAGCAAACAGGGCAATGTTCACCTAGGACTGTTCGCCAGTGGAGAACACTGATCTTCTTGTGTATATGTTCTTGCTCCCTGCCCCAGATCCGTATTGACGCATGTTGGTTTGCCTGAATATTTCCCTGAGAAAAATGGACCAAGCTTACAATCTGGTCCGTTGATTCAGAATGGTGTAAACAAACTACAGGTTTGAAAATATCTTACATTGATGCTAGCCACTGCAAGTCATTTATTACAATACTCTCACCCACTCTTTACTCATTCTCTATAAAGCTTATCCTGTATCCTGTGCAGGCTCATGGAAGCCCAGAGGAAACAGGTCCACATAGCAGGGTCCAACTTGGATAAATTTTAAGGAACTAGCACACACTCACATACTCTGGGCCATTAGGAAATGCCAGGTAGCCTACTCTGCATGTGTTTGGACTGCAGGAGGAAACTGGAGTACTTGGAGGAAACCCTTGAACTACAGGGAGAACATGCAAACTTCATTGACGCCGACACTAAGGTGGGACTCGATCCCTTGGTGCTAACTGCGCTAACTACTACATCACTGTGCTGTGTCTAGTATAATAATTTTTCTCTATTTAAATTGGTAGTACTGATTGGTAGGAATTGAACCCTTTTAAAAACATAACCAGGTGAACTCATATAGCCACACTGGTTTAACCTGGAGCTGTGTGTACAAGAAATGTAGGTAGCTGGGCATCGCTACAATTATGTGATGATGATGATAAATACTGACTGTAGTCAACTCTGAATTGATGGAATCTGAGGTAGAGGTTGCAGAGTTTTAATTCAGCCATTTAGTTGTCAGTTTTGGATGTTCTTTGAATAAAATTAACTGTGTTAGTTTTGGCTATCTAGCCGGCTAGGCTAATCTACTGTACATCATGCCTGTTAGTTAGCATGGCACTGGGTGAGATTCATAAAGCTGCCCTGATTTAAAAAAGGAAAAAAGGAAATACTTAACATTAATACATTGAAATATAATATTATATAAATTATATACACTATGTATACATTAATCCTTCTGTTGTTTTGCAAATCACTTCACCAACTGCTCGTGAGTATGTGCATCCATGTTTGTTCACTGTGTGCAGGGCATGAGAGTATTAGAGCGCACATTATATTACAGCAGGGAGGCGTTTTCTAACGAGAGGGCTCCAAAACAGCCCCGCTGTACTTGCATGCGCACTCCTGTACTCTCATTCCAGGCAGGCAGAGGGGAGGAGTGAGTCTCTTACACAATTAAAGACCACTGCATACTTTAGTTTTAGAGTCTTTTCCATGTTTTGTGGGGGACAGTTGCCACTGGCGACAGTCTGGGTAGTTTTATATCCAGACATAGTTTGTTATTTTGCCCTGCAGCAAAAGAGCCAAATTGAGTGCTGTTTCATGAACATAATTTGTTTGCTAATAAATGAGATACCGCTTCCTTGTATTTCTTGTTCAACCAAATTGGTACACACTTTTAAAATACATTGCATTGTCATGCCTTAGATACCCAGGAATATGTGTTCAAAATGTTTTTGATGTACGTGTTTGTGTGAGCATTTTGGGGTTGGAGGAGGTAATATGTTCGAGTGCATAATTCAGCGTAAATGATTGCTTTCTGCTGGGTTGACAGTCCTCCTGGCAGCTCATTAATCTGCCCAAATCTATGTGATCTGTCTATCAGATCCGTCTATCCTTATTGGGTGCTCTTAGTTCCCTCTTTTTCACAAGCAACGCCTATAAGAGAGATTTAAGGTAAAAGACTTGCAGAATGAGGGATTTGTAGACGATGGGAGGATTGAGCTGAAGATTTCTGATCTCTAAGTTCTTACACTGATCCTCACTCAGAGTATAAAGTCCACTTTATTCAACTCCATCTGTACTACAACTTTCGTAATCCCTCACTTCAAAGACGTAGACACTGAACCAGAAAGACCACAGTGCTCTCTGCAATAGCAGTGCTGTACAGTGGGATTTCTGTGTGGCTTTGGTGTACATGTGCACATAAGATCTGAAAGCGTGCAACAGATCAAGTTCAAGATCTTATATTCATCACTTTGTTCATGTTCAGATATACCTCTTGCTATTCAGCCTAAAGTGTATAAAGCATTTAATGTGTATATATTAGGTTAAAAAAGGTTTGAGACTAACAGTAATGTATCATGCTAATCATTATGACATTTTAAATATTTTTTAAATAAAAAAGTCTTGTTAACATACCTAACTAGCAGATCACTACACACATAGCCCTTTGTGTGTTATTAATTTGTAATGTTGCAGGTCAAAAACGCACTCACTTACAGTACTCATTCTCTATAACACTCATCTATCAGAGGTTGTTGGAGGCCTGTTGGCCTATCCCAGGTGACCCGGGGCACTAAGCAGGTACACCAATCCATCACAGGGTACACAAGCACACAGATCCTCACCCACACACTATGGGCAATTTGGGAACACCAATTAGCCTACTCTGTATATATTTGGAGTATGGGAGAAAACCGGAGGACCCATAGGAAACCAACAAAGCACAAGGGGAACTCAACTAGGGTTGGGTATCATTTGGGTTTTTACAATACTGCGGCCAAATCAATACTTTTTATTTAAATAATTAAATAACTGCTAAATTGTTAGCTACAAACCAAGAATCAGCAATTCTTTTGCAGAAATATCACCCTATTTGCCTTATCTGGCAAAATACGATACCTCTCCTGGCTTTGCTACTGTTGGTCTGACTGGCGCCGGAGACGCCCACACTGCCAGCTGATGCCCGCAAGCTGTTAAACACGGTGCATCCCTCTGGTTTTAACTTCATCCTGTGTGTCCTCAAATGTTTCATTAGGTTTGACATGTTTCACCCTTTGCACACAATTATTGAAAGACATTTTTTGCATGTCACGGTGTCGGAATACTTTGTTGCGAACCATAGCCACATTTTAGCTTTAGGCATTAGGCAAGCGTGTTTACAGTAGCTTCGCTAGCTAGTATTGCTACCAGCTGCCGTCAGAGCAAGTCGGATGCGAAAACAGCATGGACACTCGTTACTACAAAGAGTAGTTAGATTTGTATGATTTGAGCTTTCTGACTTTCGTTCACATACATTTTGGCGTCAATTCATTGAATTGATGGCTTGATTTTTTTTGTCCAGAATCAATTCACTCTTTGTAAAATTAATATATTCCCTAAAAATCTAATACAAATTTTGCAGAAAATACAAACCGCTTTCATCTTCTGCATATGCACAGATTTTACAAGGGTCCTGCATTTTCTTATTTGAATTTGTGGGAGCTTGTTGCAGTACAGCCACCTACTGGACTGGAGTGTGGAGCAAAAGATTTAAACAGTCGAAAACACAAGTTACATCGGATTTCATGATTTCATGACACTTTTGTTAATTTGTTTCTAATATGAGAACATGCATGCTAGTAGTTGGTTCTTGGTGACCATGTTCGTAGTTAGTGTAGGGTTATTTATTTATAAATAAATATTTTCTCCCTTAGTCAGTCATGCCCTGTTCCCCCACCTGTGTTTTAAGGCACTCCCACATCAATGGCGGCACCCTTCCTGTTTGGTAACTAACATGTGCTCCCTTCAAAGTGGCGCCGCCATTGATGTGAGAGTGCAGCTACAGTATGCCAGCCCTCCCCTATGACAAACCGTGGCCAATCTGCTCTCTAGACTCCTGGTTACGGATGTATCTAGCATCATGTAGACACAAACTCATCATCTCCAGATGATAGGGTGAACACATTTCTGTTACGCCACTCCAGAGCTTGGGAATTGGAGTTTAACGCTGATTCCAGCAAAATAAATGAATAAAGTCCTAACACGGCATGGCTGAATTCCTAATTCTGATTTCCTGGTCAGTAAATCTTGACAACAGAACAGCTCAGATAGTACTGTAGTTGGGCTGTAAAAAAAAAAAAAAAAAAAAAAAAAATTATTGATTTATCTAAGTTAACTCGTCTTAATATATTTTCATTTCAATCGTAACAAATCATACACTTAAAATAGATAGATTACAGAATATCTGTAATCGTTCATCTGGTAAAGTTTTCTGTGAAGAGATGTTAATTTAGGTGTTTATTTGGAAGGAATCTTCAGTGTCAGCTCTTCAGTCAGAGATAAGGGTATAACTTTATATATTTAAACGCAATACTGTAAAGCCTTTTGCAAATTCTCTATTTTTAGTGTCTTTTTAAGACATTTGTTTTGTAGATGTTCCACCTCATTAAATGAACTGAACGTGCAGCATATTGTTCTTTAGTGAATAAAAATTGTTTTAAGACTGGCATATTGCTGTAGTGTGAAAGGAGGAAAGACTTGTGTGCCATTTTAGGGACATCATAACTTTGGGGTGGTAACACATTACATAACGGCAACATTAATTAATTTCTTCTGATAGTGTGCCCATCATGTGTGTATGTAATAGAATCTTTATGCAAAAGAATCAAAGCTAATTATGAACCTGCATCAAGCAAAGAAAACATCTATGCGGCCATTTGAAAAGTCAGGGTAAGAAGGGTAGTGCATAAAGCTATGCCCCCTTTCGAAGCAGTGTTATGATCTGCAGTTGCTTCAGTTGATCAGTTCTAGGCTCAGCAACATAATGAAGTCAACTGATGACCTGAATGTACTGAATAACCAGGTTATCACATCTATGGAATATTTCTTCCCTGATGGCATGGGTATATTCCAGGACTCACATTGTGAAGGAGTGGTTCTGGAAGCATAAGGAATCACTTTCACATTTGAAGTGCCCACCACATGGCCTGCTACAGTATATTCAGTGCTAAAATAGGACGAACTACATCTGTTAGATTTTTTTGTAAATCAGATTTTTTTTTTTTTTGTACTGACTTAATAATGAAATCATAAAATAACATGTATAACAAAGTTTTCCGAATTAAAACAAAAAGTGCGTAAGACTTTACATTATTAGAGTGTGTGACTTTTGGGGCCAAATATGTGTTATCAAGACGTGTTGCTTAGTATTAGTCATAGTTAAAAGTGGACATGTGTTACAGTTTAAAAATATGCGGCCGCAACTAATTTTCGCTATTGCAAAAAAGTATTATTCATTGCCTTTTTTTTTTTTTCTTTTTTTTTACCAGTACAAGAAATACCCTCCTTCCCCAATCTGTCTGTCTGGTATCTGGTATATGAGAGATCTTTATTTCTTTTACCAAAATCAATAAATATGTAAATATATCAATAAAAAAGGCCAAGTGGGAGTGTGTGCCTTTGTGCAAACGCATTCATTTAATGTTTCTACTTCAGGATTCAATGAATTTCCCTCCAGTCTGGCAGAGGCTAAGATTCGGGAGAGTCTTATGATGAATGATGGCTTCATGTTGGCAGCTACATTACAGCATTAAAGCATCTGCATTAAGTACTGTTTTAGGGGCAAACTACATTTACGTACACAGGCACACACACACACACACACACACACACACACACACACACACACACACACACACACACACACACACACACACACACACACACACACTCAGACCCTCAGCCTACTATACAAAGGCTTGCAATGAAATAACTTTATCGTTTTTTTGTGGTATCCCCATTTTTTCTTCTACATGTTCCCTTTCCAAATCTCTCTTGTTTTATTTAACCCCTTTGCTCAAGGACTAAAAGATAGAATTAGGAAATGAAAACCAGGTGAAATGTAGCACCCATATGCTGCTTTATGATCTTTAGAAATAGAATGCTGACCTCATAGTTGTTCCATGGGGATTTTTCAGTTGGAGCTGTATCAAGGGCACTTCAATTAGAGCCCTAAACTCGTAACCTATTTGGCTGTAAAGAAAGCCTACAGCTACACAGGCCCTATGTGTATAAGATTGGATGGTCCTGTCATGTTTACATTAATTTGACAAATGCTAAATTTTATTGATTGACTTCAGCTGATGAGGCACAAGGGCTGTGCTCAAGGACCCAACCGAAGCAGCTTGGGATTTAAACTCACAACCTTGTGATCAGTAGTCCAGAGCCCAAACCACTAAGCCACAATCACCTATATGGAGTATTTAACAAGGAAAAAAAAAAACAGAACGAATGAAGGCAATTTAACGGTAAATACACTGAAATGGTTCTTGGATCCATACTGATGGGACACATAGCCTAGGATATTAAATATGAATACAATCAGAAAGAAGATGGAAATAATATATAGAGCTAGCTAGTGAAGTGTGATGTTTTATAATAATAATAATAATAATAATAACAATTATAATAGTAATAATGATAATAATAGCTCCTCCAGCATTTTTGTGTTAGTTCATAAACACGATTTTTTTTTTTTTTGTTCTCTCTCTCTCGTTCGCACTCTTCATGCCCCAGATGATGATGGTATTTGCTGTTTGTCGACAGGTGCATCCATCATCATAACACAATTGAATTTCTCACTCTCTTTCCCCTCTCTGTTGTTGATAAAGTTGCTGACTAGCACCAATCCTCCAGGTGCGACTCAATAGCAGTTTGTTTAGCATTGAGGAAAAAAAGCGAGCAGTGCTCTCAGCGGAGCGTAGTGTATTAATAGAGTTAGCACTTTAGTGGTGTATAAGAGGCGGAGACTTTAAAACCACTTTATTATACTGTTGTTGAGGAAAAGGATATTAAAAAAAAAAAAGAAACAGACGAATAAAGCATTAACGAAAATTTCTCCAGTTAAAACCTATGCGTAATGCATTGTTAACGCAGTATGTAATTATGTATGTCTGTATGCATGTACTGCAGTTAGAAAGTACTTAGACCACTTCAGTTTTATATATCAGCACATTTGCACCGATCAGCCGTAACGTTAAATGCTTAAAACATTAAGCCCAATATTGCGACGGTTCTCTTTATGTCACCAAAACAGCTCTGACACCTCGAGGCATGACTCCACAAGACCTCTAAAAGTGAGCTGTTGTATCTGGCACAGGGACATTAGCAGCAGATCCTTTAAGTGCTGTGAGTTGCAAGGTGGAGCCTCCATGGATCAGACTTGTTTGCCCAGCACCTCCCATTGATGCTCAGTCTGACTGGGATCTGGGGAGTTTGTAGTCTGTGCCAACAGCATTGAACTCTTTGCTTGCTTAAACCCTATACACTGCAAGGTTTAATGCACTAAATGTTCAGCCGACATCAACTTTCTTTCACCAATTTGTGCTACATTGGCTTTTCTGTGAGACTTTGCTCCCCATAGACAAACTCAAACTCGTGTGTTTCCATTAGTGCCAAAAGCTAGTGTGGCTATAATGTAAAAACGATAGGTTGGCACAAATGAGTTAACCAGTGCCAGAGCAATATGATTTGTGACTGTTTTATCCCAAGTTTGATCAGCTTTAGCCGGATACAGATCAGGTTGGTACATAAACCATCTGTTGGCATAGTAACTGAGACAGCCTCGAGATTAGCTTTGTAAATGGGACCAAAAACTGATGGAAATTACCCATTATTGAGTTTCATTTCATAAAATAACCCTTACCTTGCTTCCTTTTTTCCATTTCTTTTTAGATACTTAGCATGTTCTACAACCACAGACACAAATACACAGCTCACTACCAGGACAGAAGGAGAAAAATCATATAAATTAAGGTTTTGAAGTGAAAGCTCTGGTCCTTAGACCTTCATTTCATTCTCTTGCCAGTCCATCATGGTGCAGACCTATACTTAACCATGTCCTTTTGCTGTAATTATGAGGGTGTTCGTGTCAAACTGGGACTTTTGATTGTGCAGCATAAAAACTCTGCTTATTTCTCTATACAGTATATTTCCTTGCTACACTAATGCACTTATCCTTCTGCTTATATACCGTCAAGATATAAAGGTTTCTCAGTACACCTGAACCATGATCAAACTGCCTGCTTCATGTCTGAAACACTGGCCTCTCAGGAACTCCCTTAGTGGCCCAGACATGTGGAAATTGAGCAAGGTTATGTGACTAACTTAATGTAAACCAACTGCTTATTTTGAATAATTATTTATTTATGTTATGTTTCAAGGAGATGGCAACCGTTGTGTTGAGGGACGGATCTGATATAGTGAAAACCTTCTGAAGAACATCCAGATATCAAAATGATGTTTACTCTATTACTGTTGTGGTTGGGTCCTCTATGGGTGTCCTCCCATTACAATGTTGGTCCAGCATTGACTTTTTGCTAATGCAGTATGTGGCCAACATTAACATTGGGCAACCAAGCCTGGCAGAAAGCCACCTTAACTATATTAGCCCAACATTGACCCATATATTAGCCCAACATTGGACCAGTATGAGCAAGGTGACATGCTAACTCATCTCCATAGCACTTCACTGATCCAGACTTAATGGGTCACCAACCTGAGATAAACAGGAATAAAATAAGATTGACTAACCCAGGTCTGTTTAAGAACACTACAGAATGTAATTGCTGATAATGTGCTTCAGCAAAGTACCAAGTAAAAGGTCTATTCATTAAAGTACTGTATAAGTGTATTGCAACATATATTTAAAGCAATCACGCAATATTGATGAATGAAAGATGGGTATAAAATTATGCACAACAGTTGGACTACATTCAGTAATTTTATACCTACAGTATAATATTTCAGGTTCTGTAACTCTTCAGATGGCCTACTAGTAAAGATAAAGGGAAAGAGGAGTTATGATTTTGACTATCATCCTCATGAAACGTTAAAGCTGTTCATCTAAGCTTTAACTCTTCATGAGGATGTGTGTGTGTGTGTGTGTATGTGAGTGTGTGGGTACATATGTGCATCTCCGTGTTTGCGAGTCACGTTTTAGCCTTCATTCTCTCTCTGCAGGTTGTGTGTTCTGTCTCTGTGTGATTCGGGCTGCATTGATTTCCCTCTTGGCAGATGTGTTCATGACTCAGGATGGGGGCTGGTGTCAATAAACCATAAAAGAACAGACAAGGGTAATGAAACACAGCCAGAGAGGACAAGGTACATCAGAAACACTGAAACACAACTTGAGAAGACAAAGAAAAACAGTAAAAAAAAATAAAATTAAAAAAAAAAACATATTCAGGCAGCATAGGTAAGATGGAATGAAACGCCAGTGGAGAACACGGGTAAAAAAGGATAGAACACAATGTATTGAGTAGGAAAAAAAAAACATCCAGAGAAGACACAAAGGAGCATGTAGTTAGATGATAAACAGTGATGTGCAGGTTCAAAGGACACAGTAAACATACAAGAAGATTAGACACAAAAGTGTGCAAAGCACCCATATATCAGACACATTTAAACAGAAAAGGAAAAACAATAAAAACCATACATAACAGAACACAGCAATTGTTGATGGGAAGAGTTTCTTTAGGTACATGTCAATAGATAAAAGAAAACACGGGTAACACAAAAGTTATTTCGAGTTACAGATTGAGCAACAGATTTCCTATACTGCACTGTGGCCTACGAACATGGCTGCACAGAACTACAGATCTCGCTTATCACACTCCAGTGCCTCCGACTTGATTGAGCACACACAAATCCAGTCTCCTTATATACAGACTCCAAACTCACCTAGACCTCATAGTATCGTTCAATAAACCATTCTCTTGCCATGGCAAGAGCTTCTGCTTGTATTACTGTTTGCTGATTGCCTGAACCTGGGCGTTTTTGCCTGGACGTTTTAACCTGTTAGACATTATGCTATTTTACATAAAAGCACAGTTTTTAAAATGTATCCGTTCCTATGCCTGACAGATGCAGTCATAATGGACATTATACAACATTTAGTTCAATAATACGATACTCAGTGGTGATAATAGAGCCTAACAGCACTAGGAAGTTAAACTATATGTATCTGGAAATATATGCTAAACCCACATTAGCATCTGATAACGTTGTGTCATGTTAAACAGCGTTTTGTCAACTAATTAACTTAGTTGGGGTTAATTAGTGCTGCCAGTTGGCGAAGGGTATTTGTTGACTGAACAAAATAAGCAAACAAATTATAATCTGTGGATAATAAATGCTGTTTGTGTTTTTTTTAACCAGTTATAAAAGCAATATCAAACTTGAGGTCATGCTGTAGGGTCTTGGCTGCGCCTTCCTACTGTATCTACGACCCCATCACATCAGTGCTAATTATTAGCAAACAGTATTTCCTCTAATTTGAGATGTAAAAACCTTAACCATAAGGCAGGCAAAAGTTTGGGCACCCCTTTCCCCCCCTGTTAAAATGTATTTTAACATTTACTTGAGTAGAACATAAAATGTGATCCAAAAGGCATAATATTTCAAGAGTGAAAAAAGGAAAGGTGCCTCATGTAAAAGTTTGCACACCCCAAGAGATTTTAGCTCTCTGAATAACATTTATGTAAATCTCTGACCTTAATTAGATCATTAGGACGTTTTTGTCTCAACAATAAGCAACCAGTAGGTCCTCTAAGCAGCCTCCTAGCACACAGAAAATGTAAATAATAGAGACCGTAAATCAGGAAAAAGCTATAAGAAGACCGCAAAGCATTTTCATCAATCTATTTCCTGCAGTGCAGTGATACAAAACGTATGACCAAGTACAAATATGACCTTCATCAAAGAATCATCAGAAGAAAACCTTTCCATCCTCATCACAAAATCCAGCATCAGAATTTTTCAAATGAACATCAAAACAATCCTGGTGCATTTTGGAGACAAGTTGTAAGGACTATTACAAATAAAACTTTTTGCCACAGTGAGCAAACATATGCTTGGAGAGAAAAAAAAGTACAGAATTTCGTCAAAAGAACATCTCTCCAACTGTTAAGCATGAGGGTGGATTGATCATGCTTAGGGCTTGTGCTGTAACCAGTGACATTTCACTAGTAAATGGATAAATGGATTCTATATACCAACAAATTCTGGAGGCACACATTTCACAGTCTTTAGGAAATAGCTGAAGAGTAAAAGAGCATGGATTATACAATAGGTTAATGATCCTAAACATATCCTAAAGTCCACCTCAGACTACATCATGAAGCACAAGCTGAAGGCTGTGGCACGGACCTCAGTCTCCCACAGCCTGAACATCATTGAAAATCTTTGGATAGACCTGAATAGAGCAGTGCCTGCATGACAGCCAAAGCATTTCACAAAACTGGAAGCATTTTGCCTGAACGAATGTGCAAAAATCCCCCAAGCATGAATTGAAAGACTCTATGCTGGTTACAAAATCATTTTCAAGCTGTGATACTTGCCAAGGGGGGTGTTACGGACCATGTTTTGACCATGTTAACTACTGACCATGCAGTGTGCCCAAAATTTGCCCTTTTCCTTTTTTATTTTGAAACTGTAAAAACATTTTTGCTTGAAATATTAAAGAAATGTCATCTTTTGACATTTGTTTCAACTTCATGCCTTTCAGAGATCAGATCATTTTCTAAACAGAATTATTTTCAGTAGCAGAATTTTTGACTGCCATGGGACATCAGATAGAGCAAAAGATTAATACAAGTTACGATTAGTAACCCAGTAACTGGCAGACTTTACTGAGCCCCAAGACTGAATGATCCAAACGCACTGTTGCAATTACAAATATGGTGCAATATCGATATATATCAATATTTTGACCTTTAATTGGAAATTCTATGTCGATTAATCAAAACTAAATCAGTTATATTGGCTAAGTATGTGCAGTATTGAATTTGTATTGAGCACAGTGGCTCTCAGTGTGCTTTCACATTCAGAGAAACAAAAGGGATTTATACAAATTGTAACGGGTTCGACCCTATGTGAACGGGCTTCACCATGAAGCACAGACACGAGGCAAGGTCTTAATGGGGGAAAAGGATAATTTTATTTACAATAAATGGGGAAGGAAAGGGTTAAAGGAGGGAGGACGGAAAGAAAGGGTAGGAATGAAGTGGAAAGGTGCACGTGCATGCCCAGCTGGCATGCGGGCACACAGCTGGCGAAAGGTGGTGGTGGGCGGAGTGGCAGAACAGAGCACGCGGAAGCAGCGCTCCTGCACGCTCCCTCAACGGTTCTTTCCCTGCTGTCGATGGCCGGCCTGGCCCCTCCTAGCTCTCTCTGGGCGCGGCCTCGGGTGGGAGTCTTTGCTGCCGTCCGTTGGCTGGGCGGCTTTCCCGGCTGGGATCAAGGGCCTTAACGCAGTCCTCCTCGCGGCCTTTTCCTCTTCGGCGGTGGAGACGCAAAGCGAGCTCTGCGCAGAAGTGAAGATGCCGTGGGAGCTCGCGCAGTTCTTTCTCGCGCAGAGATCAAAGAGAGGAATTCCAGGGTCCTTTTTAAAGTTCCTGGTGCGCATCATATTGCCCCACTCGCATGCTACTTTTTTTTGGTGCTCCCTCCTCAGAGATTAAAGTTTCAGTTCCACTCAGGTTTGTTTTGAAACCAACCTTCTCCCAACAGCTGTAGTCTTGCCACATTTCACATCACCATAGCTTTTTGACAACAAAACAATTTGTGCTGGGAGGAACATTTTGTAAAATCGTGTGCTACGGGCTTTGTTCTTGTCAGATCTCAACTGAATTGAACTCTTATGGAACTGGAATTTCAGACAAAAACCAGTAGAGGGAGGATCTGGAAGAATGGTATTCTGTGCAATCTGTGGAGGCACAATACATGTATGTAATGCTTTTGCATAAAAAAATGCTTTTCCTTTAAAAATACATACAGACTTGTCGCTGTATGTGTCTTACTACCCCTCGACGTCAAAGTGTCTTAGGCCTTTACAGGTTTACAAAAAATATGGAGTGAACCATTTAAATAGAGACTGCTTTACTTTCTTTTTTTTAAAATATAAGTTTAGTGCAAATTTCAAAATCATATTTTGTAGCGGTGTGATCATCTTTTCTCTTATACAATAGCAAGAAGGATTTTGCTCTGCAAAGCCTAAAGGTGCAGCGAAAAGTCATCAGTCAGAAGAAAGAGTGTGAGCGTGAATGAAGTGTGAGATGAAAGCCTGCAGCATCAGAAAGTGCATCTGTAATATTTGAGACAAGAATTTCGAAGTCTTTAAAATTTTAACTTCAGGCTGAAGTATGTGAAGCACTCCAAAAACAAGTATTTGTTTGATGTGATTAAGATTAGACATGCTTACTTAGATAATAAGTCTTTTTTCATGTTGTTGTATTCCTGAATCTTCTTCCTGAAAAATTTTTTTTATAAAATATATATATATATATATATATATATATATCGCATAGCTCTGAAAGTTGCGTTGCCAGTAATTAAATTCTCTCACTTTCACTCTGTCTCTATAGTACATACCATGTACACAGTCACTGAGGGCCTGGAGCCTATCTTAGGAACACACACACACTACAGGCAATACAGAAACACAGATTAGCCTGAATCTGAATGTTTTGGGGAAACTCACCTAGCACAGATGAACATGCAAACTCCATGCACATGTGAACCCTTAATGCTGGAGGTGTGAGGACACAGAGCTAAATAAGACACCATACTTCACATGCTTATATTAAGGCATTAATTTAAATGCAATATTATTTCCAAGGTAATAACTCATTCACAGGGGCAAGTATGTACAAAATGACTATGCACTGATATAGTGAAGCCTCCACTGTCGGAGCTTTGTGATGGTTAGTTTTATATGGTAGACTTATACAGTACGTAGACAATAGTGCGAAGAGAACTTTCTTGCATCGCTGATTATTATAATATAACAATATCCTATCTTGAAGTTTAGGTCTCTGTAAAAAAAGAACACAGAAGGACTTATATTTCTATACCGCTGTGCAACAAATCTACAGTAATAGACTAATCTGCTTATCCTAAATGGGGCAGACTGAAACTTGCAGCCAGATGGTAACTGACTTTATGAACTCCTGGTTAACTTACTGCATGCATATATACAGTAAATTCATTTAAGCCGAGTCTTCCATACTTCATTGCAGCTGACATTAATTTATTTCTTGCACTTTAATTTGGAGCATGCTCTCGTTCCCTAAAATAGAAAGGATTATTTAAACTCTGTGAGATTGGAGCTGGAGAAGGAAGGTACAGCAGAATTTTTCATATTATTAATTACACTAATGACACCACAATAAACAGGTTCTAGCCTGCTTTTCCATTTAGAATGAGCTCTGGGAAGAAAATGCACATCATGACTACAGCTAGAGCTGGTGAAAGTCCAAGCAGGAGTAAATTAATGCTAAACCTAAAATGCAAATGTAGCTAAAGTTAAATGAGTTCTACTGAGACCCATTTAGCATTAAGTTATTAGGTAATATGAGATTAATGGTAACTGCACTATTAGGATATTGTGGAAAAGCATTTCTGCAAAATGTGGAAAGGAGAGAATATGCATCATCGCTCGCCCATTCTTTCACTCACTCTCTCATTTCCAATAGCACTTATCCTGTAAAGGGCCGCTGCAAGCCTGGAACCTTTCACAGGGGACTCGGTTCACTGGTTGGCATGCCAGTGCATTCCAGGGCACAAGAACACACACATTACAGGCAATTTGGAAATGCCTAATCTGCATGTTTTTGGACTGTGTGTGAAAACCTGAGGAGGAGGAAACCCAACTAGTATTTGGAAAACATGCAGACTTCACGCACACAAATGCGGTGAGGCAAGATTCAGACCATCAACCCTTTAGGTTCGAGGCAACAGTGCAACCAACTACAGTCCCCTACATACGAACAAGTTCTAGAAACTCTGTTCATAAGTCCAAAAACCTTGTCTAGGTGCTGGCATACTGACACAATCGGCTACTCTGCATCAATATGCACACTAAATTTGGAAAATTATATTTCAGCAAGATTTAAGAAAATGTTTGGACACAAGTGGGTATACAGATATACTGTATAGTATTAATTCAATGTGAACAAATATCCTGACATATCACTTAATCCTACAACCCTCACTGTAAAACAAGAGCGATATTCATTAACATTTTATGAGCTTCATGTAGAACTCTTCATAGTGGGGATTGTCTTTTAGTAACGCTGTATAAATGTGTTTCAAAAAAATGAACTGTATCCGAAGAAATTGCACTTGGCTGTCAAGACAAGTGAAAAAGACAAAAGACAGTCATTGGTTTGGAATAATGTTGATTGTTTCAAATTGTTGTGATTTTCTTGAATAATCTTCAAAATAAAAGTGTACGCTTATTTTCTTCTATTTTGGATTTGCGAGATCAGGGGGAAAAAAGCAAATAGATCACAAGACCTATAATAAAAACAATATTCTGGGCACTGATTTTGGATAAAAAGCCTGGGGGGAAAAAGTTGTTTAGTCTTTTTTCAAACTTAACATGTCTAGATCAGCTGTAGCTTCAGTCACTGTTGTAGTCTCCACCAAGCTTTTATTCTTCTTTCTGATGCTTTATGAGAACATATACTAATGTTTTTAACTAGTATCTGCATGATTTTATTCGACATGATTAAATAACTACATTTATGCAGAGATGTACAGTGAGTTTAAGCATTGATGATAATTAAGGACCATCTGTATATCCCAGATTAAAGGCTAACTGTAAATAAGTAGCGGTTTCCAAAAGTATTGACCACCCTGAAATCGAGCAGATCTGCATAATGAATACACTTATTCTTCCTGTCAGAAATCTCTCCGTAAAATGATGTTCACTTGTATGAATTTGAAGTATAAGTCAATGCTAATTATTGGCAAGCAAGCATTTCAAAGTAAACCAAAAACAGGAAATGTTGCTTGCGTAAGTATTCAACCCACAGGGTTCAGAAGGTTTCAAAACCACCTCACACCTAATCTACATGTAAATGAGTATTCTTTAAAGAAGAAAAAAAAAACTTTAATCAGAGACCTGAAAAATGTATTATTGGTTATTTTACCCTCTGAAGTCCAAAGAAGAAAGTATGTGCAGCCAAAAACTCAACACTGAAAAAACGCCTTTGTGATTATCTTCGCTGGACAATTAATTGAAAACTAATTGAAACTGACACTCAAAAACTAACCAACGTAATTTTGCCCATATCGATTATCCCCTCCTGTTCCATTCACCCAATTAGAAGACAATATCCCAGCTTTAATAGTTGAGCATGCAATACAAACCTTGTCAATGAATTATGAGTTCAAAAAACAAACACAAAATAATTGTACATTAATCATGAGGTCAAGTAATCGTGATATTGATTTGAGGTCAGATCAAGATGAGACAGTGACCTGACAGATCTGACGACTTTTAAATATCTCTTCTGCAAATCAGGAAGATCTGAAAAAGACTTGATGCAGCCATTAAATGCACACTCAAAGTATCTGACCTTACAATTCTTAAACTGATCATATCAAGATCCTGGATGAAAGGCCACATGCAAAAATAGAGAACATAAAAAAAAAAAGTCAATGTATTTAAAATACATACTTTTAAAAAAGTGTCTCTCTGTGTGTGGACTAGGTTTAGTTTTTTTTTTTTTTTTTTTTTTTTTCCTTCCTTAAAACCATGCTTATTTTTCAATTTGAAGGAAGTGGATGGTGAAAAATACCACATACTGTATTACAAAAAAACTTGCTTCAGTCTTCTGGGAGATACTTCACCTTTTCAACAGCTAAGCACCAGGCCAAAGCAACAGGAGTGGTTAAAAAACAAAAAGCTGAATGCTCTACAGTGGTCAAGTCAAAGTCCAGATCTTGATTCCACTGGTGCTGGTTGAAAATTGCAGTGAACAAACAACATCTAACCAACTTGGAGCAAATCTGCTAACTTAAATGGCAAAAAAAAAAAACAGTGTGCAAATCTGGTGGGAATTTACACTAGGAATTTAAAGCTAATATTGCAGTAAAAGGTCGTTCTACCTTGTACTGAGCCAATGGGAGTGAATATACTGTATGTAGAGCTCTGATGACAAATATGGAATTTACTTTAATGTTCTTAATTTAAAAGCATATTAGTTGTGTGAAGTGTCTGACCTTAAAATTCAGTTGATTAATATGTTGTGAAGTACAAAAAAGCTATGTAAAATGGTGGAAATGACCAAGCATAAAGGGTTGGAACTGAAGACAAATGTCAGTATTTTCACCTGTATTAAGCAGTGTAGTTTTCTAATATTAAATTAAAATGACGATGCTTTGAACAAACTGTAGTCAGCAAAGTAAAAAAAAGTGTGTGTATGCCTTGATTTACGCATTTCCAACGTACATGCGAGAACATGCAAAACAGAATTGCCAGATCAGTGTGACAAAACAGCACCACCTGCTCGACATCAAGGTACCAAAATAGTCTTACATTATACACCAGCATGCTTGAAGCCAATTTACACCTGCGTTTGCAATTCCTCCTTCCTTTTTCACAGTGCTTTCCCACTTTTGGTGCAAAGCTTACATATGCGAGAGAGAAGCATACGTTGCCTTGTGCCTCATGCATGGTGCATAAAATATTATAAAGACTTAACAGATATATCTACAGATATGAATAGGAGGCATGCATTAAAAAAAAGCAAATAAATACAGGCATTTGAAGTATTTTTTTAATTATTAAAAAAGTACTACTTCAGACTGAATATGTATTCAGACCCTTTGTTGTAGCGATGGGTGGTGTAGTGGTTACCACTGTCGGGTTGGGGCTCGATTCCCCGGCCAGGCTTGCTTCCTGTCTCTGTGTGCATGGAGTTTGCATGTTCTCCCCGTGCTTGGTGGGTTTCCTCTGGGTACTCTGGTTTCCTCCCAAAGATATGCAGAGCAGACTAATTGGCGTTCCCAAATTGCCACAATGTGTGTGTGTGTGTGTGTGTGTGTGTGTGTGTGTGTGTGTGTGCAGCCTGTCCAGGGTGTATCCCTCTTGTGACTCTTTAAGTCTCCAATGACAGGCCCCCCATGACCCTAAACACAGGTTAAAGTGGTATAGACAGTGAGTGAGAGTGTTGTGACGATTGCAGTAGTGCTGTTGTGCATCCAATTCCATCACTGGTCCTTAAGATGTTTCTACTAATTGGATGGAGTCTGCCTGTGCCTAATTCAGTACATTTGACATAATTAGGAAAGATGCAAACCTGTCTATATAAAGTCTCTGAGTAGATTGTGCAAGTCATGAGGCTGAGAGAATTACCTGTAGATGTGTCAAGATTGTGTCAAGACGCACATCTGGGAAGGAAACATTTTCTGCAGCATTGAATGTGCCCACAAGCTCGGTAGCCTCCATCATTCTCAAATACAAGAGATTTGGAACAACAGTCTTCCAGATTTGGCTATCCAGCCAACCTGAGAGGTACTGTAAGCCAAGGGTCACTATAAAGGAGATCCTGTGTTCCCTTTGGGATTTGGGAAAGCCATTTGGGTTTTTCGGTGACTGGAACTGGTCAGTATAGTGGAAAAAATGAATTCAGAAAAATCTAGAGCAATCCTGGGTCAAAACCTTTTCCAAACCGTTTTGGATCTTAGGCTGTGGCAAAAGTTTAGATTTCAACAAGAAAACGACCTGTAGCACACTGCCAAGAAAACACACAAGTAAATTCAGAAGTCCTGGAGTGGCCCAGCTAGAGTTTGAACTCAAAATACCATCTCTTGAGAGACCTGAAAATGACTCTGACGCTGCCAATCCAACCTGTTTATGCTTTAACAATTTTGCCAAGATGAATGGAAGAAACTTCCAAAAGAAAAATGTCCAAATCTTATAGCATCATTCACAAGCAGACTCAAGACTGGGGCGCATTAAGACTGGTTTCTGGTGCAGGAAAAAATGAATTAAAATTCTGTCTGTCAGTGTTAAATTAGGCTTTAAATGTCTTACAGGTTACAGTACATCATTTTGCAAACTTGTGCACTCAACTGTATAAGGAAGCACATACATTTGAATTAAGTTCAGATCGTAATTAATTAACAACAGCATATTTTTTAATCTGACAAAGTGCTGGAAGAGCACAGTTGGCTAATCATACAAAGCCCTTACTGCTCATACCTGCATTTTGAAATGGTTATAGGAACATTTGGGCAACCAGTGTCAAATATATGCCTGTGTCTCTTTCTTCCTTTAAATCAAACTGGCTCACAGATGTGACAAGAGAAAATGCATTCTTTGGCATGCAACGATCACAAACGGTACAGTCAGCTGCACAGCAAAACTACTGAATCTGCACATATTTATGGCACTCAGCAAATTCAGTGACACAGGTTTACTATTCCAGATCGTATCAGATCCACATCTACCGTAGCAACAAATACGGAAAGAATGAAATAGTGCTGCGTCTATAACAAAACTTACCCTGGTATTATATCCAGTAATTTGTGAATAATCCAGTATCTGCTATACAGTAATAACAGCAAGCATGGGAAGCAAAAAAGGTAGGAAGGACTTGCCGTTAGCCAGCTTTTTCGTTCAAACCGAAACTCTTAAAACCTGCCTGTCATGCCATTTGTCCCATCATGAAATTTGCATGCTTAGTTCATTTACTTCAAGTTTCTCCTTTAAAGGCAATTTGAAAAATCATTGAATTAAAATGAATCAATCTTATTCATGTTTTATCCACCAGTATTATATTCTATTGTCATTAACAGTTGATGATGTGTAATTGATGTGTCAGGGAAGCGGGCTCATATGAATTATCCCCCAATGCATATGAATTATCCCCCAGTGCATCCACCAAGTTTTATTCACTTAACTGACTGTCAGGGATCAGTGACCTGAATACATGAATATATAGTCTCGGCTAGGAAGAACGCCTTACCATTATGTGTATTTTTACCTACAGTCCTTGCTGGTACTGCTGTCGGTCTTACAGTCTTTACAGCTTTAACAAATTCGCTTTAAGCGACTTGTCATACCAGCGTCTTAGATTTCATTTTTACATTTTAGCTTCTTTAGTTTTTTCTTTTAAACATCTTTAGCTTTAATTATGTCACACAGCCTTGTGGCCAATTTATGGCCTCATACTTGTACGTTGCTGAGCCTAGACCTTACCAAGTGCAATCCCAGGTCATAACACTGCTTATGAAGGCTTGTGTATTTCCCACTCTGTGGTTATATCATTTCATGCATTTCTCTTATTACCTTGACGCACCCATACCTGTAGCTCTAGAATAGGTCAATCCGGATTCATTTGACCACAAAACCTTTTTTCTTTTGCTCCAAAGTCAATCCTTTAAGCGGTTTTCTTATGGGCACACAGCTGTTTAGTCTCAATCCTGTCAGTTCCCATTCCATTGTGTGCGTATGGAAATGCTCTTAGTTTCCCTATTAAACATAGCTTTGATTTTTTTTTCTGTGAATTTGATTGTTCATTACTAAACTTTCAGTTTTTAATAATGCGCTGGATAATTCTTAACCAAATTCCTGTAATTTCAACAATCTTCTTACTGGTTTTCTTAGCTAGATAAAAACAGCACCTTGTTTTTAGTTAGACAGGGTATCATTTTTAAAAGGATAATTTTTTTAAGATGAAAAATCTGTTTAGCTGAGCAATTTTTAAGGTTGTTTTAAAATCCTCAAAATATGTGCACACAATTGCCTAAAACTTGTATCGGATCATGAAACAACTGGTTTGGATCATGAAATGGTCGTTAAGCGAATGGCAGTAACCAATGCATCAAATTGAAGCTGTGAAAAATTATTTCATATGTGGGAACAATAAAAAGACTTTTTTAAAAGACCTATAGCCTGTGTAGAGTCCTTATTAATCTCTTCCCTTTTTTTATGATCTGTCTTTCTATGACCATTAAATCTAGGATTTTAATCGATTTGACCTTACCTGAGTTGGCATGAAATTGAATCCTGTCATAGGTGTCCAGCAGTGATTAAAATATTAAAATGAATCTACCACTTTTTATGGTAACTAATTAATCTACTAGGTTAATAGACTTTTGCTGTCAGTCTGTAAGCTGTAAAGTAAAGGTTATTGATGAGAAAGAATTAAAGGATACTGATTTAAGCACTGTGCGAATACTGAATGTCTCAGAAATAATCAGGAACTATAATAATAATAAAAATAATAATAATAGTTATTATTATTATGACAGCCCGGTGGCTTAGTGGTTAGTATTGCACCTCCATAGTCCGGGTTCGGGTCCCGCCTCAGGTCTGTGTGCATATACAAGATAAATTGGCATAGACAATTATTATTATTATTATTATTATTATTATTTTATTTATTTTTTTAACAATACCTTAAACTCGCATCTTAAAACTCAACCTTGTTAAAGTAGTTTCTATTATATTTTTGGTTGACTGAACTTAGATATCCTATATAAAAATCCCACTTCAGACCTTGCACCTTCAATGCTGTTACATTAATCAATCCTCACTCTTCCGGGAGGTCTCTGAGCTAGATTTTGGAGTGCCGCTATGCGGATTTGTTCATTCACCCACAAGAGTATTAGTAAGTGCATGCACTGATGTTGGCTGTTGGCTTGGTGTGCAGCCAGTGTTCCAGTTTATCCTAAAGATTTTCAGTAGGATCAAATTCAAATTCAAATTTTTATTTGTCACATACACAATCCTACACAGTACGATATGCAGTGAAATGCTTAGGCAACTGCCCTGACCTAAGAGAATAAAAATAAAATTAAATAAAATATAAAATATAGAATATATAATATAGAATATAAAAATGTAAAATGTGTAAAATTGTGGTAAAATTGAGGTAAGGTCTCTCTGCAGGTCACCCAACCTTGGCAAACTGTACACGCTTGTGTCTGCGGACAATTTTTTTTTGTGCATTGTGATATTTAGGCTTCTCCGTTCCACTTAAGGGAATTTGTAATTCAACAGTATACAGTACAAAGACATTCTATACAGTTTTATGCCTCCAAACCTGTATTGACAGTTTGTATTCTTCATATCTCCAAACACGTTGGGGCAATAAAGAATATACAACAGGAGATAATATGACCACCTATGATTATGCTGCACACTGTGGTGGCCAGTTTTTGTGTGAAAATGATTCCCCATTCTCCCACAACCACTCTTTCACAGTTTGAGTCCAGGGATATGCCTGTACCATCAGAGAAGAAAAAATGCATTGATGGCATAACCTGGCCTTTCAGGTTATCAGACATCTTTAACAACTTGAAGCCTTTTTTTCAGAATAGCCTCACTATCAAATTTATTTATTTTTTCTTATGGCCACAGCAGTTTAGTTGCTATCCTGTGAATTCTGATCCAATTATGTGACTGAAAGTGCTCTTACTTTCACTAATAAACATAGGTGTAATATCTATGATATACCTACTGTACATGCAAACATACGAGGGGGTATCAAAAAGTTTCTAGACTAGTTTTGTAACACACTAGCAAGGGTGCGCACACAGTCACAGAGAGCACTGACCTTCATAAGTCAATGTGCCAAAAGGCATTGTCCTGTGTATATCAACCAGCTGTTGCTATTCTGACCAGGTGCGTTACCATGTCTGCTATTTCGTCATGGACTAACTTCAAGTTAGAACAAAGAGCTAACAGGAAATTCTGCTTGAAACTGGAAAAATCTGCCACAGTGACGTTTGACATGATTCAGTAACTGTACAGCATTGCTGCTATGAGTCGTTTGAGGTGTTTTGAGTGACACTTCAAGAGCAAAAGAACATTACTGGAAAACAACGAGAGATCAGGAAGACCTTCAACAAGGTCACACAACACTATCCACTGCCATTGTCGGTGTTGGTCAGAACAATCCAGGCAATCCTCACATGTGATTTGAACATGCACCGTGTTGCTGCCAAGTTCATCCCCACGTTGCTGACCCAAGAGCAGAAGGAACATCGCGTCAAAGTCTGCCAAGCACTCCGTCACCGCGCCGTGGATGACCCGTTCTTTTATGTTGAGGATTGTTACTGGTGATGAGACTTGAGTGTATGGATACGACCCTGACCGAAGCAACAGTTTATACAATGGAAGAGCTCATCATCTCCACAACCGAAAAAGGCAAGGTAAGTCAGCAGCTTGACCAAGTGCATTCTCATTATTTTTTTCGACATTTCCAGCATTGTGCATTGAGAATTTGTCCCCAGGGGCCAGACTGTCAATAGTAAATTTTGCTGCAAGGTTTTAAGGCATCTAAGGGAAGATATATGGTGAAAAAACTGAGCTTGTAAACAGAGCTAATCTCGAAACTTCATGATACCACAGTTTTTGGATCAAAATGAACGAATCTTCTTTTGAGTCATTTAGTTCATTTCGTACTTTTGATCAGAGGTGAATTAAAATGTTACATTTTCAATCAACAGACTCCCAACACCCCTACATACACAATTTTTGGCTATAGTTCCAGTAATGAAAATATTACAATGCAGCCAAGGACATACAGTATTATGATAAACAGAATGAGCAGCTCACCTCTCATATTTTCTGGTCCGAGTTGTTTGTTCTTTTGAATCTATTGCACTGCATATAGCGTGAGAAAAGAACAAACGACTCAGACTAAAAGACTCATCTGAGAAGAACCGTTCAAGTCTGTTTGCTGTAGACTGCATGGCATAGCGTCAGTGGGTGTCACGTGCCAAAATGATTCAGACCAAAGACTCAAAGATAACTACTCATTTCTGTTGCCTGTACTTAACCTACGGAGGTTTTTCCATGCCTTACACATGCCCGCCTAGTAGAAAGTGAACAAATCACTCTCCAAGACAACTTGTTCTTCTGAGTCATGTTAAAGACTCGTTCAAAAAGAAGGAATTGTTCATGAACGACCCATCACTAGAGAGAGTTGCTGTGAGTCAGACAGCTGAGCAGCTTCTGCCATAAAGACAATTGACCTCTATTTCAACTACTGTAGAATGTTTTAGGACATTTCTTGTTTGTGTTACCTTATATCCAGTTTCTATAGCTTTAGACTGCTCCTCTCTGCATCCTTATACCTATAGTACTGTATGTATTTGAACTTACCATGATCATCACAGAATTATAAGCAGCGAATACATCCAGTAGATGTAGAATGTCAATTGTTAAAAGCGCTATATAAATAAAATGGACTTGACATGACTTGACTATTGATATTCTGGATTGTTGTGAATGATGTGAAACTTTTCTTATTTTCTATTTGCCTGTTCTGCCATTTCCTGCAGCACTGTTCTGCTCTGGTGCTCAAATTTTATTATTGGCCTTCAGATTCCCAGCCACAGTTCTGGTATACAGGATAGGTAGATTTGGAGGGGTGGATGCTGGAAAAAAAATTAATTTATCCAACTGAGTTTTCATTTCTGAGAGCATCGGCTGAGAGTCAGAGGATCTAAGATGAATTTTTCGATCATGCCTAGTTGGCCATTTTAAACAATGTTAATAACACTGAAGCTCGTAAAAAGTCACCTTGCTAGTCTGTGTTATTCTCCGTGGCTGATAGACTGGGCGCATTAATCATAATTCACTGCGGGTGGGAATTATTTACGACACAAATAAAAAGCTGCGTATAGTGATTTGGGTTGGTATTCAGATATGAAGGAATAACATGTGAGCTGTGTAGCTCACACACAGTGATCATTTATGTAATTACGAGCTTTCTCATAACACATCAATAGAATGAAATACCTGTGTAGGATGTTTTCCTGGTTTATTGGATTTTGCTTGTCCTTCTTGCTCATTTTCGTTTTGCCAACATCAATATGATCAAGATGACTTGCATATTATAACTCTGTGACACACAAACATGTTCTTTTCAGAATATGGTCTTGACTTTGTTGTGTGAAGAAGAACTAAGAAGGTTCCCTCTTATGTTGTTTGGCCTGTCTTATTGTGGTCTTGGCCCTGAAGAGTTTTCTGCATACATTTCCACAACCTGTCTTTTGGATGGTCTCCTGATTTGAGATTCTGACTTATGAAAAACCTGTGATTATTCAAAATATTTCAGTAGTGCTATAGCAATTAAGGACATCGTTCATGATTTTTCATTTATAAAAAACAATTACACGGTCACTCATCCCGAAATGTATAACACCACTTATTGTATCCTTGACTTATCAGCCACCGAGAGAAGGTCAATAATACTTTGAGTGAAGAATGTACTCACGTTGGTTCATTAATCGATTGATGTAGATCAAGTAGATGACAGAAATTCATTAAGACCCTGTTCCCACAGAGCCATGTCATCTAAAAGTCAGTGTTTGTAATAAAGAGACGTGGCTGATGTAAATGCAGAGAGATTTATTACAAAATGCAGCAAGTACCAGCCTAAAATCAGCCCATAACCATAGCCATAACTAGAAAAGCACATTATCTCTGTAATTGAACTTAGGACCATGCAGGAATGACAATTTCCCTCCCGTAAAATTGTGATTTACTGTTTGACATAAAACAAATTTTCGTATGCACAGTACACTTCTTAAACTGGAAAATAATTATTTGCGTGCGTGGAAATAAAGTCGTGACCTCATACCCATGACCGTGACTGGGACCTCACATGTGCAGCTTGTAAAAAAGCTCCCTGTATGACAGTCATCTTCTGGTGGCGCTGATAGCCCTGGCTGGTATGAAAGTTAAGAGTCATCCATAACATGTACAGAAGCGTATAGAAGTTACAATGCAAAAAACATACATGGACAATAACCCGACAAAAGAACAAACCATAGAAGCAATACAGTACCCACTCCACCAGCATAACCCCTTAGATACTGTACATTTGCATAGACCATACCACAGCGCTACTGAATTCATGAATGTAATGATGAGGATTAATTTTTCATTAAAGCACAGCTCTGACAGCAGTTCTGCCTGTAAGTAACAGCACATTAACACAGACGTGTATGGCGAACACTTCATATACACTCACGGACTGGTTCATTAGGTACACCTGTTCAGCTACTTGTTAATGCAAATATATAATCAGCCATTCACATGGCAGCAACTCTATGCATTTAGGCATGTAGACATGGCAAGATCATTTCAAATCGAACATCAGAATAGGAAGGAAAGATGATTTTAGTGACTCTGTACGTGGCATGGATGTTGGTGTTCAGACCGGTTGGTCTGAGTATTTCAAAACCTGCAGATCTATTGGGACTTTCACACACATCTCTGGGGTTTACATAGGATGATCAGAAAAAGAGAAAATATCCAGTGAGCGTCTTGTTGTATTGTTGATGCCTGAGGTCAAAGGAGAATGGTCAGATTGGATTGAACAGGCAAAAGTAACTCAAGTACTGTCTTGTTACAACCGAGGTATGCCAAAGTGCATCTCTGAACGCACAACATATTGAACCTGGAAGCAGATGGGTCACAACAGTAGAAGACCTCACCAAGTCCCACTTTTGTCAGCTAAAAACAGGAAACCAAGGCTACAATTCAGAAGATAGAAGATCTTGAGAAAAAAATGAAGATTGCCTGGTCTGACGAGTCTCAAGTTGGCATAAACAACATGAAAGCATGGATCCATCCTTCCTTGTATCAACAGTTCAGGCTGGTGGTGGTGTAACGGCGTGGGGGATATTTTCTTGACCACAAGTTAACATGTCAGGTCACTAAGCTTCAATCATCTCAGACTGGTTTCTTGAACACGTTAAATTAATTTACCCTATTTTTGTTACCAGATCTCAATTCAAGTGTGCATGTTTGGGGTGTGCTCGAATGGTAGATTTGCATAATGGATGTGCAGCCAAATCCGCGACAACTGTGTGATGCGCAGTGTGTTGATCATGTCATCAGGGCCCAAATTCTATTTATTAAGAAAACATATATATATATATATATATATATATTGGGGGCGACCTAACATACTCGGAGGACAGCGCTATCCGCTCTTTCCGCTTGCATGAGCACACAGACGCCCATCAAATTGTTGATTATTTTGCATTTATGAAGGGAATCCTAGGCAGCAGGGTAGTGCATAGTAGTGTCACCTTGCACCTCCAGGGTCCAGATTTGATTCTCAGCACGTGTCTGTGTGTGTGGGGTTTGTAAGTTCCCCCCCCCTGTGCTTGGTGGATTTCCTCTGGGTACTCGGTTTTCACCCACAGTCCAAAGAAATGCAGATTAAGCTAATTGGCCGTAGAGTGTGAATGAATATGTGAATGTTTGTATGTGTGTGCCCTGTGATGGATTGGCACCCTGTTCAGGGTGTACCCTGCCTTATACCATGCCTCATACCGTCCTGTCTCCTGGGATAAAGTGGTGTAGACGATGAGCAAGTGAGTAAGGGAGACCTAGGAGTTACTGTACAGTAGTAGATTTGTATTCTTTGTTTCTTGGTTTATACATGGTTTGGTTTGTTGTTTTGTTTAAATGAAATTAATATTTATAGTGATAACAGAAACTAAGTTGCCTTACAGATGAAACTATGAATGTGCAATGTGTCATTCACCAATAATAAAAAAAAATACCATAATTGTCAGGTAGAGGAACAACACACTCTAAAATGTGCTGTTGATGGAAAATCACCCATTTGTAGTGACTGTGGTGGTAACTGCTTTCCACTCCACATCAAGGTGCATCTTACTACCCTGGCAGCCATGGATTATTTCCATATACAGGAATTGTAAAAGGAAAAGGTTTATCCACTGACCAAGCATACCCCAGTGCGCTAGAGCACAGTCCAATAATTTCAGTCCAATTAAATATCTATATTTTTTAATCATTGATCTCTTATTCGAACAGCTTAGTAAGAGGATAAGTAAATGTGGTTTAACACCTGTTTAATATCCTTTCTACAAATTTATGCTTATTTAATTTTGCAAATCAAAATTATTTTGTCAAGCAAAGAAAAAAAAACAGTTTATTTGGTGCACATTTTCGAAGACAGAATGACAGAGGGAATGATGTCTAGAGGGAATTAGACATGCTTGTGCTGTGCTTGTGAGCAGGAATTAAACTGTACAAGAAAAATAAAGTACTGTGTATATAGGGAAATCGTGTTCTGTACATACTGCACAATTTTTTTTTTTGGAATTCGTCGGTCTATAATGCCAAACAAATAAATACATTGTATCAGAACTGAATGCATTTTCAGTTTGAATGCACTTTTTGGTTAAATATAAAACATATTCTAGTTAATAGGTGCTTGGTTTGGGACGCGTACATGGTGTATGCACACATAATAAGGACACATTTGCGGTTGGGTAGGGTGTGTTGTTTGGGGCATATGATAATGGTAGAAGGACAGAACAAATGAGCAACAAAAGGGGCAGTGATTACAAAGGGGCCAAGACGGATGAATGAATAGCAAATCAGACCTTTTTGTAAAATGTCCAGGTCTAGTGGTCAATCAGACCCTCAATTTCTGTTGGACACAATGACGATAGCTCCTTCAGGACTTGTAAGCAATGACTGACTGAGTGCAATCAGTCACAGGTAGCAAGAGAGAAAGAGAGATCTAAAGAGAGAATTAGATTTATTCTAGTGGTCTTATTCATGCTCTGAGATATATACATACAAAATCCATTAAAGTTTGTGCCTGAAAAGAGGCCCAAAATGTTTTTTTTTTTTTTTTTTTAAGGGTTGGGGTTGGGGGTTCCCCGATTTTCCTCCTATTTAGTTGTGTCCATTTCCAACCCATCATTAGGGCACTCCACCTTGAATGCTACTACCTGTCAGGAAGGGGCTAAAACTATCATGTGTTTCCTCCCAACCATGTGACGCCAGCTACCTGCATCTTTTCAACCTGCTCACTCATGCACCGTCGGGAGCGGCATAACACATTCATTAAGTTAGATTTTTAATTTTATGCTCAATTAAATCAGAGGTCACTGTGTGTTTAACAAAAAGAAAACATTTCTCTAAAACTGGTTATGTACAGCGAAAATGAGAGCTTGCTAAAAATAAAAGCTGAAAAAAGTCGTGCAGGAAGCCTGGAGAACTATTTCTCAAGGCTGCATTAAAAATACAAGAAAGTCTGGCTCTTTGGAAGTAAAATAGGAAGAAATGAGGGGTACCTCAAGACGTTTGCATAGTACCGTATGTAAATAAAGTTAACTGGTTAAGGGTGGATGTAGCAGTGTGATGAATTTAGAGTATGATTAGGTTTAGATGGATTCAGTGTACCACTACAGCATTACACTGAATTCAATGCTTTTGATATACCTACAGTAGTTCTGTACATGTTATCAAAAACAAGCATTTTTGTTATCTTTGAGTGATTCACCCAGTCACTTACATTAGTAACCCCTGTAGTCATTCGCTTTTATAACAGAAAACAGGCCTCCATGTTCATATTTATCTACAGCTTGGTAATGAAATTAACAATGCTGTTTTCTATTGTGGGGGAAAAAATGCTATACTGTGTGAAAGATTACACTGAGCCTTTCAATCAAGGATGAAGAAATGAGAAAATTACTCATTAAATATGAAACAGGATGAAAAACACAGCCCGACTCTAATAGGACACTTGATCATCGCGGCTGGAGCATTTATGTTATTAATTTAGCAAGGGCTCATTTCTCTGCCAACAAAAACACCACTTAAATACAAGAGAAACAGAAGAGAGCCTTAATTATATTCATGAAGAGACAATGAGGCAAGACTCTGGCACTTTTAACTGGATTTATTCTGCTCTCTCGTACGCGCACACATTCAACTGTCCGAATACGTGTGCTCTCTGGAGGGCTAATTAAGGAGGACAGCTAAGAGGTGGTGGCCAGATGGAGGAGAGAGGCACATGCATCAACAGTGTGTGTTCAAAGCCATTGCACATTCGACACTGACCTCATTAAGCTATAAAATGCCATGTAAACTACTTTAGAAAATTTCATCAAACTGTGTGTAATTGTACAACACCTGATCATATAAAATTACAGCTATTATTATTTATTATTGCATTATAAACTATGCTGATATAAAAGTGAACTATAAAAAAAACAAAACCTTTTAACCCTTTAACCCATTTTTGCATTACTATATTGCGGGTTAGAGCTTCCCGTTGGGAGATGGCGTGGGATTATTATTTGGGGAACTGAGAAGGAAACTGAAAACTGAAACCAAAAAATTAACAGAGCTCCGCGGTCTCCTCGAGCCTGAACGGGGCTGCAAAAACTAAAAATAATGCTCTCTCCCTCACTTGACGAGTCCACACTAAGGGCTTATGTATGACATGTGGTTTTTCAATTTAAACTGAGACTGAGAGCACATTGACTGATGGCGTGCCGCTCTCTCTCTCTGTCACGCCGACTGTTTTCATAGACAAGGTTGGGTCTTTTGCCTTTGTCTTGGTCTTTGATGGGTGCTTTGTCTTTGGATTTGTCTTGGCCCTTTTCAGGTGCTACAGTACCTAAAGATCTCATGGACTGCACAGGTATCAGGGCCCTTAAATAGACACGGCGCCAGCTGCAGCGTGTCCGTGTTGATCGCGTCTGCGCCGGCGTCACCTAGCAACCGTGCGTCAAGGTGACCATGATTCTTTAGAACTGGCGTAGCCACCTGCGGATCTGCCCGTTTTTACGTGCATCATTACAACTATGTTTTAATAAATATATATGGGGTCAGGATTTCACATTGTAGGGCGGCATATACATTTTTCCAGCACAAACTACGTAATATGATGAAGTGAATATATTTTATTTTAACCAGAGGTGGGTAGAGTAGTCAAAAAATATACTTAAATAAGAGTATCTGTACTTCAAAATAATATTAATCAAGTAGAAGTAAAAAGTAGTCATCCAAAATATTACTCAAGTAAGAGTAAAAAGTATCCTGAGAAAAGACTACTCGAGTACTGAGTAACTGTTTCATGATAATGTCTGATTATTTTTTTTTTTAGAAATTATGAAAGCAGTCAGACAAAATTATCAAATCAAATAATTAAATTAATGAAATGAATTTAATAAAATAAATGGATACAAATAAATATCTTTATATAAATAGCAAATTAATGAATAAGAAATACAAATTTCCTAATCTCCCTTTTTTCACAATATAAAGCTTTTAAAATACATACCTACAGTAGGTAACATATGTATGTTTGAACAGTGTAGACTATTTCTTGTAAGATACGCTGTATATTCAGTTGCCCTGCAAATGACTCAGCAGATAGAAAATAACATTAGAACATGTGTACAAGAGGTCTCACTTAACCATGTAAGAAAATTATATATTATGTAGCCTGTATTTTATTTGCTAATTATATATCTTAAGATTGCGACATTAAATAAACAGCTAAACTACTGTAACTGCGACATGTTTGCTTCACTGTCTAACACTCCTGAAGACGACCTTCCACCCACATCTCACCCCTTCTGTGTGGTCATTTGACTTCATGTGGTTATTGTTATTGCGGCTGATTGGTCAAACGCAAAACACAAAGAATATCTAAAGTGTTGAATAAATGGTTAGAAAAGTAACGAGTCGAGTGTGGCCGAATGTAACGGAGTAAGAGTAGCGTTTCTTCTTCACAAATCTACTCAAGTAAAAATAAAAAAATATGGTGCGGTAAAACTACTCATAGAAGTAATTTTTTTTTCAAAAAGTTACTTGACTAAATGTAACTCCATACTACCCACCTCTAATTTTAACCAACTATACAAACATGACTGAACACAAAAATTTTTTAGTAGGCACGTACAGAATAAAGTAGCACAGATACATATGATTGTGTTTTTTATTTTGTTGTTTTTGGTCGTATCTTTCCCATATTCTGGTAAAACTTATGCATTTATAAAGGCATTGATGACTTTGGTTCTACCGGTCTAATCCGAAAAACCCAAGTGCACAATATTGCAGGAACCGGTCCGTGCCGCTTGAGTTTTAAGAGCTAAACTCTCCATATCAATTTTGAGACTCACTCTGTGCAACAACAGATTAGAAGTGTGTTGTGGTTCATGTGTTTTGCCCACCAAAGCAGAACAAATCCAACTCGCAATCTAAACAGTGAAGTCATTAAACAGGTAGAGGACAATAATCATTCACTGCACAACAAACAGGAGCGAAAGGGATTTCCAAATAACAAAATAAACAGGCAAGGTTCAGATCAGAGGTTTAAATACAGCTTAGAAAATTTTTGGCAAGACTTTGCAAAGTGTGTAAATGAATTACTGATGTAAGTAATCAAGTTTGCATCTAGGGCCAGTATTTAGGAGAAATTGGCCTGTGTTAGGCTGGAGGGCTATTGCAAGCATGGATTTTGACTCACTAAGAACATTCACATGGGCCCTAATATTCCAGTAATAATGGGAATAATAGGCCAATCAGAATAAAAATGCAAAAATGCATCACATAAACAATGAAGGGGGTGGTGTTAACCTTTGAAATTGCTTTTTTTATTTTTTTCAATAAGTGTGAAGTAAAGACAGGTAGAAGAGAGTTGTTGTCATTTATTGGAATAGATATATTCTTTCTGCACGTTTGCCCCACATACCTGTAAAATTAGTTGACATGACAAATTTTGCTTCCATTCCTGACCGGTAAACTCCATGGGAACAAACAACTCTGTCCCACCTGTCTTTACTTCACACTTTCATACACTGGCTGAGTGGCTGAGGAAGAGAGACTTGATTGCTTGATTTGCATTTTACCTGAAGTTAAGCATTTATCTTATCAAAGAGTAGACTCAATTCCTTCAACTAACCTTGCAGAAGATGAGAAGATGAGATTTATCTATTATGGAGCCCTAACATAACCTCAAATCTGGAGAAAAACACCAACATTTTTTTTTTACTTCTGTCAATTTCCAACAGATTAAACACTTTACAAAGGGCAGAATTGCTTTATGCAGGTAAAAAAAAAAAAAACAAGAAAAGTTCTGCACTGATTAAATGCTTTGTGCTTATAAACGCACATTTTATCAGATCTCCATGTAAACGGGTAATCTGGAAGTTTGGTTATTTGAGTTCAGCTTTAAACAATCTGGCCAAGCTTTTTATTTTTTATTTTTTTATGGTGGTACTTGCAAGTCCATTTCCTGTGGACTTGCAAGTACCCCTATCTATCTACCACCCTATAAACCAATTACAACCATACAACTACATACTCCAATTCAGTTGTTAATTAAGCTCAAAACTACAATATAAAGCACTAATGGTCTGGCAGTCAAAGTATACTTGACCCACCACATCACCCATCACAATTTGGCACTTGCCACAGTAGCCACAGTACATTGGTACCTGAATGTGGGTGGAATAGGCAGCAAGTAAACATTTGGACCCTGAAATTGATGTGTTAGAAACACAAATAAAATGGGCAAGCATAAGGATTTGAGCCACTTTGACAATTGCCAAATTGTAATGGTAACTCCAAAACTGCAGAGGTGTGCAGCAGTCAGAACATACCAAAAGTGGTCCAATAAAGAAAGACCAGTGAACCAGTGACCGGTTCATGGGCAGCCAAGCCTCACTGGTGCACATGGTGATTGAAGGCTGGCCCGTGTAGGTCCAATCGAATAGAAGATCTACTGTAACTCAGGTTGCTGAAAAGGTTAATGCTGGTTCCCATAGAAAGTTGTTAGAAATCACAGTGCATCACTGTTTTGGTGGCACACGGGGTACTCAGTATTAGGTGGTAATATGTGTATATACTGTCTTTTGTATTATGACAGTACTGCTGAGTGAGGCGATGAAGTTGATAGTTCCTTCTAAACCATAGACTTTTGTAATGTGCAGTACTCTAATGCAAGTGAACTATTGAGGCTTTCCCTAATTTTATGATCCAGTCTACCACATATAACTGCACTTACTGCATGTTTTCATATCCTTTTTCTTCTCTATAAACATTGTAAAAGAATGAAAAGAATAAATTATTACTACTGTATACACAAATAGAAATAAGACTCAGGAAGTTCAACGTTCTCCCTCTTTTCTGAGAAGAAGTATTACTTGGTATCTTTCCTGCTGTTGATCTCTTGACCTTTGAAAAACATAGTTTTAGGTATAGATATTTCTAAACAGCACCGCGGTCGGCTTGGCACTATTGTTCAGTATTTAATTTTATTTAAACATGTCAAATGCTTAAAAAAAATATATTCATGAAAACGTTTGAGCTCACATCCAGAGCCGCACCATCCTTCTCCTGGTGGTTGTCAGTGATCTCCAGATCAGGTACTTTCTCACTGTGGTGACATGACTAAGGACATTATTAAGACCCTTTACCCTGATCATGACACTACAGCTACGGACAATAGAAACTGTCTTGCTAAAATTGAACATTACATAGTATATTAAGCATTATGTGATGTGTAAATCATTCATTCCGCCATAGTAAGCATAGTGTCTTATTCTGGCAGATGGAAATACATCACTGAACAGCCTCACATTGATATAGCTCACACTGATAGGGCTATGATATCACATGTTAACAAAATGTATAAATTACTTTGGCGTAAAATCTTAGGTTCCTTGCTTAAAAATAAATCTACTTTATACAGGAAGTCTCTTGCTTACTGAAATTTGAGTTTCAGAAATTCAAAATTTCTGCAGATGTGAACAGACCGCGGATCTACGAACATTTTTAGATGTGAACAAATTGCGGAACAATATCGTACGCAATTTAGAGACTGGGTGCACCAGATACCAATATTTACGATTATACACCAGATTTTTAGTGTGTAAATGAATGTATAAAATATCCGAAGTTCAGTATATTGTACGTGTGTGCATCGGGGTGCAGGAGAAATGAGTCAGCCTTGCGAGAGTATTATGTGGAACCAAAACACCAAACCTTTACATTGTATATTTGTGTCGAAACATGTATATGACTTTGTCAGTTTTATGAACGAATCCAAATTATGAATGTGCTTCCAGAACAGAACTACAGTTGAGGATTTACTGTAGTTGTAATTGCATTTTGGTGTACTTTTTGGAATTCCTCAATTTTAATAACAAAAATTTTGTGATTTAAAAAATAAACATGAAAAAAGATATATATGATAAAAAACAAATATACTGTATTTATACTTACAGATATGCTATAGCATAGCTTAAACCACATGATATGTTTTTTTTTTTTTTTACTACTGAGGGGGTGTAAAACACACATCTACACCTAAAAACATCTCTCAAACAAATCAGCAATACATCCAAAATCCATAATAGCTTGATGTATGCAGTTTTATTGTTGGAGGTCAATATTATTTCTATAAATAGTAACAGTGCATTTTGATACTTTCATAGTTTTCATAGTTTCCATGTGTGTGGGTGTGTGCGTGTGCGCGCACGCACCCTTTGAACATCCATGCTGGATGAGTAACATCGCTGTAATTTCACATTTATCAGAAAGAAAAAATAAATCACAGATACATTTCTTGCATTTTGTATAATTCCTTCAGTGAAAGCTTTCTTTAAAGAGGTATTCACATAGAAAACATTTCTTTGCTTCTTTAAAAAAAAGGGGTTATTTGTGAGCATCCTACTGATGGACAAAAATCTGTTGAAGCAGAGGTTCTTTGAGCAGAGTTGATTGTTGGAATTATTAATGAAAGATTTTGTGTCAGAGGTCACAATGCAAGTTCGAAAACATTCGAAAAACCAAACCATCATACAAACAAACTAACAAAATCCTTGTATGATTCAATATAGCTCCTTTAGCAGATCTACCAAGCATGTACAGTATGGCGATTCTTTCTCTGGAGTCAGCTGATTGGACCAGAGGTCAGCTATAGGGCTGGGAGAGTTTTATTATAGACTTTCATTTTATTTATCCCCTTTGGCCCAATTAGCAAATACCATGGCTTGTTTAAAGAAAAGTTAAAGATGAAAACATAACTTTTGAAGACAACTGTAGGCGATTATTCTTCTGGCATTAAGTTAAAAACTGATGTGTTTCATTAGTTCGGAGTCCATGGTGCTAATCCAAAGGGGAAACTGAAAGCATCGCTATGAAAGAAAAGCCAACCTCTTTGAACTGTCTTACATTTAAAGAAATCATTAATGGTTAAGCCCACATTTCTAAAAAGACAACCAAAGATCCCTTTAAAGTTCTTGATTTTACATAATCAAGATATATGCACTTTGGCACCTACAACTGTCACCACATAGGTAAGCTGAATATTTTTATATAATAAAACTGCAGTTCTGCATGTGTATATTTTCCTGCACTTTTTAAATGCTTACTGTGTGTGAGAGAGAGAGAGCTCACTCATCGATACACTTTGCTCAGCAGTTCTTTGCTAGTGATCGAGTGCTTATTGGTTCAGATCACACATTTCCTTTAAATCTGGATGCATGATACTGTATAAACAGGTGTATTGATGATATTCAGACTCGGATAATGAACAGTGTGCTTCAATTACAGGGATCCATATGCAAAATTCAGTTTTAGACATTTAAATGGGCCTCCAGTGTTTGCACAAAAAAAAAAAAATGAGAAGAAAACATTTCCTGCTTTTGGTTCTTTTTAAATTTTGTATTGGCCAGGGCTTAAACAGGCCAATTAGATTTTTCCCCTGTTGTGACCTTATATAAGGAGGTACCCTCCCACTGCTTGTTGTTCAGCTCTACTGTTCTCTGGAGGAGCATAGCTGGCCAGTAGCTTATTTATTTGGGATGTGTATCATTTCGCCGCCACATGCTTTGAAGCCCGAACTCAAAAGACACAGTCTGGTCTATGGATGATTTCCTATTTGCGTCACAAGCTGTTTCTGCCCTTACTGTCACGTCAATATAATATGAATGACAAATTATATATAAAACTACAATAGTCATAGTATCCAAAAAATTTATTTAAAAAAAGTTGAAGCATAAGCAGATGTGGGCAGCCAAGCTACCTGTGGTTAACAATGTGTAACAAAAACGTTTTTTCAGGAAGTGGATTTCACATATATATATATATATATATATATATATATATATATATATTTTTTTTTTTTTTTTTTTTTTAATAATATATTTACTTTCAATATCCTTGGGTCCTGTGTCCATCATTGTCTCTAACGGTCTTTCCCCGGCTCCCAAATAATTTTGTGATAAGTTGGGTCGTGATGAGGACACCACTAAACCTTTGTTTTCAGGGAATAGAAGGCCCTATTTATTGGCCACATTTGAAAGAGCCTTCAAAATGGGTTAGCCATAATTGCAGTACTATGATGTAATCGGCCTTCAAACGTGTCCTTCAAATGATGCAGCCCCAGAATTGAGACACACCCATAGACACAGAAATGGGGCGTTCAGGGTGAAAATGGGTGAAATAAAGTTAAGGTATGAAAAGCGCATTATACAGTACTGTATATGTCAGGGGCATTTCAGCTGGAGCATTAAGAGAAATGTTGGGGGACCTCTGAAATCTATTAATTTGTTAAACAAATAACAAAATATGGGACCATTAAATGAAAATTAGTCAGACCCTATTCCCTTTGGCTCGTTCTAAATCACAATGGTTCTGTTAAATGATTTAGGAGGAATAGCACAATATTTTAGCCCGTTAACGAATAGCCTTGGTGTTTTATTTCACTGAGTCCCCAGATTGGCAAATCAATTCAGTGATTAAAAACTTAGAGCAATTTTAAAAATTAAATTGTTCCTCTCAGCCCAAGAGTCTCAAGAAAAAAAAGTTATACTTGCTTACATTTGATTTAGTTAGCCTAATGTAATTTACTATACAGTATTTTGGTATTAATACAGTAATGCTTCTGTTAATTTAGAGCATCAACATTCAAGATGAGAGACCATGTTACCATTTGTGTGTGTCAGTGTAGTGGTTTAATGCTTTATGTATTGTTAAGCTCTTAGGGGAGTATTGTAGTATTGTACTAAAACAAACTTTTATAAATTAGAACTTTAAAACAAATCTATTTCTATTTGTCTATCTTGTCAGTGTTTTATATTTTGGTGGTTCTTTAACACATCATGATAGTCAACTTGTTCTTTTTACATATGCTTTTTACAGGAATCGCTATTAGGCCCTTACGTAACCCCTCAGCTGTTTAGCTCTTAGCTTTTACTAGATTCTAACTTACATTTAAGTCAGGGAATCAAAGTGTCTGTCTAAGGAATGAATGTACACTATTGTCTCTGTTGTAGACAGACATTCATGGCCCAGCTGGACCACATTTACACGTTAATAGCTCTGCCAAGGAACATATTTGATTGTGACTGCGGACATACCCATAAATATACTCATTAATACCTTTGCACACATACACACAGGTACACACATGCTTTTGTTTATCTAACCTTGTAAAATATTTGTCTTTTTTTTTTTTTTTAAATAAATGCTGCTGTTTTTTTTTTTTTTTTTTACAAAAAAAATAACTTTTCCTTCTAGAGACAAGCCAAATTTCCTTACAATGCCATAACTGTCATATATTTCTGTCCTTATGATGATATATCCTTCCCACCAGAATATTAAAATCATGCATGCACATGTGCGCGCGCACACTAACGCAAGACACTCACTTGGGTTGTTGAGCTTGATGTAGGCTGCCACATGTCACCACTCAGCACACTGAATAGAGCAAGAGAAAGAGTCTAGAGTAACAGGGAGATAGAGAGAAAGAGAGAGAAAAAGAGGACACTTCTGTATTGTCTTACACTGTGAAAATCTATTTCCATTACTTTTCTGTCATCCCTTTTTGGTGTCAGTTTCCCCTGCATTTTGCTAATGGAGAATTTGAGACAAAAATAAAAGTCTAATAATGTTAAATGCTGTAAATTTAATATCCATTTTCTTGGCTTTACTTGTTTAAGAAAGTTCTTCTTTAAGGAAATGGGTGGGCTGGAACACAATGCAGATCTCTTTATCTGTTTAGTGTTTCAAATATCAGTATCCAAAATTTTCTGGAAAGTTTTCTTTATAAAAAAAAGTCTTAGACTGGAGATATGTTTAGCATACAATAGCTATACTATACACTTACAGTATACTATAATAATAAAATACATTTACATTTACAGCATTTAATAGACACCCTTATTATTTGATCATAGTGTGAAAAATAGTCGCAGTATCTCCCCGGGCACTGTGCGCTTGCTTTTATACTGTTTTTTTTTTACATTTACGTATATTATTTATACTCTTATACTGACTGTGTCTTTAGTTCCCAGTATTCTTCATTAGTTCAATTGCTGGTATGTGCTATGCTTACTTATTTATGAAAGGCCATGTATTTGTTCAATGTTAATAGCCCTGTTCCTCATGATGCTAATAAATCAAAGAAAGGTCCATGCCTTTAGCCATAGTTAATCAGTTTCTTTTGTTTTTGTAAATATGAAGAGTGTTTATGTCCAACCCGGGATTTTTGATAGTGCAGATTAACACCTCTTTGATTGTGCAGAATATACATTTATTTCTCTGTTTGGTTCCCATTTATCCCGGCATTTCACTAGTGCTTGGATACTATCATGGTAGAAAGTTTTCTCAGTGTGCCAGACCTTCTGTTTTCTATCTGCTGGCCTCCCAGGGACTCCTTGGCCCTAACATGTGGAAATGACTTTTGAAAGATCAGAACTGTACATGAGATCTGGCAATAACTCCCAGCCAAATTCCGGTAAACCACAAGTGGTGTTTCTAAATTATTATGTGTACAGTTCCCTTTTTAAAAATGTTCACACCATTCAGTTCTTTTAATGCTGCTAAGAGACACACTGCTGTACGTTGCTGGATGTCCTCTGTAAATGTCAATTGGTTTTACACCTTTATTCATAAGTAATTTTATGACAAATCCCTGTTTGACTTGAATGCCCCTTGACTTTATACCAAGGAAGATATGGCTGTGTTTACATTCCACCCCCAACTCCTTTGTGAGAAAAGCGGACCCTAAATTTTGGTATAGTATATGGGGCCAGAATGCAGTGTATTTTATAGTGAATTAAACAGAACCTTCCCAAAGGTTATATGGTGCATGTTTGAAAAAAAGTGGTATTACATGAGGGCATCCAGGTCGAGTTGGCTTCCCTTTATAAAAACAAAAAAAGGATCAATGATGCATTATCTGAAAAATTCAGATGATTGTTAAGGTGGGTTTTGCAGGTTTGCTCCAAGTCACATTCTCTGCTCTGGTAAAAGTCAACCTATCAAACCTTTCTCGGTGTGCCCTGAAGGTCAACCAGTTAATTTCCACGGTCATGCTTTTTGACCAACAATTAGTGGAGGTCAACCTGGCAAAATCCACAGCACCACTGTAAGCCTTACTTCCTACATAGGTCAACCTAGTGGTTTCCATAACCCAGCAGCATGCAGTGGTCAACAAAGTGGCCTCGATGACCAGGGCCCAGTTATGCCTTACCCTCTTTCAATCATGTCCTGTCCTGTCCTAGCAATGCTATGGCATGCCCCATTCAATCCAGACCCTGTTCCAGCCATGCCATGTCCCAGTCCTGCCCTGCTCTGTCACAGCCATGTATTGAACAAGAATATTGTGTTCACCATGATGGCTAGGTTCTTGGATGAAATGCTTACTCTGGAGGCCCACGAGGTAACCACTCTTGCTGCCAACCGGCAACCATGCCAAGTTCCCCAGCTCCCTTGCCAAGGTCTGACCCAGTCAGTGGGTAAAGTTTTGGCCCAGACACCATGCATAGTTCTGACCCAATACCTATGTCAATCTCCGACCCAATGCCGAAGTGAGGTTCTGTCCCAGCCCCCAAGTCAAGCGCCATTTGGCTCAGATTCCCAAACCTTTTAGCTCAAATCTAATAAAATGTTACTATGTTTCCAACTACTACAAATGTTTTTTTTAAAAATAAAATATAATACAAAATTTACAAAGATAATAAGGAAACATAATTTACAGTTGCAGTCTGCAAGTATGCAAGTACTGTACTATGCATCTCACATTGCTCACAAAATATATTGTATGCGCAATATGGTGTATATAGTCTGAACTACTTTTAAAAAGTTGTGAGAGCATGTTAAAGGCACCACAATTATTCAGTAGTATATAATGTGGTACTGTGATTTACATAATTATGCAATTACAAAGTGCCCATGTGATTTATATCATAAGAAATTGGATCTAAGGCAGATTTGGCTATGAAGAGGCAGTGCAATTTACATAATATTGGGAGTCCAGTGTGTCGTCTTTTTTTTCTCCCTCTTTACTCCTCATGGTAATATCTGTCTTCTTTTTGTTCAGCAACATTTTTGAAAAAATGTATCCTTTTAGAATTGTTTATCACTCTGAAAAGGTCTGTGTGATAATAAATGGTTGAATCTTGCTGTGACCGTACTGAACAAAAGAAGGCAAGTATTATTATTAAAGCCAAAAGTTAGCTCGAGAAGACCGAAAAGCCCATTCAAAATGTGCCTAACTGAGGTGAGATCAGACATCTATCTTTAAACACTATTGCATCATGTCTTCTGTATAAGGAAGTCACTCGAGATTTATGGATAGAGGACTAAGCTTTTACTACAGGGTTTGGGTGAAGGGATTTTTTTAATTGGCCCCATGACATCTGTCATGAATTTTTAGAGTAGCAATAGGTCTAAAATTGATTTTTAAAATATGGCTATTGGGTCAAGTATGCAGACAGTTGATCTGTCTCTTTATACTTTGTATTAGACCTGGATCTAATATGACTTAAAATCCACTTACATCAGCCACAGATCAAGCAATAGTTATGAAGTGGAGGTTATGAAGTGGAGTTATGAAGTTATGAAGTGGAGGAATCTCCTCTCTCTTAGATAAGTTGCAGATCATAATGTTATTCATACACAGCCTGTAATTGATGTAATCAAAAGAGTGGTTTTGGTCATTAGTTGCACCTACATGTTTAATAACCTTGTTTGCAGTATTTCAAGTTCATATTTGACAGTAGAAATATTACCTTTTCTCTATTAAATTTCTCTTTATTAGTCTCGCACACCCTGAACGGAATCTCAGCCAGTAAAGTTCTTTCTGTCTTGAGAAACGTGAAGGGTATAAATGAGCCATTTTCACTATTTTTCCCAGGAAAATGATGCACAACATTTTTTCAACCCTACTTCACAATTTCTCCAGGAATTGTCTCTAGTTCTTTTTACCATCCTCCTGTAGATCCTCCATTCAAGCATTCTAATACTAATTTCCTACCGTGCCCTTACCAACTTGATAGCTGGCTATACTGAACATCATTTGTCACAAATTTATATTGAAGTCTCAGCTAGGACTCTTCACTCTTTTGCAGTTCGAGCCTTGTCACAAAAACAGGGGTTTCTGACTGACCTGCAGTTTCTTGGTATTGCACTTTTACCGTCATGTCCGAAGGGCACCCAGGTCGAGTTAGCTTCGCTTTCTAAATAAAAAATAAAAATCAAAAGATTAACCAATCAGATGGGGCTGCTGTCATAGTGCCAACAAAATTTAAAGACAATTTTAATTTTACATCACCATTAGCAAACAGTAAAGTGTGTGTTATAGAGGGTAGAGATTTTAAGTTTTTGGTAATAATAATAATAATAATAATAATGCATAATACATAATTAAAAAAGTATATTTTAAATTAAACTACCACTAGAGCAACAACTAAATATTTAAAAAAAAAAAAAAAAAAAAACAGAGCTGCATACGTGAAGGAAATAAAAGCCAGGACTCTGGCTTTCACAGAGGAAAATGATGTCTACACCTTCAGATGTTGTCTTGACGGCTATGACTCTTATAATACTTAGTGTCCCTTGCTCGCCTGGATTAGCCGCATATGTTCATTTACTGTAGTGGTCATTGTATTGTGACTGTGTATTCACAGAAAATAAAAAAAGTATGAAAAAAAATTGTTTATCAAGTCCATGTGAAGTATTGCATTTAATACATTTAATACTGTAAATGAAATATTTACATAGAAATGTAGTTTTTAATGTGCTTTTAATGAATAATTATGCAATTAGGAGGGGAGTTGCATGAATTAAATATTGAGAACCATGTAATTGTGTGTGTGTGTGTGTGTGCGTGCGTGCGTGCGTGTGTTGACCTCTCTCAGTTAATATCAGTTAGTATTCTGCATGCTAGTTTTGTGGAAAATCATACCCGGCATTTTAGAAGTTAAAATATCGATACTGATGAAGAATAAATGATTTATGTATTTATTTATTTTTAAAGAAATGGCTAGGCTAAATAAAATCATTTGGGGGCTCAAATCATCCTGAAATAGGAAAAAAACTTGCGATACCAGGCATATTTTTTGTATTACTATCTGGATACATCCTTTAAGTGCTGTGTTTTATGGAGTTGTTTTGTTTGTTTGTTTGTTTTTAGCGATTTGTGCTACATTGGCTTTTCTGTGAAATTGTCTCGGGTTACTTAGCTGTAACCCTGTTCCCTGATAAAGCGGGAACGAGATGCTGCGTGAAAACGCTATGGGAACATCTCTTTGTTCTCCGGTTGTGAAGCCTGTGTGTATCAAACACGCCAAATACTTTGGCTTATAACCTCAGTCAGGTGACGTCATCCGATAAGGTGCACCTGCAGGTTATAAATAGGAGTGAACCGGAAACATCCTCAGGTCAATTTTGTCTGAAAGGACGTCCAGGCACGCCAGCAGTGCAGCATAGAAGCGCAGCATCTCGTTCCCGCTTTATCAGGGAACAGGGTTACAGCTAAGTAACCCGAGACGTTCCCTTTCAAAAGCTACACTCGATGCTGCTTGAAAACGCTATGGGAACGAGAATACCAACGCCGCCGCACTGCAAGTGTCTGGATCCCCAGGTTGTGTAGCATGTGAGCACAGTAGCCAAGGAGGTCTTAGACCTAGCTCTGGGATGCTGACTCGAGGATCCACGAGCCCGGAGTAGCATTGACATCCAAACTATAAAATCTAACAAACATGCATTTTATATATGTGCGGGATGACAGGGCTAGGCCAGATAGAAGGACCCGATACTGGTAAGCTTCGCCCTCGAAAGCAAACCTCAGGAACCTCCTGTGTTGTGGTATGCGTCATTCAGGTCGATTGTCACAAACCAAACCTCTGGTTGAATTTGATAAACAATCATTTTGGCTGTCAACATTTTGATGTTCAGCCCAACGAAGATGTAAAATTGGACACAACGCCCCATCTCTCTTGGAAACCAGGAAATACTGACCCTAGTAGCCTGTTTGGCAGCGGAACATGTTCTATGGCCCCTTTTCCCAGCAAAGTCTGTAATTGTCAGCAGATGCGCTTGTTCCGGTTTCATGGAAGTGGAGACCACGCCATTGAAAACGCGGTGCCAGGGAGGAGTGTTTATCCCTTATTGGAATTTTTACACGTCCCTCCCCGGGGGGAGACACCCCCGTGGTCCTCGGCACGTCAACCTCAGGACTTCCTTTTTGGCGGAGATGATGCTCCTCAAGTCCGTCCTTTTTTTTTGTTTGTTTGTTTTTTTTTAGGTAGATTGCGAAGCGCAGCGAGTCCCTCCCTCGTCTCTACGAGGAGGTACCTGGCTCGTCACGCTCTCCTTCTGCGCCTCACGCCTCGTGGGGACCAGACCTGGTCGGGACTGGATGGCCGACAGTCCCGACTCCTGAGCACGGCAGGGGAGAAACCTCACAAAGGTCTGCTCGTAGAGCTTTGCCTACCGAAACCTAGTGGCGGCGGTGTTTACCGCGTCGCCAAATAGGCCGGAAGGCGAGAGGCGGGGCATCAAGGAGGAAAACGCGATCCCTGACCTTGATGCCCGTAAGGTTAAGTCACAGATGTCTCTCCGTGGCAACCATGGCAGCCATAGAATGGGGGCACGGAGAAATAAATCTGTGGCTCTGCGTTGTCGATAGACCCACCAGTGCTCAGAACTCTCAGCAGGTGAGCCTGGTATGCCTGCAAAACCGCCATGGTGTGCAGTGCAGCACCAGCCTGACCCGCTGCCTGAAAAGCTTTCCCCACCAACGAAGATGTTAGTCTACATGGCTTGGTGGGGAGTGTGGGCTTTTTCAGGGAGAATGAGCTCCCAGGAGAGAGATAGCTCGCCAGGGTCTCTTCAATCTGGGGCATCATCATAAAACGGGATGAATAAGGCTTATTCCATGAAAGAGTTAACTCGTCACGGAGGTCGCCAAAGAAGGGTTGGGGCCCTCGTTGAGGCCCCTCCCCTGGCCTCTTTGAGCGCTTGGGGAATTTTTTTTTTTCTTTTTTAATTATTATTATTTATTTATTTCATTTTATTTATTTATTTATTTATTTATTGCGGAAAGAGAGGAAGTCTCTCCCACCCCTTCACAAAAAGCGCCGGAGCGCGCTTGAGAAGTGGACGCTAAAACTTCCTGATCGCGAGAGAAAGGGGGAATTCCGTCTCATATGCACTCATTTAAAGAAAGCGAGCCGCGCGCGAAGCGTCTTAATAGGGAGGAGATCACAATGCTCGTCTCTCCTTGAAACCCAAGCACTCAAAGAAAAAGTCATGGAGATCGCCCTCCGAAAGAAAACTATCATACGCATCTCTCAACCAACTCTGCCGTTATCATTTCTTTCCTACCTTGATTCTGTTGCGCACACACACACACACACACACACACACACACACACACACACACACACACACACACACACACGCGTGCGCAGCGGTCCTGAAGACAAAAAGATCTGAGGATGTTTCCGGTTCACTCCTATTTATAACTTGCAGGTTCACATTATCGGATGACGTCACCTGACTGAGGTTATAAGCCAAAGGCTTCACAAATGGAGAAGAAAGAGATGTTCCCATAGCGTTTTCATGCAGCATCGAGTGTAGTTTTTGAAAGGGAACAGGACAGACAGGCTAGCATTTGCATAAATGAGCCAGCACCACTTGCACATTAAAGGAACTTGTCGTGACATCCCATATACAGATCTAACCTTGCTTCAAGCCATTTCCACATGTTTGGGTCAAGGAGTTCCTGGGAGGCCAGCTTTTTCTTGATAGTATCCAAACATTAGTGAAAAATTAGGATAGGAAAGTTAATGTACACTTTAATGTACTGTAGTAGAGGACCAAATAGGGAAATAAATAAATATACAGTATATATATAATTTATTTATGTATTTATTTATTTCCCTAATATATAGACACAGCACTTAAATATTTCTATATATATATATATATATATATATATATATATATATATATATATATAAACAAAGTAAAGGCATAAATGAGACTTGGGCTCCCATGATCCTGGTATTATAATAACTGATATATAATTGATCAATGTTAACACTATGTGGTGTTTACACACGTGGACAAAATTGTTGGTACCCTTCGGTCAATGAAAGGAAAAACTCACAATGGTCACATAAATAACTTTAATCTGACAAAAGTAATAATAAAAAAAAATTCTATGAATGTTAACCAATGAAAGTCAGACATTGCTTTTCAACCATGCTTCAACAGAATTATTTAAAAAAAATAAACTCATGGAACAGGCCTGGACAAAAATGATGGTACCCCTAGAAAATTCTGAAAATAATGTGACCAAAGGGACATGTTAATTCAAGGTGTGTCCACTAATTAGCATCACAGGTGTCTACAATCTTGTAATCAGTCAGTGGGCCTATATATAGGGCTCCAGGTAGTCACTGTGTTGTTTGGTGACATGGTATGTACCACACTCAACATGGACCAGAGGAAGTCAAGGAAAGAGTTGTCTCAGGAGATTCGAAAGAAAATTATAGACAAGCATGTTAAAGGTAAAGGCTATAAGACCATTTCCAAGCAGCTAGATGTTCCTGTGACTACAGTTGCACATATTATTCAGAAATTTAAGATCCATTGGACTGTAGCCAACCTCCCTGGACGTGGCCACAGGAGGAAAATTGATGACAAATCAAAGAGACGGATAATTCAAATGGTAACAAAAGAGCCCAGAAAGACTTCTAAAGAGATCCAAGGTGAACTTCATGCTCAAGGAACATCAGTGTCAGATCGCACCATCCGTCATTGTTTGAGCCAAAGTGGACTACATGGGAGACGACCAAGGAGGACACCATTGTTGAAAACAAATCATAAAATAGCCAGACTGGAATATGCCAAACTACATGTTGACAAGCCACAAAGCTGTCCTATGGACAGATGAGACAAAAATGGAACTTTTTGCCAAGGCACATCAGCTCTATGTTCACAGATGGAAAAATGAAGCATATCAAGAAAAGAACACTGTCCCTACTGTGAAACATGGAGGAGGCTCTGTTATGTTCTGGGGCTGCTTTGCTGCATCTGGCACAGGGTGTCTTGAATCTGTGCAGGGTACAATGAAATCTCAAGACTATCAAGGGATTCTAGAGAGAAATGTGCTGGCCAGTGTCAGAAAGCTGGGTCTCAGTCGCAGGTCATGGGTCTCGCAACAGGACAATGGCCCAAAACACACAGCTAAAAACACCCAAGAATGGCTAAGAGGAAAACATTGGACTATTCTAAAGTAGCCCTCTATGAGCCCTGACCTCAATCCTATTGAGCATCTTTGGAAGGAGCTGAAACATGCTGTCTGGAAAAGGCACCCTTCAAACCGGAAACAACTGGAGCAGCTTGCTCATGAGGAGTGGGCCAAAATACCTGCAGAGAGGTGCAGAAGTCTCATTGACAGTTACATGAATCATTCGATTGCAGTGATTGCCTCAAAAGGTTGTGCAACAAACTATTAAGTTAGGGGTACCATCATTTTTGTCCAGGCCTGTTCCATGAACTTCAATTAGTTATTTTTTTTTTTATAATTCTGTTGAAGCATGGTTGAAAAACAATGTCTGACTTTCATTGGTTAACATTCATAGAATTCTTATTTATTATTACTTTTGTCAGATTAAAGTTATTTCTGTGACCATTGTGAGTTTTTCTTTCATTGACCGAAGAGTACCAACAATTTTGTCCACGTGTGTATTTTTAGTGTAGAGTGGCAATTAGTGCTGGGTAGGATATAACCAAATATCACTAGCTTAGATACATTTTTTTTTATGTAGGAATTGTTCAAATGGGCAACTAGGACAATAAAATTTAGTTTCTACTTGAGAACATGTCCATCCCAAAATTTTGAGCAGATGAAAACAATGAAAAAGTGGAACTGTGTGTTCTTTCTTGAGTTTTATTTTCTTGTTTTTCTGACTTTTGCTTCTCTTTCCCAAACTGATTCGCTCAGCTGAACAGCCAATCACAGAGGTCTCTCTCATCACCAGGCATCACCACATATTTTGCTTGCTCAGACTGGTGAGGGCCTGGCAGCTGACAATTGACTTGGTGTCAGGGCCCCAAACAAACTTTTTTTTTTTTTTTTTGTGAGATGCAGAAAGAGGAATGTGATGTATACTGTAGATGTGCATTCTAAAGCAAATGCATCAGAAAAAGCACCTAAAATTTATACATCAGTGTAACCTCCCCCCCATAAAAACAACACATTATAATGCCATGTTCATATTTCAGGAGTGTGATTGACAGGAAGCCACAAATTTAGCATTTTCAGAGAAACCTTGTGAATGTTACAGACATGTGCGAACAGATTTCCAACAATGAAATAAAATGTTAGCAAGGCATTCAGTGTAAATTTTCTTAACATCCCTGCTGTATTTACCATTGAATTCCTTAATCCTTTTAAATTTGACAAAAATGTCTCGGAAGCTTACCTTTACTGTGTATCTCAATGTCAGAATATGTTATTTACCACTGAGCTTGTACCACATTTAAAGATACTCTGCTAGCTCAGCAGTTTAATTAGAAATGCATCCCATTACAGTGACTTCTGCGTGGTTTATTTCAGCATGTCTAGCAGAATTTTATGCTCAGCGCTCTCTTGGGACTCATTTAACTTACTGCCTCCTATAAGGGTTGACTGAGTGCTTAGGGATATAATCAGTTAAACAAGTTTGGACACCTCCTAATTCAATTCCCTGATTTTTATTTCTTTCTACATTGCTGAAGGCAACCAAAACATACAATAATCTCCTTTGAACAGTTGATATTGAGATGTGTCTGCTACTTATGCTCTGGAAAGCCTTCATAACGGCTAAATGAACTTCCCCTCTGCAGCAGAGGTAAGTGCTGTTCTTGCTTTCCTGGGAAGGTCTCCATGAAGGCCAGTTTCATCATGATGCTTGATGGGCTTTTGCACTTGTCAATACTGTTCTTGCAAAAACTGTACCACAACAGCTGACCTTCGAGTCTTAAAAAAGCTACTAACTGTTGTTATTGTTGTTACTTACAGTTACCCAGTTCCATAGGTGTTGTTTCATAGTTTTGAAATCTACATTATTGTTCTAGATTGTATAAATCTGTATTTGCGAAACACATAAAACTTACCTCTGCTGCGGAGGAGAAATTTATTTAGAGTTTAGAGGAGATTATTGTATATTTTGGATGCCTTCAGCAATGTAGAAAGAAATAAAAATCAGGAAAGACCATTGAATTAGAAGTTGTTTTCAAAACTTCATAGTTTATAAAATATATATTTTTTATACAGTACAGACCAAACGTTTGGACACACCTTCTCATTCAAAGAGTTTTCTTTATTGTGTTCTTTATTGTGTTCTTTAGCCCAAACGCGTCTCTTCTGCTTGTTGCCTGTCCTTAGCAGTGGTTTCCTAGCAATTATTCTACCATGAAGGCCTGATTCACACAGTCTCCTCTTAACAGTTGTTCTAGAGATGTGTCCGCTGCTAGAACTCTGTGTGACATTGACCTGCTCTCTGATCTGAGATGCTGTTAACCTGCGATTTCTGAGGCTGGTGACTCGGATGAACTCATCCTCCGCAGCAGAGGTGACTCTTGGTCTTCCTTTCCTGGGGCGGTCCACATGTGTGCCAGTTTCTTTGTAGCGCTTGATGGTTTTTGTGACTGCACTTGGGGACACTTTCAAAGTTTTCCCAATTTTTCGGACTGACTGACCTTCATTTCTTAAAGTAATGATGGCCACTCGTTTTTCTTTACTTAGCTGCTTTTTTCTTGCCATAATACAAATTCAACCTCTTTGAATGAGAAGGTGTGTCCAAACCTTTGGTCTGTACTATATATATATATAAATTTATAATCTTGTATTATCTGACATCAAATCTGACTGGGTTACCAAAGGTGGTGGCAGTGTAATGTTATCTGAAAACCATCACTAATTAGGTTTATTACCTAATTTTACTCACAACGGCAGTTATCCAATAAAAGGCTCTTAAGTATTTGTTTATTACAAAATGAATTTTTTGGCCGACAGTGTATAAAGAAGTTGTTCTCACAATCAGTGTGGGATGTGACCTACTGTAGGTTAAGAATTATACCCTTTTTTTTCCCAGGGGGTACTTTAAATGTCTTACTTTGTCATTGACCAGGCAAGCCAAATGGTTTAAGAAAGCCATTAGGAAAACAGAAATTTTATTTAAAAAAAAAAAAAAAGGAAAGAAGTTTCCTTTTGTTAATTTGGTTATACTGTAGGTTTTTTTTTTTTTTTTTTTTTTAGCATAAGGCCAGGGTTTAAGTGTAGACATAGCATTAATTAGATAAATATTTATGCCATAAAAAAGCCACCAAACATGGTATGAGGTTAATGGGAATTAAAATTTATAACTATTATGGGCAAGTGACATGACACAAAATCAAGCATAAAGGTTTGACACTAAATTATGATAATACATGCGAATACTTCAGAAACCCTCCTTACCCTATCCCAAATTCCCCAAGGCATGAAGGTTTTCTTTTTAGTTAACTCCTTCATCTTGTTGTAATGGTGAATTCTGCTTTTCACATTCATATCTTTACTGCAGTTCTCTTTTATGCATTTATCTTCTATACCGCTTATCCTGTGTACAGGGCCATGGGGGCCTTGACCCTATCCCAGGAGACTTAGGGCACGAGCCAGGGTGCCAATCTATCACAGGGCTCTTCACTGTGTCTCTTTCAACTAAAGCGGTGTCCTGCCGTTTCACCTTTTCATCATTTATATGACACGCTTCCATCCATCCCACATGACGCCATCAAATATCAGTGTAAATCCAGATTAAAACTCACCCATTTCCCTTCCCTTTCTCTCCCCCATCCCTCTGTTGCCTATTTTTTTTCTTTCTTTTTTTGCAGTGTCTCAATGATGTACTGTAGGTCTGCGAGTAAGTAATGAAAGTGCCAACGCTTCAAAGTTTGAGAGATAATCGTTATCGAAAACGGAGTATCTCAGTATAGAAACCCTGTGATGACTTGGTCTAATGGGCCTTCCATCAAGACTGTGTGTGGGGGTGTGTTTGAGTTGGTGTTGTGTGTGTGTGTGGGGGTGTGTGTGTGGGTGTGGGTGTGTGTGTGTGCTCGGGCGTGCGTGCGTGTGTTGACCACTCTCAGTAAAGCTGATCAACAAGGAGTGTCTTTATGTTAATGTCTTCACACACCTTCTACAGAAACAGAAACCGAAACTATGATAAAAAATACAGGTCGTTCTTTTTTCTTGTCATTTGGCAAACAATTATGCTTATAGGTTTAAAGAAGTGAATGTCAGTCCAGAAACAGACACAGTAATTGTCTCATAAAAGACCAAAAATTTGTTTTTAATTGCCTTTTTGTGCACCATAGGATTCTGGAAAATCTGAATATGGCAGCCTATTTTCAGAAGCACAAAGCAGTCAAAATATTCAAAGTAGAACAATAAACTGAGAAGTTGACAGGTTAACAATTGCAATCACAGTTCACCATTTCTGAACTGCCTTTTTTCTCGTTTCAGTAGGCCTTTTGGAATGTAATAAATTGATATTGCCATCATGAAATGTACAGAACTCAGAGTGGAGCCTTAGGGTATTAAAAAATTAAAGTCTCTGTCAGATACTGTGCCTTATTGAACATTTAATGGTTTTTCTCTGCCAGCAGGAGAACTGTTATATATACGATAGATAGATAGATAGATAGATAGATAGATAGATAGATAGATAGATAGATAGATAGATAGATAGATTGCTTGATTGATTATGTAATGACAATTGGACCTATCAAGAATTGGGATATAACATTAAAACCTCAAAGCATTATGTCCAATATTGGTTAGGTTCCCCATGTGCCACCAAAACAGCTCTGACACCTTGAGGCATGACTCTGATCTCTGAAGGTGTGCCGTGGTATCTGGCACCAGGATGTTGGCAGCAGATCCTTTAATTGTTGTACAGTAAGCTTAAAGGTCGGGACTCCATGTATCTGAATTTTTAGTATTGACTCATACAGTAGTATAGTATACTGTAGACCTATAGCACATCCTGTTGATGCTCGGTCAGATTGAGAACTGGGGAATTTGGATGCTGGATCAACCTTGAATTCTTTGCTTGCAACCTGTAATCATAATATACCTGTACAGCAAGCTATGATACACTGAGTGTTCTGAAACCTTTCTATCAAAGCCATGAGAAAAAAACAAATTCAGCAATTTGGGCTACTTTCACTTTTCTGTGGGATCAGACCAGACTGGCTAGCCTTTGCGACCATGAAGAATTGGCAAAAGCAAGATTGTACTTTTTTATTATTTTTTTTTATATATATATATATATATATTAGTTATTCTGATATGATGGTGAAATAGTGATGGCTAGACAAGCAGAACCATTGTATGGTCAGCAGGTAAGGAGTGGTACAGTATGTAGAAAAAATGGTCAAACCATACACCACCAGTGACTGACAATTGGGTCATGGACACCCAGGGTTACTTGTGCATGGGTAGCCCATTTTGGTGCAGAGAGATGGCACCAGGATGCACTATAGGAAAAAAAAAGACAGCATTGGTTTGAGGACAAACCGTTCAAGCTGTTGGGGTGTTTAAATTTGAAGATTTAATTTCATTTTGAACATCTTTGAGAGTTGCTGGGCAAACATGTATGTCCCATGGAGGCCCCAACATACGCAACATAAGGGATCTTGTAGAGTCCATGCCTCGATGCGTCAGAGTGATTGGGGCAGGTGGTTTTAATGTACAGGGTGGGCCATTTATACGGATACACCTTAATTTCTCTTGCGGTGTTGCGATCAGTGTGTGAAGAGTGGGAGAAGAGGGTTGCATTGACAATCCATCACAATGGGCAGCACATTGAACACATTTTATAAGTGGTCAGAAACTTGTAAATAACTCATGAAAGAATAAAGTTACGTTAAAACCAAGCACACCATTGTTTTTTCTTGTAAAATCCCCAATAAGTTTGATGTGTCACATGACCCTCTTCCTATTGAAAAAACAAAAGTTGGATCCAAGATGGCCGACTTCAAAATGGCCACCATGGTCACTACCCATCTTGAAAAGTTTGCCCCCTCACATATACTAATGTGCCACAAACAGGACATTAATATAACTAACCATTCCCATTTTATTAAGGTGTATCCATATAAATGGCCCACCCTGTATGTTATGTTATGTTATGTTATGTTATGTTATGTTATGTTATATTATGTTATGTTAGGATAGATGTCTTTCCAAAGCTGCTGTTTATCAATGATACATTATTCTTCTGTTAAAAAAACATTTGCCAATTTACAGTAAAATAAGATACTACATAAATTAATCTTCATAAGTTATTTATAAAATTGCAAATTGGTGTAATTTCATCTATAGAACTCATAAAAGCTTTGAGTCTTATTATCTTGTAACATTATCTAGACTCAATGTCCTTTCTTCAATAATAATATATTTTTTTAATCAAGTTATGCAATACATTTTATATGCAGTATCAGTCAAAAGTGACAAGGCACACGTGTAAATTTAAAATCACACCAAGTGACTTCCAGTCAAAAGTGTGGACACACATTTACTCCTTTAGGGTTTTTTCATTATTTTCAATGTACATTAACATAAAACACATTCAAAGTACTGTATAAAAGAATATACATGGCAGATATGGAATTATGTAGTAAACAAAAAGTGTTAATAGAGAATATGTTTTGTATCTTAGATTGTCCAAAGTAGCTACATTTAGCTTTAATGACAGCTTGGCACACTCATGGCATTCTTTCATCAGATTTATGAGGTAGTCATCTGGAATGGTTTTCAGTTCACCGGTGTGCCTTGTCAAGTGTTAATCTGCGACATCAATTGTCTTATGCAGAGGAAGAGTTGGTATGGTCAATATCCCTATTATACTTTACAAATCCATATTATGGCATATCCATATTATTGTTAGACATTGAGAGGATGAAAAGATGGTTCCTGAATGTATGCTTCCTACTGTGAAGCATGGAGGAGAGGGTGTAATGGTGTTGGAGTGCTCTGCTGATGATACTGTTAGTCAAAATTGAGGGCACACTTAATCAGCATGGCTGCCACAACGTGATGTGCCGCATCAGATGATCTGGCCTCTACAATCACCCAATCCAAATCCAGTTAAGATAATTTGTGATTACTTGGACCAGAGAGTGAAGAAAAAAAACAGTCAACAAGTATTCAACACTTCAAGGTTGAATGACAGAATGCTAAGAGTGTGCAATGCCTTAATCAAAGCAAAAGGTGGCTACTCAGAAGAATGGAAAATATAAAACATATTCTGGATTATTTAACACGTTTTTGTTGACTACTATAATGATGTGGGTCTCATGAGGGGCAAATCTGCGAGATCTGCACTGTTCAATAATATAGGCATCTATGCACTTGGTTGCTTGGTCGTCACCGCCACAAACGCAATTAGCACCAACGTGCTGCACCTGTCGCTGTGTTTATTTAAGGCCTCCAAAAACCTGCACACATTGTGCAAACATTAGGTAGCACCTGGTATGGTAGTAGGGCCTTCGAAGACAAAGATTTAAGATGGACACAAAGGCAAAGACCCAGACCGAGTCCATGTCAGAAGCCAGCGTTATTGAAAGAGTTTGCATTTTCTCCTTATGCTTGGTGGGTTTATTCCCACAGTTTAATTGGCATTCCCAAATTGCCTGTGGTGTATGAGTGAGTTTGTGAGGGTGTGTTTGTGTGTGTGCCCTGTGATGGATTAGCACCCCATCCAGCTTGTACTCTGCTCCCCTGGGATAGGCTTCAGGCCCCCTGTGACCCTGTATACAGGATAACGCACTATAGATGATGAATAAGTGATTGTTCTGCCGTATGCCCATGCCATCAAGTTACAGTAATACAGTAACATACAGTAACAGTATTTTCTTACATGATTGTTTATGAAACTGCCTCACTGCATCAACTATGACAGAAGGAATTGTTGTTGCCAGCTTTAAGAGATGCTAGTGATTTCAAATGTTGATCTACATTCTGCAGTTTTTCACTGTGTGTTCAATACTTCTGTTCATTATTTCTCTATAACATCTGCAAAGACATTCACCATCTACAGCTGGAAATTTAAATGCAGTGGCAAATTTATACTTGATGATGCCACATTAAAGCCTTTCCATAATTTCCTAGAGGCTAATTAAATAGCAGCTCATCAACATTTATGCATATTTAGCTAAAATTATGTTAACATCCTTATTTCCTACTTCTGTTGGCTGCTAAAAAGCGAGCTTCCTTACATTTGCATTAATTTCCTGAAATATGGGAATGTATACAAATAAATAACCATCTGTTTATCATGTATTAATAGGGCTAAATGATCAGTGCAGTAGGAATGAAGAAATAGTGAGCCAGTAAGAAATACTATTTTATATGGACAGTAACTCTGGAACCTCTGGCACCCTGGGAAATTATGATTACAGGTCCATTTCCTCTTCTTCAATTTGAACCACAGCTCTAAATATGTCTGCATAGGGATTGCATTTCCATGTTGCATGACTGCAATGTACTGATCAAAGTGAAATGTGATGAACCGGAATTATATACACTTCTGATTCCTGAGCAATTGTTTTAACAGAAAATGTAATATAGAAAAGCATTGCACTTTAATACTTTGGCAGACATCATCCATAAAGGTATTTTACCTTACCTCATGGAAAACCTTGCCGTCACAGTTCTTACAACTCGGTTTTCTGGAGGTAGAATATCTACAAAAGTGAGTTTAAAGTAAAGTATCTTTCATGCATAGCAAATTAGAAAAAATTATTCGATTCTGTATACTGACTTTAATTCAGATGCAGGATTTACGCTGTGGGAATATGCTGAGTTACTTTAACCATTTGTTTATGATTCCTAATTCATTTATTTATTTATTATCACTATTTTTTCGAGGTTATGACCCACAGTAGAGCCCTTAATTTAATTTGTATTCTAACGCTGCATTTGTAAAAATTATTATTGTTTAAGTGTTATTGAAAAGTTGGAAAGAATGGCATTAATAATAACATAGCTGCAAGTAAAATACATTTGAGAAGCAAATATACCCGACTTATCCTGCTGTCTTATTGACTCAATAATTCTTGTTTTATCTTTTTGTGCAGAACTTTATTAAATTTAATTATAGTTCTTTGCTTTAAAACACAGTTTTGGCAGTCACAGAGTGTTTAAACTGGCCCAGTTTGAGATGCCAACTGCCAGCCTAGCAACCATGTTATTAACTTTCACTCTGCTGGTCATTTTCTACTGGATTTGTTCACATTGCTGCTAGTCCTTTTTTACCCATTAAGTCAAAAATAATAACTAACTCTAAATGTGGCAGTGAGCACATCAAGAAAGTCGAGAAAATCAACAGAATTAGTTTAACATGTATATGTCAAATATTTGCATTAAGAACCCTCAGTAAAAGTGGAAATTATTATTTTAATACTGTAGAATGAAACTTTATTAACACTAATGTTAACAATATTAATATATATTTTTAATGGCTGATATAAGGTATGTGGCACTGTGGATTAGGCCTTAGGACCTTGTACATCCAGGTCCTGGCTTCAGTTCCCGCATCGGGTTTGTGTGCATGGAGTTCTGCATGTTCTCCATATAATTGTTGGGTTTCCTCCTGGTTCTCTGGTTTCTTCCAACAATCTTAAAGAAATGCAGATTAGGATCACTGGTGTTTCCAAAGTAGTGTGTAAATGTTGATCGGAGGCCCTACCATGGTCGTGCAAAATGGGAATAGATACAATAGTCACCATTGGCCTCCACGGTCCCTAGTGGGATTACAGAGTTTCCTGAATGGGTGGATGGATGGATATACTTTCTTGATATATGATCATGCTATGACCACATCAATCCTGATATCACTCCTTTGATTTTGCTTAATATCATATGATGGTTTATGGTATAGACAGCATGGTGGCTTAGTGGTTAGCACTGTTGCCTTGTACCTCCGGGGTCCGTGTTCGATTCCCAACTCAGTTTGCAGGTTCTCCCAGTGCTTGGTGGGTTTCCTCCTACAGTCCAAAAGCATGCCAATTAGGCTAATTGCTGTTCCCAAAATCCCCATAGTTTGTGAATGAATGTGTGACTGTTTGTATTTGTTTGCACTGCAATGGATTTGTATACAGTATTTGTATTCTGTATACAGGATAAAGCAGTATAGATGATGAGTGAGTGAGAGGGTGAGTTTTATAGTATTTTATATACTGTAAATAAATATAAATACTTCATAAACTAATTAATTTGGTTTAGAATGTGAACTTCAGTGTAAATCTTTGATTTTATCCTGTTAATTTAGTCTTTCTCTAACATTTCATTTGATACCCATAATGAATTTCCTGTTTGTGGTTTTTACCTGACACTAACTGGTCACACTTGCTTTGATGCTCATGCATAAGTGTTTTGAATTCCGCTTTAGTGGTTTGAATTGCTTTCCACTTACAGTTCTCTCAAACTATCATTCGCACTAAAATAAATTTGATGAATGATTGCAAGTCTTTCACCTTTAGCAAAAAAAAAAAAAAAGACAACATAATTGCAAAACAGAATTTAAAAACTGCCCTCAAAATCCTCAATCATGTTGCAGGTGTTATGGATTTGTAAGGTGTATTGTCTTTAAAACCACACACACACTGATGTGTGATTTCGTTTTCTTTTACATCTTTAGAAGGCATTACTTTGGGGTTTTCTAGATGAAAAACACCAGCATCTCTTAGAATTCTGCATCTACTCGGTCTTTATCAATCTTGCTCAAGGCCTGAATTAATCAGTAATGTTTTGATATATAACTCTTGCTTGTGGTGTATGAAGGACATTAGATCTATATGAATATTTAGTTTGCAATTAACTATGCTGGGGAATAGTGCATCAGTATGGTGTGACTAAATGACTGAAAGTGCAATTATCTCTTAACATACACAATAAATCCTCAGCCAAACAAAGCATTGTTCACCTTTGTTTTTAAAACCAATTTGCTATCCATGACAGCAGGTTTAACTGACCAGTAAATTAAAAAGATGTATTTTAGGCATTTATTTATTTTCTATCTAATCGCTTGGTTTTACAATCTGTCCACCAGGTTAAAAATACATGAATGTTTTGTGTAAGTCCAGTAATGGACCTGATGGGAGTTCACTTAAACACTTAAATTGAAATCAACTTAAAAAAAAAAAAAAAAGTAGAACAAGCATTTCCAAACTCAGGATGCAAAGAGAGCAAAAGCGATTGGGAGTAAACCGCAGTGTAGCTTAAGAAAACCAGTTATCAGTGAGAATTATTAGAAAAAAAGTCTTCAGTTTGCTAGGAGCATAAAGAATACACTGTGGAGGATTAGATAAAGGTCATGTGGCCTGACGAGAACAGATTTACCCTGTTCCAGAGTAATGGGTGTATCAGGGTAAGAAGAGAGGCGGATGACGTGATGCACCCATCATGCCTAGTGCCCACCGTACAAGCCTGTGGGGGCAGTGTTATTGTTGTTGACCGACATCAAGAAAAGCTACAGTTATTTAAAAAAAACAAATCTAGCTTTTAAGGTAAACTGACTGGCTAGTCAATTTAGGGTTCTGTCAAAAGACAAGAATGTCTCGTCAACAGGCTGAGTCAGACAGCTCAGCACAGTTAATTCCATAATAGTCAGTTTCATATACTGAATGAATTTGGGCTTTATGCTAAATTTATAATACTGTAGATCTATGGACAATGAATTGAACGATTGGAACAAGCTCCGACCCATTTTAAATGTCTCTTTTCTATAAACGGCTAGACAAATATTTTCTGAGATCAAACAAACAGGTTCAAGTGCAAGGACTATAGTTTATAAGTCTAATAAGTCTAATATTTATTTATTGTAGTTTGTAAACTGTAGTTTGTAATGTACCATATAAGGTCAAAATAATGTTACTACACTGCATGGCCCACAGCAACTTTTTGGTTGACAGCACATAGAAAGAGAGAGGGGTAAACGTGTGCGTGAGTGACCGAGTGAGTGACTGAGCGAGTGAGTGAGGAACACAACAGAAAGCGTGAAAGTGGGCAAGAAGAACCAGGTGCGAAGACCATTTAGTCATAGGTCTAATGCCCAGTGTATTCAATTTGTCATTTTCTTAAAAATAAATTGTGGCACAAAAATCATGCTACTGTGTTGATCAAAAGACATTATATATATATATATATATATATATATATATATATATATATATATACATACATACATATATACATATACAACTACTAATTTTGTTGTATATATAAAATAAAATTTGTTGTACTAATAAAATAATAAATATTATCTATAGCAAGCCATTAATAGCAAGACCCTACAGTATACACGTTACAATTAGTGGCTCATTAGCAGCTGAGCCCCCCTCATACTGTACATGTGGGTCTTATCCTATAATTGCCCTTGGTGTGCGGGGACTTTACATTCAACGTTATATTTCAACTCTTTCCACCCCATTCCATTGTGCTTCTTAAAGATGTGCAAAATTGCATATTTACTCTCATGGTGTAGAGACTTTGGGTTAAGCACTTAGCATGAATTTATCACACACTCTAAAAGCAGCGGTGATGAAGCTGGTACGGCTATGAAACACCAAAAGTGGACAAAAGGACAAAAGTGAAATTAATTAAGAGCATGGAGCGAGGTGAAATGATGGCAGACATTGCTCCGGCTTTTAACATGAATCATTCAACCATTGGCACGATTCCACGAAAACCAAGGACAAAACCAATGGACACGTTAGTCATGTATAGCCAATTGTATTAGTATCCTAGTACCTAGACAATGTTTGTGGGACTATACAAACAAATTGGGCTTATGAATGAGCTCTCGGAACAGAACTGGTTCTGGGACTTACTATATATACTTTATGTACCATATCTTATTACCTTATCTTACAATACATTGTTTTTAATTGTAAACAGGCCGCTTATGCACTTCTGGTTAGATGATAACTGCATTTCATTGGCTCTGCACATGTACTTGCACAATGGCAATAAAGTTGAATCTTATCTACTATATAAAGATTCTTAGTATCATAACTCCATAAGTTCCAGAATCCCCATTTCAGCACACTTTTTTATGTTTCCCTTAATATGTGTCTCCCTTGTCTTTCCTATCCTGTATTTCTCCTTTAATTTAGCAGTAAATGGTGAGTGTCCAGTACGGTTTATGTTCTTGCTTGGTTGTTTCACCCTGGGCAGGAGCATGGAGACCTTTGAGTCATTTTTTGTCAGGATTGGGCTTTCTAGCAGATGGTGTGTGTGTCTGTGTGTGTGTGTGTGTGTGTGTGTGTGTGTGTGTGTGTGTGTATTTTCTGCTTCCTGAGGTGATTAAAACCCAAAGAGTGTAAAGAAAATATTGACAAGTTTGTTAGAATAACCATTGTTGTAACCTTATATGCGCTCTCGTTCTCTCTTTTTAAACCCTATAATAAAAAAAAATAATTAAAAAATAATAATAATTAATACCTGTAATGTTTAGCTTTTTCCATATTCCGGCTACCTTTTCTTTGGTGCACATTTTAATTCTCTGCTTTTAATCATAGTTAATCAGTTCCACTTGTGCCTTGCTTTATCATTAAACAAATCTTCAATGTATATTTAATCAAACTATCTATCCTTAATTTGTGTTATATATAATACAATACAGTATGTAGTGTAGAAGAGGATTAGAAGAAGTATAAAGAAGGGGACTAGTATAATTGTATAAAGGAAGTCTTGCTCTACCATCATGTGCAATTTGAGCAACATGTGGCAGTTAATAAAAAAAAAGTTTCGGCCATGTTTGCATTTCTTTAAGAACCAAAGCCAAAAAAAAAAAAAAAGGAAAATGTATTTAGTAATAGTACTGTAAGTAGTTAGCTGTTAGCTATAAAGGATTGCAATCCTGGATATCTTTCGTACAGTGACTGAAATCCAAAGATGAAATCCCTAAGAACGTTGTTGGAAAATTCTGGAAATGCCTTAAGTTTTAGTACAAGACTACAGCAGGACATATAGGAACATATTTGAGATTCTGTGGTTCGGAACTTTAAATTCAGTTTTGTAACCAGAGCTAAGTGCGGGCCTTTTTTTCTATTGGCTTTACACTGAGCTGTCCCTTGTCAGAGCTCTATCTCTTTACTTTATATTGTGCTCTTAAGTTTGCCATTTATAATAACTCTAGATAGACCAAAGATCTTTATAAAATATTCCTGATGGAGGAGAAAGGGGTTCAGTTTCCTGGGTCAGAAACACAGCGAGACAAAAGAGTGAAGGTGAGTAATCAGGTTCAAATGATGGGATCTAGAAATTTGGCATTTAGTATTGCATTTTTTTTTTTAATATAAGATTTAAAGAGTTAACTACTCTGAATGAGCATGGAGTAGTGCATGCTTCATAATACCCCAATTAGTCTGTCCAAATCTCCTCATGTATAAGATCCATTTAAGGGGGTTAAAATCCAATGTCAGTATTGATTGCTAAAGTCGTTTTTCATGCTTGGTTCATCTAAAAGATGTTCAGCTTCGTACAAGCATCTCCAATGTTTGTACTGAAATCAGACCCGCTTCACAGGACTCCTTAAGGCAGAGAAGAAGTGGCACAGAACATTAATAAACCTTGATGTGCCAGGAGACTCAATTATGCCAAAGTGCACTGCTTGAGTGCTTGGAGAGGTTAATATCACAGCCCATTGCTTAGTCTTTGCCGATTCATCCCATGTTTGGCAGGAAACCGAGCATCCATGGTCCATAGACATCTAAGCAAATTTACTCTAGTTGAAGATTGGATTTGTGCTGAGGCAGTCATGAGGACGTTACATCAACCTTTGATCCATTGCTCTACCTCACATCTCTAGCTTGGCAGATGATACAATTGACACTGTTAAAACTCGAACTCTTCGTTCTGGCCTTAATGCTATTCTTCCTAATTACCATGTCTTTCATAAGAATTAATGGGATGTTTTTTTTTTTTCTGATTAAAGAAACAAAAGAAACCAAAAAATAAGATTTAATGATTCTATAATGATGACTGCCTATGATTTCATAAAAACTTCCTTTCTTTTTGTCATGCAAGTGAAATAAATCGTGTATACAATTATACAAGTTTGTTTAGTGCAATCTTAATTTACACACTTCCTAGCAATTTGTAAGAACATGTAATAGGGATCCAGCTTGGTCTATTGTTCAGCAGAGAGACTTCTGTAATGACAAGAACTGTTGCTAAAATGGTGCAGTTAAAATCAGTCATAATCAACATCAATGAAATTATAAGGTTCTTCTGTAAGGCATCTTCCACCAAGCTCAACAAGTGATGAATGTGATGAATGTAGACTGATGAATGTAAACTTCTGGAGCCCTAATTTAAAGCTTGCCAGGAAGCGCACTCCAAGTCTGAAGGCAGCTTTCAATAAAGATGCATGTTCAACTGGCTTATTATTTGTGCTTATTGGCACAAAGTGCTAGGTCATCACTTTGCCATTACATGAGAAAGGAACTTTATTTGTTATGGGTTAGTCAAAGCATATATTATATTCTGATGCAACACAAAATATGAAAGTGTCACTCTTAAGATCCAAATTTAAGTCTAAACTGTTTTGAGCAGGTGTCACGGCTTAGCAATGCTTAATAAGGTTCCATGACCTCTCCGTTATCCTGTATACAAGCTCACAGGGGCATGGAGCCTATCCCAGGAGACTTACACCCTTATCTCACCTACACGGTTTCGTGCAGTGGCCGTTTGCATATTTCTGCACAAAATAACGTTTTACCGGTCCTCATGGAAGCTCGGGGACCTTGCAGAATGTCGGGCGGTCACTCCTTATAGGTGAGATAAGGGTATTAGAGTACGAGGTGTGATACACCGTGGAAGGGATGCCAATCCATCGGAGGGAACACACACAAACTCATTCAAACTATGGGCAATTTGGGTACTCCAATTAGCCTAATCTGCATGTCTTTGGACTGTGGGAAGAGAGGCGGGAATCGAACTTGGCCAAGAATCGAACCCGGAACTTGGAGGGGCAAGGCGACAGTGCTAACCACTAAGCCACCGTGCCGCTGACCTCTAGACTGATGAATGTAAATTTCTGGAGCCCTAATTTAAAGCTTGCCAGCAACTCTTGGATTCTCTTTTGTTTCCTTATTCCACATTCAGTTGAGGCTATGGTGCTCAGAGAACAAAGTCCTTCACTTCCTTCATGAGATCAGATCAAATTGCATCTTTTCAGAATAGTATGGTCATAAGCAATGGTTTGGCCTAAAATATCCTTCACAAACCCCCAAAATTCACATTCTCCATGCAGAAATTCACAATCGTCTAGAGCTGGAGCAAGAGTCCATAAATTAATTAGTTCATATTCCTTTTTCTTCATATTTCATGGATGGTACCAGTTCCACTGCTTTGGTCTGCCTGAATAGTACAAAATGTTTCTGCATCAATGATGCATTCTCTAATCTCCAGCAAAGAGATATCATTCCGTGCTCCCTGGTGTTACGAATAAGAATATACTTTACTAAACATTTATTATTTTACTGCCACTTTTACTGAAGTTCTTTACAATACACTGATCAGCCACAACATTAACTACCATCAGGTGAATTGAATAACATCGATTGTCAGTTATATACAGTACCAGTAAACTGGTGACAAGATTGTGAGCACTCGAGGCTGATTGAAGTGGGGACCAAAAGACTTGCATTTCTAATCTGATCCAATCTGGCTATAATAAAACGGTATCAGAACACCCAGTACATCACAGCTTGCAGTTTAAGATAGATCTGACCTCCAGATTCCCCATATCCCATTTTGTCTGCGTATCCAAGGAACGTGCTGGACAGAGTCAAATCCATGCAGCCCACAGCACCCTAAGGATTTGCCATGGATACCACAGCACAGTCCCCCACCCAGAGGTCGTGAAAGACGTGTGAGGTGCCAGAGCTGGGGAACCTACACAATATTGGGCAAAATGTTTTGCATATGCTATACAGCATATTTAAGTGCTGATTATAGGTGTATAATAAAAAAAATGAATGTCATGATTTTATGCTGAAGTCTCCACAATGTTTTAGGTTTTGTGATTTATTTACTTATCAATAGATATCTGCCTTTGCATAATAGCCTGTTCAACAGAACTGCTTACCTGAATCAATTGCTATTGTGATGACTGTCTACCATGCGGACAGAGTAACCTTTCAGTATGTTGGCCTTTTAACAAGCTTGTCTGATCTGTAGTGAAAGAACTTAGATTGAAACATCTTTCCTCAAAGAATGAGAGCACTGGGAACGAAACATTTGTACTTCAGTTTGTACTGGAAGACATGTTAGATCTTTTAACTCATGGGAAAATTTCTCTACATTAGGATTAACGCTTAGGACTTGCTCAGACTACCAGCCCAATTGAGGCGCATTTTTGGCATATCCAGATTGGAATCAGTTTGGAATCTGCTAGCTTTCATGTAGCATGAACAGTTAAAAAAATACAAATAATATAAAAATATAAAAAACAAACAAACAAAAAAAAAAGATTGAATATGATTTTTGCTTATCTGCTCTGAACCACATGCATAGGTGGATGCTCAGTCTGGATGCTATACCTGGTCAAAACAGATTTCAAACTTTTCTTTCAAGTTCAAACGCTCATAATCACGTGTTACGGAAGAATGATCCATGGTGAAAACTCATTGAAATACCAGCAGGGAGATGATGAAACGATTGCTATGCCTTAAAAGAGTGTGGAGGGTTTTTTTTTTTTACCCTTTTGGCACGATTACTGTATACGATTAAGTATGTAAAAGCCACGCACTTGAGTTTTAACCGTGTTTACATTAATTGTGTTTTCAGGAAAAAAGGGCTGGTTTAACCACAGTATGGAGAGCAGTCGTCACTGACTAAGAGTTCAATGTTTGATAGCACTTTAGGGGGCCAAGCTAGAGGGAATGTTCAGAAACAGGGCAAATTATCAGCAATTTTGGTGCTGCATGTGAACCTCCGTTGTCGTTACCAAAGCAACCAATGCAGCTAGTTTGCCGATGTGTGCGATTTGAGCTGCCAGTCTAAACAGATCCAAATCTGATCTGATCGCCTTAAAATAACAGAGTCAATCCTTTCAATCAGATTTGTCAAAAAAAAAAAAATAAACGAATTTGCCTTCATTTGTCTGAAGAAGGCCTACAGTAAGTGCTTCCAGGTGGCCTATTGATATAGCTAGCTTAATTTTATGCAGCCTAGTTTTCTTGATCTTCTGCTGTCCTGTTTGCTTACTGTACTAAAGATTCCTAATATGTCAAGAAGAGTTTTTTTTTTTTTTAACAACATGTTAAGAGCCACATGTCTCTCTGAAGTGCTTAGAAGCTGTTCAACATCTGGATATTTGATTTGATGTTAACAGCCCTGCTCCTTTTGGAGTGACTATTCCTTTTATGGACTGGTGACTAGCAGCTGAGCCACTTTATTAGGGTCAAATTCGTTACATATGAGATTCACACTTTTTTTTTTTTTTATTTCACCAATTTTCTTCCTAATTTAATCTTGTCCAATTCTCACCCATTAGCCAGCTCATCCTATCATACAACATCTACCAGCTGGGAAAGGGTAGACACATGCTTCTTCTGCAACACCTGCTTCTTAGACTCCTGGCCACTGGTGATCATCAGGAATCAAACTCGGAGCCTGTGGAAGATAGGGTGAACATTCTTTTATTTAACATTTTTTATGTGCAAGACCACAACTAATAAATTCAGTGGAAGGGAGCATGAAAGGGATGTAGCCTGTGGGGGACATTTATAATCAATTTGTTATCTGTATAGCCCAATGGCTGATCTGTGTTTAGGAAATGTGTTTTTTAATTATTTTTATTATTATTAATAAATACATCTCTGATGTCTAAGAGAACTAGGGGCAATGCACCAATCAGAACTGTAACGAGTCTGACTGAAATATAAAAATTGTCTCTATCATTAAAGGTTCTATTTCCATTCTTGGCATGATAGGATTCTGTTGCTTTGAATGATGCATCTCATTACTACATGTGCACTGTGCAAAATCTCCAGGAGGTGCTATGCCTTGGCTAGAATATAAGCTACCTTCCTCCATCATGAGCTATGCAGCCTATTTAAGTGCTTCTGCTCCAGCTATAGCAACAGCTGCTTGCTTTTCATGTTCGCTTTCCCATCTCCCATGCAGACCTTCTCTAATTTAATCTCAGTCTTTTAGAATAAAATAGACATGTGTGCATGCAGCCTATGCTGAAGCATATGCTTTAGCAGCGGCCATGCTAGTTCCATGCTTGTTTGCTGCGAAAGTGAGAAAGGCATGCATGAACCCATATGCTGTTTAATTTACATCACATGGCTCAAATTAACCAAATAAATTAGTTTTACCCATTTCAGTAATTGTTTAACAATATCCACTAGATGGCGAAACTGCACGCAATGAGGGCAATAGTAATAATGATAATATTTTCTCCTATTTTATTTCTTGCGCGGTTGCTCATTTTTTCAATCTCTCTCTCTGCTCTCTCTCTCTCTCTCTCTCTCTCTCGGTCTTGCCTCAGACTTCCCCACGCTCATTAATATTCATGAAGATTAATTTTCTATCAGCATATTTCCCTCTATCAAACGACAACAATACATTATCAGATGTTAATAAAAAAGAAGAGCAGTCAACAATTTATCACACTCTTTCGGCAATCACTTGTAACTTCAGCATCCTTGACAATGTTATCAATACCAATTAAATGATATACATCCTCCATATAGCAAATGTATATATTTTTATTTATAAACAGTTTTCAGGTGTGATCATTTGAAACGTGCAGCAAACATGTATAAGAACAGGATTTTTAAAGAGATTTAAACCCAGTAAGTACAAAAATTAAGTTTTTCAATGATGATTTCATTTATTAAGGAAAAACACTGTCCGAATCATGTAAAAAGTAACTGAACCAGAACCTAATAACTGGTTGTGCCACCCACTGCAATCAAGCATTTGCAATAACTGGGAGTGAGTCTTTCACGTCACTGTGGAGGTATTTTGGCCCACTCTTCTTTGCGTATATTTGTTTTAATTCAGCCACATTGAAGGGTTTAACCTGTTTAAGGTTATTTCAAAGTCACAGGATCTCAAAGGGATTTAAGTCCAGACCTTGATTGGGGTACTCCGAAACCGTATTATTTAAAAAAAAAAAAAAAAAAAAACATTTTTGAGCCATTCAGATGTGGACTTGCTGGTGTGCTTTGGATCGTTGTACTGCTGTATAAGTTGAGCTCGAGATCATGAACTGATGGCTGTATATATGCGTGGGCATGGCTGTACACGTCACTCAGCAAAGCCAATCAACCCAACAGTTGAACGGGTTTACACAGAGTGAGCGGAAGACACAGAAAAGACGGGAATGCACCTTACAAACTTACTGTACAAAATCCGCATTGAACACACAAAAAATGTGACACAGTAAGGCTTATTCCAAAAAAATGGGACCCTATGAAAACTGAATCTTGCGCCATAAATTAAATCCAAATGTTGAGTTGAAGGGAAGTTATAAGTAGTTATCTGCCAGATGCTGATCAACATATTTTTAGCTTTAACCTTTTAAGTTGTTCTACAAACTCATTAACCATCAACAACTGGTATTGTGGCACAGCAGTATAGTGCTTAGCACTGTGGACTCGCACCTCCAGGGTCGAAGGTTTGATATGTGTTGGAAAAACACTGCATAAAAGTGAGCTGTAAACATAGCAAATGAGAATGTCTCAGGTTACTTGGCTGTAACCCTGTTCCCTGATAAAGCGGGAACGAGATGCTGCGTGAAAACGCTATGGGAACATCTCTTTGTTGCCCGGTTGTGAAGCCTGTGCATGTCAAAACCGCCGAATACCTTCGGCTTATAACCTGTGCCAGGCATGACGTCACCGAATAAGGTGCACCTGCAGGTTATAAATAGGAGTGAACCGGAAACATTCTCAGGTCAATTTTGTCTGAAGGACGTCCAGGCACTCCAGCAGTGCGGCATCGGAACGCAGCATCTCGTAACCGCTTTATCAGGGAACAGGGTTACAGCCAAGTAACCCGAGACGTTCCCTTTCAAAAACTACACTCAATGCTGCGTGAAAACGCTATGGGAACGAGAATACCAATGCCGCCGCACTGCAAGTGTCTGGACCCCCAGGTTGTGTAGCGTGTGCGCACAAGCCGACGAGGTCTCAGACCTAGCTCTGGGATACTGACTCAAGGATCCGCGAACCCGGAGTAGCATTGACATCCAGACTATAAGATCTAACAAACGTGTGTGGAGAGGACCAGCCCGCCGCATCACACACCTGCTGCAGGGGGACACCTCTTGCCAAGGCAATCGATGAGGCAATCCACCTGGTTGAATGAGCCCTGATTCCCAGAGGCGAAGTGTGACCACGTGCCTCATAGGCTAGGGCAATGGCATCTCTCACCCAGTGTGACAGAGTCTGTCTTGTGGCAGCCGCCCCCCGGTTGCGACCCCCATGGCAAATAAAGAGCTGCTCTGACTTACGCCACTGGCTAGTGCGGTGGACGTAGATCCGAAGAGCACGTACTGGACACAGTAAGTGAAGTCTTTCCTGCTCCGGAGCTGTGAAAGGCGGAGGACAGAAGGCTTCGAGAACAACTGGGTGCATGGTCGAGAATGGAACCTTGAGAAGATAGTTCGGGTGAGGATGCAGAATAGCTTTGGCTAGCCCAGGGGCAAAGTCTAGGCAGGATGGGGAGACTGACAGAGCCTGCAGATCCCCAATCCTCTTCAAAGAAGTAATAGCCATAAGAAAAACCATCTTAAGAGACAGAAGTCTGACAGGCGCTGACTCTAGTGGTTTGAAAAGGGGTGTCGGCCAGGCCTTCGAGTACGATAGTTAAGTCCCATGAAGGGATCATCGCTCTAGTGGGCGGCTTCAACCGTTTAGCTCCATGAATAAAACGGGCAACTAAATGGTGCTTGCCCACAGAAACCCCATCATTCAGAGCGTGACAAGCCGAAATAGCGGCTACGTATGTTCTGAGCGTACTAGGGCATAAGCCCGAGGAAACTCCAGCACTGAAACCATCTGGCAGTGAACTGGGCCTACATGTCTTGCCATGCACCAATTTTCAAATACACTCCATTTGAGGGCATAAGTTCTTCTAGTGGAGGGAGCCCTGGCATTTAAAATGGTTTCATTTAGGCTGGCTGAAAGCCCAGCATGTCTTAGTTGGTCCCGTTCAGGGGCCAAACGTGAAGGTTCCAGAGCTCGGGCTGGGGATGAAGTATTGCCCCTGCGGCTGAGACAGAAGATCCCTCCTCATTGGAATCACCCAGGGTGAGCCGTCGAGGAGAGATATTAGATCCGAGAACCACACTCTGGTTGGCCAATGGGGTGCTATCAATAAGAGGCGCAAACCCTGTTGACGGACCCTCGCCAGGACTCCTGGGAGCAAAACTATAGGTGGAAACGCATAAAGGCGTAATCTGGGCCACATGTGGGCCATTGCATCCAGACCCAGGTGAGCTGGAGGAGTCAGAGAGTAGTAAAGGGGGCATTGTGCTGCCTCTTGTGAGGCAAAGAGGTCCACCTCTGTTACGTAAAATCTTTCCCAGATTTGACTGACTACTTCGGGGTGGAGTTTCCATTCCCCATGTTTTACAGCTTGTCTGGATAGCAAGTCTGCTCCTACATTCATATGCCCTGGAATGTAAATCGCCCTGAGGGACAGGAACTTGTCCTGTGCCCAAAGCAGAACCTGGTGCGCTAGCTTGTTCAAGCGGCGCGAGCGCAGTTCACCCTGGCGATTTATGTACGAGACTACCGCAGTGCTGTCCACCCGCACTAGGACATGGTAGCCTCTCAACTGCTGGAGGAAGTGTTTCAGGGCCAGAAACAGAGCCATCATTTCGAGGCAATTGATGTGCCACGCGAGAAGATGATCTCTCCAGCTCCCTTGTGCTGGACGGCCATCCAAGACCGCACCCCAGCCCGTGAGGGAAGCGTCTGTCGTTAGCATCTTGCGACGACAAGACGGACCTAGAGTGGGACCCAAAGTCAGAAACCAGGGTCTGAACCACATAGAAAGGGTACGAAGCCCCCGGCGCGCAACCCTTATTAGCCCATGAATGAAACCCCCTGGCTCTTAGCCACAGCTGAAACGCTCTCATGTGCAGAAGGCCCAAAGGTATCACCGTGGACGCAGCTGCCATGAGGCCTAAAGATTTCTGAAAGTGATGAACAGTGACCTTCTGGCCTAGCTTGATTTCCTTCAGGGTGTTGAGAATGGATTCAACACGAGCAGGAGACAGCTGTGCCCGCATTGTGACCGAATCCCATGTGACACCCAAATATGTTGTCCTCTGAACAGGAAGGAGAACACTTTTTGTGGCGTTGAGTCTCAATCCTAAAGAATGAAGATGGGCTAGGACGACATCCCGATGTCGAAGCGCTAGCCAGAATCAGCCAGTCGTCTATGTAATTCAAAATATGGATGCCCTGGAGTTGTAAAGGAGCCAGGGCTGCATCCATGCATTTTGTATATGTGCGGGGTGACAGAGCTAGGCCAAATGGAAGGACCCGATACTGGTAAGCTTCGCCCCCAAAAGCGAACCTCAGGAACGTCCTGTGCTGTGGCAATATTTCTATATGGAAATATGCGTCCTTGAGATCGATTGTCACAAACCAATCCTCTAGTTGGATTTGAGAAACAATCATTTTGACAGTCAACATTTTGAATCTGGATTTCCTGAGATAGCGGTTCAAGCCGCGAAGATCCAAGATCGGACGCAACCCCCCTCCTCTCTTGGGCACCAAAAAGTACCGACTGTAGTAGCCCGACTCTCTGTCTGGAAGGGGAACATGTTCTATGGCCCCTTTGAACCGCAGAGTCTGTAACTCCTGGGCCAGCAGATGTGCTCGGTCCGGTTTCACGGAAGTGGAGACCACGCCGTTGAAACGCGGAGGACGATGTGCAAACTGAATCCTGTAGCCTGTGCCTACAGTCCTTTGTACCCAAGGAGATACGCCTGGCAATAGTTTCCACGCTGCCAGCCTCTCCGAAAGGGGCACGAGCTTTGACACTTCAGCTGGATGGGAGGGTGTTAGGTGTTGGGTATCCTGAAGTATGGCAGGAGATGCCCGAACACCCAACTTTTCGTTGGAGACGAGGTCAGCCTGGTAAGCCTGCAAAACCGCCATGGTGTGCAGTGAAGCGCCAGCCTGACCTGCTGCCTGAAAAGCTTTACCCACTAAAGCAGATGTCAATCTACATGGGAGGATGATGACCCAGGAGAGAGAGAGCCCGCAAGCGTCTCTCCTGTCTGGGGCATCATCATATAACCGCGTGCTTTCGCATCAACGATATTCGAATAAGTCGAAGTCGATGGCACAAAAACACGCGATGAATACGGCTTGCTCCATGAAAGAGTTAATTCATCATGGAGGTCACCAAAGAAGGGGAGAGAGAGACGTTGAGGCTCCTCCCCCCCGGCCACCCAACAGAAACCTGTCGTCCAATCTCGAACGCTTGGGGGAATCTCGCTTCTGCAGCCAGTCGATATGCAATCGCTCGACCGCACGCGTTATAACCTCTAATAATTCCTCATAAGCTCTGTCAGCACTGGAGGAGCGTTGTGAGGAGGCTACTTCCATGGAAGCGAGAGAGGAGGATTCTTCCGCTCCTTCACAAGAAGCGCCGGAGCGCGCTTGCGAAGCGGAAGCTAAAACTTCCTGATCTGGAGAGAGCGAGAGAGAAATTGGAAATTCCATCTCGTGCGCGTCTGCCAGATCAGCACGCGAGCCACAGGAATTCGCCGCGTCTCGCGGTTTCTCTTTAAAGAAAGCGAGCCGCGCGTGAAGCACCTTAATAGGGAGAAGATCACAGCACTCACAGTCTCCCTGAAGCCCGAGGCGAGCGTGGTCTTCCCCCAAGTACTCGAGACAAAATTCATGAAGATCGCCCTCCGAAAGAGATCTATCGCACGGAGGCACGCATCTCTTAAGCAACTCCGCCATATCGGTGAGTTAATGCTGTTATTTTATTTTTGCTTTCGTTATGGCTTGCACATGCACACGCAAACACAAAGCGGTCCTGAAGACAAAAAGATCTGAGGATGTTTCCAGTTCACTCCTATTTATAACCTGCAGGTGCACCTTATTCGGTGACGTCATGCCTGGCAGAGGTTATAAGCCGAAGGTATTCGGCGGTTTTGACATGCACAGGCTTCACAACCGGGCAACAAAGAGATGTTCCCATAGCGTTTTCACGCAGCATCGAGTGTAGCTTTTGAAAGGGAACTTGATCAGATTGTGCTTTAAACTGTAGGCATGTTTTCTAACAAACTCTTTTTTCTTATTTATTAAACATTATTACTTTACTGACTTGACACTACAAAACAGCAAATTACTTGCAAAATGGCTACAGTAAATTCTGCACAAAAATGATCCATCAGTGCACAATATAAAAAAAAAAAAAAAATCAAATAAATTTCTATTGCAGTGCAAAAAGAAATGAAGTCCTGGATCATTTATTCTTATATGCACTGTGGGTCTGTAGCACACATTTCATTAGATGTTGAAACAAAGCCAGAAGTCATAAAAGCCTGAATAGCTAAGTGGAGAAAAATTTGGGTAAACTAGATTGGTTTGGAGAAGACGTTTTTTTCCTTGGACTGTGTTGATAAAGGAATCAACAATTATTCTTTTGTCAAATTCAGGGTTGAATTGAAAAGAAACCATGCACAGCTGAACCAGGAGCAAACAAGAGGCACTGGATAGACATCAGATTCTTCAGTGGACGTCCACACAGAAATGAGCCTCCATGCGTGCAACTACAATGGGGAAGTCCCTGCATGGCTTCCCTATTACTCTGGTCTCTAGCATTTCCCCATTTTTACGAAAGACCGTGGTGTTCTGTGAGGTCAGTGTGCCCTGGCAGGAGTGAAAACATTTTCTGACTTTTCAGTTTGCCACCTGGCAATGTCTATTTTTTGAGATGGTCAGAGACAGTCTCTAAGAGGGATTTGATGTTTTTAAGCTCTCCTCTCTCTCCCACTCTCATTGCAACAGAGATTGACTCACTCAGTGTTTTTAGAGGATTTTGAGGTGGCAAGTCTGCTGTGTGTTTTTCAGTACATCAAAGTCCCAAATCAAAGTGTCATGTTGCCCCAGAGATTCAGTTATCTCAGAAATGTAAATTGTTATGATGTTATACACAGATCAGTCATACTATTATGCCCATTTTTCCTATTATGCAGCTATGTCCCCCTTAGGGCATGACTCCACAAGACCTCTAGGGGAGGTACTGGCACCGGGATATTAGTGGCGGATCCTGTGAGTGCTGTGGGTAGTGGGGTGGGGTCTCTATGGATTAAACTTGTTTGTCCAACACATTCCATGGATGCTTAATCAGATCTGGGGAGCTTGGAGGCCAGCTCAACAACTAGAACTAGAATTATTTGTCTGATAAACCCCATATGTGGCAAGATTGGATGCAGTGGGTGTTCTGGTGCCTTTCCGTTGTGGCCAGCATTAACATTTGTTTGCAATTTGTGATACATTAGCTTTTCTGTTGGTTTGAACAGGATTCCATGGTGATGAGCCTTGGGTGCCCATGATCCTGTATTATTATGATCCTGTTGCATGTTGACTTGTATTGAATTAATTGTCAGTGTTATATTGTAATTTATCTGGTGGTGGTGTTAGTTTTGTGATTGATCAATGTAAAGCCAGTGTTGCTTTTTTGTGGGTCTCTTTTAGTTGTGGTCATTGTAAAAGGGATATCACTGGTTCTTGACACAGTAAAGGAGAATAATCTTTATGTAAGAAAAAAAGTCTTTATTATCAAGGTAAAATCCATGAAAATACAGCCACCAATGTGTTTCAGCCATTTTGCCCTTCAATTTTCAGTGAAAATTTGCTCAAGATTTCCGGGATTGAACATATTATCAAATCATCCGGCAGTGGAGATGAAATAACCATTGCAGAGGAAGCTTTATGGATTTGCACTATGCAATGACCAGGAGAGATTTAGATTTTACAATATATCTGTAAGGTTTTTGTAATGAAGTTTAATATAGAGAACTTTTATCATTATGCTGATATACACACATGGACAAAATTGTTGGTACCCTTCGGTCAATGAAAGAAAAACTCACAATGGTCACAGAAATAACTTTAATCTGACAAAAGTAATAATAAATAAGAATTCTATGAATGTTAACCAATGAAAGTCAGACATTGCTTTTCAACCATGCTTCAACGGAATTCTAAAAAAAATGAACTCATGGAACAGGCCTGGACAAAAATGATGGTACCCCTAACTTAATAGTTTGTTGCACAACCTTTTGAGGCAATCACTGCAATCAAACAATTCCTGTAACTGTCAATGAGACTTCCGCACCTCTCTGCGGGTATTTTGGCCCACTCCTCATGAGCAAGCTGCTCCAGTTGTTTCCGGTTTGAAGGGCGCCTTTTCCAGACAGCATGTTTAAGCTCCTTCCAAAGATGCTCATTAGGATTGAGATCAGGGCTCATAGAAGGCCACTTTAGAATAGTCCAGTGTTTTCCTCTTAGCCATTCTTGGGTGTTTTTAGCTGTGTGTTTTGGGTCATTGTCCTGTTGCAAGACCCATGACCTGCGACTGAGACCCAGCTTTCTGACACTGGCCAGCACATTTCTCTCTAGAATCCCTTGATAGTCTTGAGATTTCATTGTACCCTGCACAGATTCAAGACACCCTGTGCCAGATGCAGCAAAGCAGCCCCAGAACATAACAGAGCCTCCTCCATGTTTCATAGTAGGGACAGTGTTCTTTTCTTGATATGCTTTATTTTTCCATCTGTGAACATAGAGCTGATTTGCCTTGGCAAAAAGTTTCATTTATGTCTCATCTGTCCATAGGACCTTCTCCCAGAAGCTTTGTAGCTTGTCAACATGTAGTTTGGCATATTCCAGTGTGGGTTTTTTATGATTTGTTTTCTACAATGGTGTCCTCCTTGGTCGTCTCCCATGTAGTCCACTTTGGCTCAATCAACGACGGATGGTGCGATCCGACACTGATGTTCCTTGAGCATGAAGTTCACCTTGGATCTCTTTAGAAGTCTTTCTGGGCTCTTTTGTTACCATTCAGATTATCCGTCTCTTTGATTTGTCATCAATTTTCCTCCTGCGGCCACGTCCAGGGAGGTTGGCTACAGTCCCATGGATCTTAAATTTCTGAATAATATGTGCAACTGTAGTCACAGGAACATCTAGCTGCTTGGAGATGGTCTTATAGCCTTTACCTTTAACATGCTTGTCTACAATTTTCTTTCGAATTTCCTGAGACAACTCTTTCCTTCGCTTCCTCTGGTCCATGTTGAGTGTGGTACACACCATGTCACCAAACAACACAGTGACTACCTGGAGCCCTATATATTGGCCCACTGACTGATTAAAAGATTGTAGACACCTATGATGCTAATTAGTGGACACACCTTGAATTAACATGTCCCTTTGGTCACATTATTTCAGTATTTTCTAGGGGTACCATCATTTTTGTCCAAACCTGTTGAGTTTATTTATTATGAGTTTATTTTTTTAAATAATTCTGCATGGTTGAAAAGCAATGTCTGACTTTCATTGGTTAACATTCATAGAATTTTTTTAAATGATTACTTTTGTCAGATTAAAGTTATTTCTGTGACCATTGTGAGTTTTTCTGTCATTGACCGAAGGGTACCAACAATTTTGTCCACGTGTGTACTTGTACGTACTGCTATCAATATAGCCTTGATGTCTTTGTTGTATTTTTAAGGTTCTAATGGTCTAGTCTATTGGTTTCTGATCTTAAGACTTTACCTTCAACATATTTTCGAGTTTAACTTTGTTTCTGAATGTTTGCAGTCTTTATATAAGTACTTTTATGGCTGAAGCACGTTTTTCCATATTTTAAGGTTTTTATATAAATCAACATCCTCCTCATTTCCATACATGCTTTTAATAATAATAAATGATTATTTAATTCTCTGCAGATTTGCTTTTATACACAGAACGTTCATGTTAGGAGCACCTTTTTTTAATTGACAGGACTAATCTGTGTAGCACATGAGCATATAACCAGTCTGTGAGAGCCAGAATTATTATTGGATGGTAGCAGATCAAATTATGTTTTACTCAATAAAATGCAATTCAATTTATAAATGTATTTAATGTGTTTTTTTGTGGATTTTTGGTTGATGTTTTTTCTCATATACTTTACAATAAATCTATGATACAAAATGGGGGATCAAATCAAATAATTATTTTCCTCACTGTAACTACCATGTATATCTCATCCTAGTTTAGTACATGCAACCATAATCATGGAAAAACTGCTGACTTGATTGTTGTCCAGAGGATGATCATCGACCCCCTTCACAAGGAGGGTAAACCACAGAAGGTCACTGCTGACAGTTCCGGCTGCAGTGTATCGAATCATATTCATAGGAATTTGACTGAAAATGAAAACTGTGTTAGGAAAGTGTGCACAGCCTTAAGAAGATTGTCGAGCAAAGCTGATTCAAGAACTTAGGAGAGCTTCACATGAGTCTGGAATCAGTCTTCTGGAGAGCAGGATATTCCTGCAGGAGTTACTATACAGACAAGGGGCCGCTTTAAGATTGTTGTGTGTAGTCCAAGTTTGTTGTTTGATCAGAAGAGCCATATCTCATCTTTAATCAAGACATGGCATATTTTAGTCTTTTTCTCTCACTGTGGGCTTTAATTATATGGACCTTGTGGGGATTTTTTTTCTCTATGGCCTTCATCCAAGCTGTTAATGCCTATCCACTTTTTTTACTTTTGTATATCATCATGCTGTCTGTGACCGCACAAAGTTATGATCAATATACTGTATAATGAAAAAAGCTGATCCTGTTAGCCAAGTGCTTGAAGTCAGATTTAAGCTACAGTATTGACCAGAAAAGGGGAATAGAACCTAAGTACAATAAACAGCACCCCTCTAAGATCTTTAAAATCCTATAGCTCACTGTAAAATTACATCAGTATCAGTCAGTATTATAAGACTATTACTGACAATGCAAAAAAAATTTTTAAAACCTAAGGATTGTATTTCAAACTATTGACCACCTCATACTGTACACCCACTAGCAGTCACTACAGAACATTTTTGATGAAAAACATACATTGAACATTGAGCCCTTGCCTGGCAGTACAATGTTTTTAATTAAGTATGTCAGCACCAATTTTACTGTATACACTAACTGCCTTTTAAAATGAACGAAACTAAGCTGTTTAATGTTTTTTATTTTTTTGCGATAAAATACCTACTTGATACAATTCCTACATTAATGCATGTTTTTAAAAGCTTTTGCAGCTGCATGCATGGTAAATCGACATTTCAGACTGACACAAGATTGGTGCTGTTAAACTAATCATTTTAGGCCAACATAGGTGCTGACATACACAGACTGCTAAATGGTTTATTTCTGGAAAAAAAAAACATGTTTAAAAATGTTTCATTCAGCATACTTGTTGTCTTGTGAAACACTTCTGCTAGAAAATATTCTTGGCAAGCTTCAATTCCTTCCTTCATTCCTTCTATTAATTTATCTTCTGTGCATTTATCCAGGTTATAGTTGTAGTGGATCCAGAGCCAGATCTCAGCAAACACTGGACATGAGCCAGAAATGCAAAAATTCTCCAAACCTTATCCACAAATTCTGCATGCCATATTTTAATGACGTGAGAATATGTCATACCAATAGCACTCCAACAGCACACCAAAAATGGCATTGCCTGTTTAATGGCATCTCCACTCTATAGATACAGTATATGATACTCACTTAATGCAGGGGATCCCAACCCCCAGGCTCTGAAATGTAGCACTGCGTTGTTAATTATTTTCGTGGAAAATTGAACTGCATTACATTAATTCATTTCTATACCGCTTATCCTGGCACAGGGTCACGGGAAGCCTAGAGCCTATCTCAGGGGACTTCAGGCACAAGGTGAGGTACACTATGAACAGGGTGCCACTTAGTACAGGGCACGCGCGCACACAATTCTTTGCACACTATGGGAAATTTGTGAACACCAATTAGCATGTCTTTGGGCTGTGGGAGGAAATCCACAGGGTGAACATACTGTACAAACTCCATGAATTCAGACCAGAGGTGAGAAACCCTCAAGCCCTCGACTCTGGAGGTGCAAGGCTACAGTGTTAACCATTATGCCCCTGTGCTATCTAATTACAAATTACAAGTTATATTCATTGAGAAGTAAAATGTTCAAGAAACCAATAAGTGTTTAATAAAAGTAAAAAAATTATACTTACATGAAAACATTTCATGGTGTCAAGGTGTGCATGCACGGACAGTGGCCATTTTTTTACCACATGAAAAGCTAGCTGTCTAGTCAGTGGAAAAATGTATGAGAAAATTAAGAAACAGATGATATTAACAATTTACTGTGGCTGTTGGCAAAAAAGGCCCATAGGTAGTGACAATAATGGAGAGATTAAGATAAAGAAAGCTAAATTGAACCAAAATTATGACAACAGCTATATAAAATGTACAGTGTATATATAGCTTCAGGGGATGCTAATCCTCCAAATCCCTTGTGTATGGTGCGCGGGGAAAAGCTAGCAAATGAGACTATGAAGCCTTCAAAATTAACAAAATTTGTGGCTAATCAGATCGGCAAGGCAAACTAGCCTCTAGATATTAGGGAGCATTTGATTCTTCCAGCTGCAAAGGACATTTGTTTGAAATCTTAGCACCTTCCCTCCATGAAAGTCAGGGTCAGGGCTTGCACTGATGGTGGGTTACTGTAGCATTGATTTTCAATGAGTTTTGGTCAGTGTTTAAGGTTGAATTTTGCTTCTACTAGGCTTTATATATCTCAACATTACAGTAGTTGTAGATTACTATCAAACCATAGTATTGAAAAAACCTAATTGAATGAACCTAAAAACAGCTAGTATATACACTGATCAGCCATAACATTATGACCACCTGTTTAATATTGAGTAGGTCTCCTCATTTGCCACCAAAACAGTCATGCACTGAAGCCACCAGCATTAACCTTTTCATCAGTTAGAGCTATAGCAGCCCTTATATTAGATCAGACTACATGGGCTAGACTAAATTCTCACATGCTTCAATGAGACTTGACCACCTATGACCCAGGTTTTCTTTCCTCGGACCACTTTTGGTAGGTCCTGACAACTGCCGAACAGAAACATCCCACAAGAGCCGCATGTTTGGAGTTCTGACCCAGCCGTCTAGTCATCACAATTTTGAATCTGTCATAGTAAAGTGGGTATATTAGGCAGCAAGTCAATGTTTTGTCTCTGAAGTTGGAAACAGAAAGTATGTGCAAACGTAAGGATTTCAGTGATTTTGACATGAGCTAGATTGTGATGGCTAAATGACAAATCAACTCCGAAATTGCAGCTTTTGTGGGATGTGTGCACTCTGCAGTGGTGAGAACCGACCAAAAGTGGTGTAAGGAATTAAGAAAACTGTCACGAGCTATCGGAGGGTAAGCACAGAAGCCTTAGCAGTTAGCCCGTGTAGCGTGGATGGTAAACCCAAACGCGGAAGCAACGCGAGTAGGCAGGATAACCATGCAATTTGTCTAAGAACTCTCTTACACGAAGAGCTAGGATCTACACAAATAAATCCGCGTTCTAGCAACACACACTCAATCAAAGAAGCAACCCAAATCGGTGAGTACTCACAGAATAGTCGGCGAAGCGTCAGACAAGGCATGGGCGAACTCAATGACTGAGCAATGTGAAGCGCCATCTTGTTTCCTTTTATGCTTCCTGAAATGCGACCGTATTACTTCCAGGTCCTAGTGCCGGTCGAGTTACGAGTGTGCATGACAAAAACAAATCCATTTCTTAATTCTGAATTGGATAATAGACACTTTGGCAGCATTTTTGTAATTTTATATAGTATAGTATAGTATAGGCAATGGATAACCATATTTCAATTCTATTCAACTCAACTTTACATGTGTATAGCTTTAACAATAGACATTTTCACAAAGCAACTTGACAGAAACAATTATGCAAATAAAAATATACACAGTATATACAGTATGTATAGTTAAAAATGATAGCCAATACCTGAGCAGCACAGTGGCTAAGTGGTCAGCACTGTTGCCTTGCACCTCCACGATCCGGGTCCGATTCCCACCTCGGGTCTTTGTGCATGGAGTTTGCGTGTTCTCCCCATGCTTGGGGGGTTTCCCAAAGACATGCAGGTTAATTGGGATTTCCAAAATTGCCCGTAGTATGTGTGCCCTGAATTTAATTGGCACCCTGTCCAGGGTGTACCTCGCCTTGTGCCCTAAGTCTCCTGGGATAGGCTTCAGGCCCCCCGCGACCCTGTTTTTTCGAGAATAAATCGGTAAAGACCGTGAGTGAGTGAGTCAATACCTAAAAGCCCCCTGCCTTTTTTGGACAAAGACAAATCCTCCTGAAGCTGGTATCATGGAAGTTCTAATATACTGTAGTCTGCTTTTATAGCCTCCACTATATACTTTGACCTGGACTTTTACTCAGAAAGGGACATAGGATAAATATGTGACCTGGAGGGCCTGGTACTAGACAGTAAATCAATAGTACAATCATATAATATGTGAGCAGCCATGACTTATCCTTGCTAAAGTGATAGCAGGGTGACAGATAAATATGTTATGACATTGACGTGACCAGGTTAGAATTTCCTGTCCTGACCATGAGAAGGTGGGTTGAGGGTTTGTACCCAGTCGTTAAACAGTGGAGTTTTGGGAAATAAGGATAGCGGTGACCTCACTGCTATCTAGTGACACTTTACAAATTAAAGATGACTTCCAATACAAAAAAAAAAATTAAAAAAATGTAATATTAGCAAAGTTGAAGCGTAATATCCCTTTAAAAAAATCAATAGTGTCTTTCCTTAAGGATCTCACTTTAGTGGCAATCCTTGCTAATTGTCTCTGCCTGTAAGGCTCTAGCTGTAGTAGATGGTCTGTCAGAGAATCTTGGGTGATGGATAGAAGAGTAGTTAAAAGAAAAAAGGAAAATACAGAGCCGAGAAGAAGTTGCTGACAGCTCAAAGTCAGCTGGTTGTGTGGTGAGGGATGTGCAGGTTGTCACCAAGTCGTGTGAAGAAAGCTGAGCTGAGGCGAAGGTCGATGCTAATGTGCTAATGGCAAAAAGACTCGTGGTAAATGGTGTGTGTGTGTTTATATGCTGTGTCCGAATGGAACAAGTGATCTAAATCATCATGCATTCGTTGATCACTGAACCACTCTGAAGGTCAATGGTAACGTTGTAATGTGCTCAGGCAGCAAAATGTCAAGAGCTGCAGAACTAATAAAACTATTTTCATTCTTTCCTTTGTGGTAAGTGATGAGAGTATGTGTGGCCTCAGACATGAAGCACTTTTTCTTCTCCCTGACACACTCCAATGATTGCATTGAGTGGACAGTGAAATTATTGTAATGTGCCCGAGCCAAGATCATCGTCCTCATCATCAGTGCACAAGTTCAAGGGAAATGTAATGGTCCATAAAAAGCAAGATGTATGTATAGGGAATTGTGTATGAGACAAAATGTAAGGTCCTTTGTGTGTGTGTGTTGGAGAGGAGGATAGTTAGGAGAAACAGAACCTTTAGGGCAAATGTTAGCCTATTCTGCAATCCATTGTACTTAGATTCTGGAAAGTTTCGAGCTGATTTTCATGAGTTTCGGTCTAAACATTTTCCAGTGTTTTGGCTCAAAGCAAAAAAAAAATATATAAAATTGATCTTGAATGAATCATGAATTATTTCTGCATGATTAACAATGAGAAATGGCAGTTCAATTGTGTTGGGATCTATGCTCATAAACGTGATCCATCACAATGGTCTGTCTTATCATGTCAGTAAGCATGGGCAGAAATAAATAGACGTATGTCATAGATCGAAACTTCCAGCGCTTGTTAAAATAACTTTTCACCACATGAAAGCTATGTAATACATTACAAGTAAAGGAATCTTTTTATTAAACATGCAATGGAAGTTCAAGTCAAACTGGGACATTTAATTGTAGAATAATAAAACAGTAATGAGAGTAAAAGCTACCTTTATTTCTCTATATACAGTAATCCTGTGCTCCGCTAATGCACTTATCCCAGTGTTTCACCAGGTATATCAGGGAGTCAGGTGACCATTCCATTCAAGTGTTCAAAGGCTGGGTTACAGTACCAGGTACAATTGATTTCCATGATTGATCACCACCTCTAAATTGGCCGTTCTTTTACAACTGGCCGCAATAATTCTAAAAGCAGTCTCCAAAGTTCAGTCTGTATGCCCCATAGCAAACTCAATTAGCCTCACTAATGAGTGGTTTTCTTATGGCCATGCAGATATTTAATCCTAATCCTGTGAGTTTTATTACACTTGGTAGCAATGCTCTTACTTTCATTTGTATGCGATTGTTTATGCAACTTCACCAAGTATTTAAGACATCTCTTATGACGGTCATTTATGATAGGAGATGACATTGGACATTTTAACTCAATTTCAGCAATCTTCTTAGTTGCTTTCTTTGCTGTTATAAAACAGTGCTTTATTTGACCAGGCTCGGTATTGCCTTAAAATTTGTATAGACATTTTTGAGGCTGTACATACAAATAAATAAATAGAGTAAAATAAATAGATATGCACATTATTTATTATACATAAAAATATTTATTGGTGTATTTTAGAAAAATATAGAAAACTATTAAATAAGTAGCACTGTAGCTTTTCTGTGCATTTACTCTGAGTTTCCTCTGGGTTCTACACTTTCTTCGCAGTAGCTGAAGTGGCTACTATACTTTTAATTACCCTTAGGTATAAATTAATGTGTGCACACTTTGGGGTAATTGGTGGCCCATCGAGAGTGTATTCCCACCTCATGTTGAATGTTCCTGGGGTTTTCTAAGTTTTCTAAGGGTATTGTGCCCTTTTTGTGCCGGGTTCTGCACGGCCAAGACAAACCGTTTAGGGATTGGATTCTTTTAATTGTTGGTTTTTAATCTAGATGTTCATTTTAGAAGGACGGAAATTTTTAAACCAGCAATATTGCACATGTCTCAGAAAATGAGTGTAATTTCTGAGTTCCTTTTACTGTACACTGCTGATTAAAAAAAAAAAAAAACTATGCATCTTTATAGTGTTTTGCTTGTTGTTTCATAGTTTAAACAAATATACATTTCTGTAAAGCAAGCTGGAGGTGATGGCAGTGATGAAAATCTCCCTGAGATGACATAAGGAAGAAACCTTATGTGGTACCAGACTCAAAGGTTAACTCATCCTCATTTCAACAAGATAAATACAAAGACCACCACACTATTCAAAACCAGTACAAGTATGTGAGAATCAGATTTATTGACCAAAAAAGAAATCTATAAAAAAAAAAATTAAACTGACTTCACCTTGGGGAGGAACCAGACTCAAAGGGAGATACCGGATAGCATGCCCATATATGAATCTCTTGTAACTGTGTGCTGTGGTCTAAAGTTTAAAACAACCAACCATCATGACAAAATAAGCATTGGCTGTGATAGAAAAGTAAGCTTTTGCAGTTTGAGAGTCTTGAGTAATCCAAGGATGGCCTCAATAACTGACTGAAAAATCATGTGAACTATCGGGAACGAAAAGCTCAAAATAGCAGGCAACAAAGGCAAAAGTATCACAATGCGTCATTTACACAACATTTCAGCAAAATAAATTCAGAGACCACTTTTCAATCACAATTCAAGTATGTGAGAATCAGATTTATTGGCCAAGTTAAAAAAAATATTTGAAACTGACTTCACCTTGGATTTAGACATCAAAAGAAGTTATAATTACAGATTTTAAAAAAGGCCAGATAAAATGAACATATAGTGTAGATACTGAAGATTAAATAACTGTTGCCTTCTAAAAAAAAAAAAAAAAAAGATAATAAAATAGAGAATTAAATAATGAATGTGATTCAAAGGAAAACAGTTCCTTTTTGAAGCAAATTCTTTGACAAATAGAAATTTTTCTGACATTACTGGTATACTTCAAGCACTTCATGTTTGTGTGTGCATCTTGCTATGTTTTACTGAGTCATAGTCCTCAAGGCCGATGGCACCCTGAAAAATGTCAGTAATGTCCGCTAAAAGACAGCAAACTGCTTTTCATATGTATCAAGATATACAGAGTAAGTCAACTGTCATAAATCCTGTAGTGTTTTGAAACAGTCTTGGTGTTTTTAATATAAAATACAGCACACAATGATCCATCATCGGCCTACAGTATATAGGATGGAGAACTGCAGTCAGATTCAGGTCTTTTACAGCCACAGCTATTAACTTTAATGACTTCACATCTTTGGGGTATAGCTTGAATTATAAATAAAAACTGAGATGCATGCACAAGATACACTCTTTTTTTTAATTTTTTTTTTTATACATAGCTCGTATTCTAATTTCAGATCTCTGTCGCAGTGACCTTGATAACAACCCAAACTAAATATGTATATTTTTGACTTTGGAGAGAATATTGTTAAGCCATATTAACTCAATTGTGGAGAAATAAGACTAAACTAATGGACATGTTGCTCTTGAAGATTTTTGCTGCTTTTTACAGCTCTCTTGCACCACATACTACAGTAACATTTCATAATATTAACATAACTACAAATACGGGGGGCATTGAAGTCAAACCAGGACTTGTGATGAAAGGCGTTAAACCGATTGACATTTACAGAAGACTTTAAGCACAGTACAGTGATGAGACTGTTAGCTGCAGTGAAACATTTGAATGCTGCAAATGTTTTAAAGAAGTCTGTATGCCCGTGAATGATGACATAGCTCGAAGCCGACTGTAGGCGTCCCCATGAACATTCAGTGTGTGGAACACCTGATCCTTGAAAATTGATGGATAAGTTGTGGAAGAGATGTGGGAGCAATACACACAATCATGTACGAACACCACTTGCACATAAATTTGCCACAGTACAGTCCTGTTAGGGGCGGAGTGGAACAAGGTGAAATCACGTGTAGATAAAGATCGCAACATTAAACGGAAGCGTGGTCGGAATGCGGAAGCGAGGGTGAAACACGGGGGAATCAGTCAGTGGAGCATTGGACCCAAATCGCAAAAAGAGAGCCAAACAAATGTCTTGGTCAAAAACAAGAAATTAATGAAGAAGAATTAACAATGAACAATGAAACTTAACAAGAAACTTAATGGGCATGAGGCAAGACGGCGTAACTGGAACACATGAAACGTGTCCCGGTTACGCCATCTTGCCTCAAGCCGATTAAGATGGCTATGAAACGTGGGGTTGATTTGCCGCATAGTAGAGGGGAGCAAAAGCTTGACGTCGGATGGGTTGACAATCTTAGTGATGGTGAAGGGTCCGAAGTAGCGGGGGGAAAGTTTGCGGGAGGTGGTCTTTAGAGGGATATCTCTGGCGGCGAGCATGACTCTCTGTCCCACCCTGTACTTGGGAGGCTGAAAGTACCTGCGTTCGGCTTGTACCTTGTACCTCCTGACGACCCGTAATAGTGTTTTCCTTGCTTGCAGCCAGGTCTTTCTGCAGCGTCCTCCTCCTGGCACAGGAAAAATGGTGGCTGATACCCTAAACACTGGAAGGGTGACAGGCCAGTCGATGACGAGGCCTGTGAGTTGTGGACGTACTCTACCCATGGTAGGAACTTGCTTCACGAGGTAGCGTCCCGGGAGGTCATGCACCTCAGGGCGACCTTGAGGGACTGGTTCTTCTTCTCGGTCTGACTGTTTGACTGGGGGTGCAACCCTGTGGACAGGCTGGGAGTGGCCCTAATTAATTTGCAAAAGGCCTTGCAGAATTAGGAGATGAACTGCGGATCCCGGTTTGAGATGATGTCCTTTGGGAGACCACAGAGCTTGAAGACATGGTTGATCATGAGTTCTGCAGTCTCTTTCGCAGACAGGGGTTTTGGCAGAGGGATGAAATGGGCTGCCTTGAAAAACCAATCTACCATGGTCATGAGGGTAGGCTTGTGACAAAGTCCACTGGCGATGTATTGGCATGCTTATACCTTAGGCACATGCAGCCACGAAGCTGGAGACGTCCTCCTTCAAAGTTGGCCACTAAAACCGTTGCTGGACTTGGGTCAGCTGTACCAGGGTGACAGGGCAATTTTGGACCTATGTACCCATTTCTGGACCTGAGAGCGTAGAGTATGGGGAATGAAGAGGCCATTAGGAGGAACACCACTAGGCCCAGGTTCATGAGACACGGCTTGCTGGACCTTAGTCTCAATGTCAAGTTCGGCCACCACAAGCAGGTAGGAGGAGGGAATGATGGTGTCATTGATGGCAGAGTCGTGAGTGGGTGAGAACTGCCTGGAGAGGGAGTCTGGCTTGAAGCACAGCGCGTGCTTAAATGCTGGAGTAATCAGCTGGGATTAGAGACAGGTGTGCAGACCCTGAAAAACTGGATGGAAGACCCTGAGTCCCTGTGCAGACCCTGAAAAACTGGATGGAAAAGGGAGCGTGGGAAAGGACACAGACGAGCTAGGGTAAACATGAGCACATGGGTAAAAGTGACAGCGTGGGAAAAAAACGGGCAGACAGGGCGTTTATCATGACAAGTCCTGACCGTGGTTAAAGCCATTTCCACATGTTTGGATCAGGAGTTCCTGGGAGGCCAACGTTTCAGATGTTCTGATAATGACTCTGACATTCTGAAAAAAGTTTCTACCCTGATGGTATTAATGCACTAGTGAAAGGCTGGGATAAGTGCAGTGGACAGGGATTATATAGCTTTTATTCTCATACAGTAACTGTACTTTATCATGCTGCACAGTAAAAAGATCTGGTTCGACTTGAATGTCCTTCATACAATATCTTATTATATCAAATGTAATTACATATTGAATTTAATAAACAATGTAATTATATCTGTTCTAGCTGTGCATAATCTTAACTAGCATTATACTCAAATATGCCAAATTTACCCAGAGCAACAAACATATCTGAATCTGTATGATTCAGTTTTCAATCTTAAGTGCATGTACCAGTGAGATGAATTATTTGGCCTTGTTTTTTAAAATCATAAAATTAACATTTTTCTTTTTTTACATTAATGTTGTTGTTTGGATTGTTGTCCTTATGAGCTGTTTTTCTGTTTTCTCCGCATCCTTTTTTCTCTACTTTTTTTCCCCTGGGTGTGTGTAGTACAGTAGCTTCCAGTTTGAAAGCCTCTCAAAGTCTTTCAGTGGTAGCCAATTCATGTGCAACAAAGATTCCCCATGCACCAGAACCACTCTTTCACATTTAAGACTAATTTTTCCCCCTGGGGGTGTGTAATAGCCTCCAGTTTAAACACTTCTCCAGCACATCCTAAGCATTTTCAATGGTGGCCAATATGTGTGTGGCAGAGATTTCTCCTGATCCTGAACCAGTCTTTCACAATTTAAAATTGATAAATCTTGGCATTGTCATCTTGGAATATGTCTATGCCCTCAGGTAGGGACAAACTCCATAGATTTGATAACCTGGTTATTCAGTACATTCAGGAAGTTAGCTGACTTCATTTTATTGCCACACAACGTTTCTGAGCCTAGACCTGACCAACGAATGCAACCCCAGGTCGAAGCACTGCCTCCATATGTCTGTACTGTGGCCACTATGAATGATGGGGTGGGGGGGGATTGCTTCATGCGCTTCCCTTCTTACCCTGACATGCCCATTGCTTTGGAATAGGGTCAATCTGGACTCATCAAACCACATGACCTTTTCGCTTTTTTCAAAGTCCAAACTTTATGCTCCCTAGCAAACCTGAAGTCTTTTTTCTGATTGGCCTCATCATCTCCTTAGTTGTTTTCTTTGCTTTATAATCCTTCTGAAACAGTAACATCTTTTCCCTGACAACCAACCCGGTTGGTTAACAAATGGGAAACTCCTTCGTGCATCAGTTCAGTTAGTGTTCAAAGAATTGAAAAATAATCACTGCAATATATTTCTAATAAAATGCTCTTAATTATTTGCTTATTTAAATTGAAAGTGTCACTTTTTTGGCAGTGTATTTACATGTGTGTTCCCCACATGTTTAAGAAAAATCTCTTTACAGCGATTCCATGAAATTAGCTTTTTTTGCTGTTTCCTAAATCTAAAAATTTTGGATTGAGAGATCTTTAAGCATTTTTGTTGCCTCTACCAAGACCTAAAAAACAAAATGTAGAACCCTGGCATGTGTGGGTGGAAAGGAGAACTCAGGAGACAGACCTTCCTGCTTCAAGCTTTTAACAAAGCTTTGCACTTCTTTTATTTTTAATTTATTCCTTAAGTGCTTTACAGCATTTTCACGCTCATGGACACATTCATACAAAACCACAAACACAGAGTTCATCTCAGCTCTTTCGCTGAGTTAGAAAGGTAGAACACATTACGTGTGTTTATTGGCAGGAAAAAAAGTCTACGAAATTATCAAAGAAGTGACCAAAATGGTTCTGTAAGGATAGAGAATGTCCCAGAAATATCAGTTATAGTGTAAGATAAGATGAAATAAGATAAGATAAGATACGACTTTATTAATCCCAGAGGAAATTCTTGTGCCAGAGACTGCTCCAAGAGCAAAGAAAGTTTTTTTTTTAAAGCCTTCCGAAATATGCAGTATATGGCATTGCTCCCAAAAAGAACTGTTTCTGGCAGGCTTTTTATTTATTTATTTATTTATTTTTATTATTCTCAGTTAACACAGAAACTAATAACATCATAGTTTGGTTTACTTTTGTAATGCAAGGAGATGAAATATAATAACATTAAAAACATTAAAAACCTTCATGTGGGGTCCTTCAAATGCATCACGAAAAAAAGCGGGGGAAAAGGCTGTGAAATACATTTTCTGTCACATTTCTGAGAAATATGTTGAAATTGTCTATTTCCAGGCTATTACCAGAATGAATTAAGAGTTTTTACTTCTTTTGTTTTTGTGTACGAGAGTTCAATAATTGCATAAGATCTTATTTTATAACCAAAATAACACATAATTCACTTTAGAATTCATCATGACAGTGTAGAAGAAAATAACTATGTAACAACTGACACTGGAATTTATTTGACATCAAACAGCTTACATGTCCCATGGCTTTGATAACAGGCTTAGAGCATAATGGCATGTTATTATTTTAGATGATTATCTAAAAGTGAATAAAACCTCTGGCCCACTTTCCATTTCTGTTTTTTTTTTTTTCCTTCTCACTGTGTCTGCCCATCTCTCTATTTAATTTTATTTTCATTTCTCTTTTGTTTGTTTTTTTTCCCTTGTATATTCAATTGCAATCCAGAGAACACATCATGAGTTATTGGTTGATTGGTCGACTTTATGTAAAGAAAAGCAGAATGGAACTATAAAACAAGTAATTAATTAATTAATTAATTAATTGATTGATTGATTAATTTAAAAAATAACCTTAACCATTAAAATTATATATTTTTTCACCAGCTGTCCACTTGTTCCAAATAAAATAATGAAAGGGGATGATTTTTATGTCATTCTCTGTGTTATTATTTCTCTTTAACATTCAAACGATTCCACTTGAAATGTGAAAATAGGCTCAAGCTTTTTCAGTCACATTTGCTATAAAATGTGAAATCTTTTCATCAGAAATTAGACCCTCTGTAGAGCTCAATAAATAACATGGAAATGCATTGTTGATTCATTAGATTTTGAATTCGAGATGAAAAAAACACAGGAGAAGCGGATAAAAGCGCTGATGAATCAACGGTGGATCATGTGATGCCCAATTTACCTCGTGATAACATCAAAATAAGAAGTGATGGCAGTAATAATAAACCTTTATGACTGTAGCTTATACATAATAAGCTGTATGAGGTACAATTACAGCTTCTACAGATGTTTATAAACTATTGTTTGTATAATAAGAATTATACTGAATTACTGAATAAATACTTTATTTACAATGACCAAAAAAGATGTGTTATTTCACCAAACTACTATATTACCCAACTGTGGCATAGCATACAGTAAATGTGGAATGATACTGGGAAAATATCCTGGTTAATAAGAAAGTAGCTCACTGCAATGGTGGGCAGCTTCAATTTCAAGACGTTTTTTTCCTAAGCACATATGTGTTAACTGCCAAGGTTCATTCATCATCATTCATTGATCATCCAGCCCAGAAGCTTCCTATCACACTTCGTTTCAAGGAAACAGAAGAAGCCCTCCAGTGCATACAGCATACTCTGGGCATTATTAAATAGAAAAGAAATAAAGAAAAAATATATGCACATATTGCTGTCCCCTTGCTGATCACGGCACATTAGGCAATTTTGATGTTATAGCTTATATAAGGGAATTTCAGTGTAAAACTAGGTGAACAAAATGCAATTTGAGTTACAATGCAGATGGTCTGGAAACATTGGGCCTCGTGCAAGAAGTGATACAGTATATGAAAACAAATGTCCTCTTATTTTTTTTTTATCTTATTTTGATTATATCCACATTTTTTACTTAATTACATTTTTTATTTTTACTCTTCTCTTATATCAGAGAGAGAGAAAACTGTCTGCAAATTGTTTGTCTGATGCATGGAAACATAGATTTAAAATCACATTTAGATTAGATAATCTAAATTAACACTATAAAAACCTTGGATGTTTGCTTATAGATGGCTTATGTGAATGGCTTTTAGATTGCTGCTACGTAGATGCTCTGGCCATGCAGAGCTTACACAGACAATACAATTTTAGAGGTTACACAGATTTGGGGAGACGGATGAATGGATGATGAGCCGTTTGACATTGCCACAAGCTCTCAGAGACACAAATTATGAAAAGCAAGATCCTGTTCAAACTCAACTTTTTAAAACTCTAATGTAAATGACAGAGGTTGTGCCATCATACCACTTTTAAAAATTTCTTTAACTGTGTGTCCTTCAGCATATATGGCATTCACCGCATCAAAGACCTTTTGTCACTGCTGAGATTTTGATTTACCTGTAACACCAGTGCTCACACTCTGGAAGATCACATTTTTGCTTTGTTCAAGCAAAGTACTTTGATTTCGCTACTGCTGTAGTTCTTGTTCTGCATGTTATTTCTGTCTTTTTTTCAGTGGCATCTCTTAAATTCTAGTGCCCATTTTAAATATTGCAAACATGCACCTCTGCCCTTATATGGTGTTTAAGGTGTGCTTCCTATGGTAATTATATATAATGATAATCTTATGCACTTCCAATGTAAGATCAAGTGGAATTCACCATTCAATTCATATCTGTATGGTTAAGAACGTTTGCAAAGCATATACAGTATAAACATGTGAATTATAATTGCAGTAATAATTTCAAGGAGTTTCATTTAAAGTGAACAATAGATGGGCAATGTAATATAAACCCCAATTAAATATGCTATACAATTTGTAATGAATTCAGTAGTAAATATTTGCTGCTTTTTGTTGTATGTACAATGAACTATAGCAGTATTTTTGCCTATGTTCCTTTCACGTTTAAATTTTTTTGTTACCACGACATACCACCAGCAAACTGGGGAAAACGTAGCTTCAAACTAAGCAATACTCCGCCCAAATCCTTCCAATGCTATTTATTGTTGCAATGAGAGTGTTTTAAACAATTTATGTGTTAAAATACACTATTGCCTAAAGTATTCGCTCGCCTGCCTTCGCATGCATATGATCTTGAGTAACATCCAATTCTTAATCCATAAGGCATCTATAACAGCTTAAATTCTTCTGGGAAGGCATTTCACAAGGTTTAGAAGTGTGGTTAAGGAAATTTTTAACATTCTTCCAGAAGCGCATTTGTGAGATCGGACATTAAGTTCTATTCTGCAGTGTCCGCACTAATTCATCTAGAAGGTCTCCTTTTGGGTTGAGGTCAGAAACTTTGTGCAGGCCAGTCAAGTTCTTACACACCAATTTCACTCATCCATGTTTTTGTGGACCTTGCTTAGTGCACTGGTGCACTATGTTTCTTAGCATCCGCTGACCCCGCTCTGTGATTTCCAGAGGTGGGTAGTAACGAGTTACATTTACTCAAGTAATTTTACTTGAGTAGATTTGCAAAGAAGAACTGCAACTCTTACTCCGCTACATTTGGCTACACTCGACTCGTTGCTTTTCTAACCATTTATTTAATGTAGCAATGTTAACATATATAATTACCAAATAAGCTAGAGGATAAAAAATATAAGTTTCTTACAGTTTATGGTAAAGTGAGACCTCTTGTACACATATTCTAATGTTATCTGCTGAGCCATTTGGAAGGCAACTGAATATACAGTATATCTTACACTAGAAATTGTTTACATTGTTCAAACATACATATGTCACCTACTGTTCAGTAGGTATTTATTTCAAAAGCTTTATGTTGTGAAAAAAGTGAGATTAGGAAATTTGTGTTTCTTGTTCCTTAATTTTCTATTTTGTAAAGATATTTATTTTATTTATTTCATTTCTTTTATTAATTGGAAATGTCAGAATTTGTTCATTATTTTATATTATTGCCTGGCTGCTTACATAAAAAAAAAAAAATCTGACATTACAATGAAACAGTTACTCAGTACATGTAGTCTTTTCACCAAATACAGTGGAACCTTGGATTACGAGCATAATTCTTTCCGGAAGCGGGATCGTGTTCCTGTCGTGGTGCTGGCTAGACCCGGCTGATGTTGTTGCCGTGGGCATATAGGTAGGCATGAAGGCAGAGGGGTGTGCAAACAGTCTTTATTATCAAAACTCAAAACAGACACAAACAAAGGAACCAAAACAACAAACGTAAACTAAAACTAAGGCTCAGGAAAAACATAGGGAACGGCGCACTGACACAGGGAACCAGGAGCTGACACAGGGAACCAGGAGCTGACACAGGGATCTGACAGAGAGAACTGGGGATGAGGAAACATGGAGCTGAAGCTAACCAAGACACATAGGGGAACTAGAGATGAGACAGAGCTAGACAGGAGAGACAGGGCTGGAGACACAGGACAAGACATGGGACAGAACACAGACTAGAGACAGGAGACTAGAGACAGGAGACTAGAGACAGGAGACTAGACTGGCTGGGTTAGTGGTTAGTTGGGTTAGTAGCTATATGGAATGCTGTGGGCACTGGATGCTGACCTAACCAGGTTAGTATCTAATGGGGTTAGTGGCTAACCGGGTTAGTACTGACCTAATAGTGGGGAACTGAACACAAAAGGCAAAGCACACATGAGGCTATTCCAAACTAGCGGCTAACCTACTAGCGACCAGAACCACTAGCAGTCAATCCCACTAGAGGCTAGCCTACTGGAGGCTAACCCTACTCGGGGCTAACCCTACTAGCCGTCAAGGCCTACTAGCGGCTAACCCTGCTAGCGGCTAGGCCCTCATGTGGCTACACAAAACCAAACAGACAAAGAACTAGACCGGAAGACAAACACTGGGAAAACACAGAACAGTACTTACACTGTACACAGGAGGAGACACAGCCTAACTAAACATGAAACAGGACAGCTCCATGAATCCATCAACACAAGGAACATAAGGAAAACAAACAGTAGAGCCCTCTAGAACACAGGTTACAAAACAAACCAAAATATAAACTTAAAGAAACAAGAACCAAACAAAAGGAATGCCCACATGACGGTATATACAAAAACAAACATAACAAAACAGACAAACAATGCTCAACCCAGTTTCCCAGAACAAACTGCTATTTATAGAAACTTTAATGAGGCACCTCAGTTCAGGTGAGCACTCATCACCTGACTGAGGTGCCTTCTGGGAAACTGAGTCAACCAACAAGAACTACACAGACAGACAGACATGAACAGTGACCTCTAGTGGAGGTTCCTAACAGTTCCAAAACACCCATAAGAATGAATGAAAACAGAAATTATTCGTTCCACAGCCCGAAAAAAATAAATACATAAAAAGATTAATACAATATATAAAATAAAAATAAAACAAATTAACCTGCACTTTACCTTAAAAAGAACAAATAAATCACGACATATAAGTGTTTCCATTTGTGCGCGCAGGCCGTGTATTTGTGTGTGTGTGTGTGTGTGTGTGTGTGTGTGTGTGTGTGTGTGTGTGTGTGTGTGTGTGTGTGTGTGTGTGTCGCCTCACAACAAACACACACACAACGAAAACCCTGACTTTAACAGGGAAAAAATAAATCTCTTTAATGACACTCGCGTGAGCGCATACTAGTGGAATCATTGCTGTAAAGTAAAAAAAACAAAAAACAAATGAACCTGCACTTTACCTTTGAAAAGAATCTACGTTTTTTACTTCTACTTGAGTAATATTATTTTGAAGTACAACTACTCTTACTTGCAATCTTCGTTGCAACCACTTCCACTTTGTTATAATACCACAGAAAGTTTACCGTGGAATATTTAGTAGTGAGGAAATTTCACAACTGGACTTTTGCACAGGTGGCGTCCTATCACGGTACCATGCTGGAATTCACTAAGCTCCTGAGAGCGACACATTCTTTCACAAATGTTTGTAGAAGCGGTCTGCATGTCTAGGTGCTTGAATTGTGTGTGTTTTTTTTTTTAATGTATTTATTTATGTATTTTTAATTTTAAAAAATAACATTTAACTATATTGTCAGATCTTTAACTTTAACAATGTTAATTTTTTCGTTTTCTGTTTCATCAAAACATATCAATGAATATTTGAGTTTTAAACTTTTGGTTTGGTAAGGCTTGAAATAAACTAGATAGAAGTTGCCTCCTCTCTTAAATAATATATGGTAGAATGTTTGTGGATTCTTATCCACTATACCCATTTGTCATTCTTTCCATTTGATACAGAGTTGGAAACACACAATTGTATATAATGTCTTTGTTTCCCTTCACCGGAATGAAGAGGTCCAGACCAAACCTGTTCCTGCATGACAATGCCCCGGTACACAAAATAAGACATGGTATGTTAAGGTTGAAGTGGAAGAATGTGCGTGCCCTGCACAGACCCTTGACCTCAACCCTACCCAATACCTTTGGGATGAACTGGAACACCAACTGCACCAAATGTTCCAGTGACTCAATAAGCACATAGTCCCACTGCCATGCTCCAACATTTAGTGCATTTATATAAAGTAATAAATACTTAATCTTTCTATACTACACCTATATATGACTATTAATTTTAGTGATTTATTAGTATTCAAAAAACAACACAAAAGTGTATTTTTATTCTTTATAATTTGTTATATAATCTGTATACAGTACATCAAAAATTTGGACATACCTTCTGATTTAATGTTTTTTGTTCAAACCTATGAAATAGCACATTATGTATGAAATTATCTAATTAAGTAACGTCAACAACAGTCAGTCATTATTCTAAAACACACACAGGTCATCTGCTCTCAGTCAGTTCTTGCAAGAACATTATTGTCAAGTTCATTTGCAAAACCCATCAACCAATAAGATGAAACTGGCTCTCATGAAGAGCATCCCAGGAAAGCAAGACCAAAATGTACCTCTGCTGCAGAGGAGAAGTTCATTTAGAGTTACCAGCCTCAGAAATCACCAACTAACAGAACCACAAGTTATAGCCACTATGAAGGCTTTACAGAACACCTGTTTCAACATATTTTGGATGTCCATAAAATTTTGGCCATGTAATAAATGTGGTCTGTTACTGTTTTTTTTTTTGTTTCTTTTCTTTTCTTTTCTTTTCTTTTCTTATTTTTTAATCTCTCTCTCTCAGCAGAGTGATTATACTTAAGGTTTCTGTGGTTGGAAAGGTCCGGCCTTTAACCGCAGCACAAGCTTTCTCCGTTTCTCCAGGGACAGTTTGATAGCTTTTGGTTTAACCACATTGTAGCTCTCGGAGATGTATTTACAAGAAGTCCTTTTTAATTAGGACTTGGTAAATCCCAAGAATACAATAGTGCACATATTAGGCTTAAGCCAGAATCAGAGTGAAACCCATGCATACCATTTGTTCATTTGGTTTCACACCACACATAAGTAAAACAAGCAAAGAAATTAATATATGAATAATATATTAATATATTAAAATGTTCCAAAATCTTATATTCATTGCTCACAAGTACACGAATGGAGAAAAGCTAAATGAACCATTTGTAATGCTTATAGAGTACACAGGACACTTAATAAATTATTAATAATACAAAGTGCTTGTTTAAAGGATTTGCTGTATCTAATCTGGTTTTAGAATTAAGTATAATGTTCACCAGCAACTGATTTAGTGTCACAGTCAGTGCCAAAGTTCTTGCAGAGATATGACAGCTAATATGTCACTTGTGCCATCGACTGAATGATGCAAAACCTGCAAAACAGCTACAAATCAATCAGTGGAGAAACGTTAACAAAACGAATGTCTCTTTTAATGTGGTCTTTTACTCAGCACTGAATCCAGTCCTTTCTATGCCTTTTAAAATGTGCTTTGTCTAGGTATAATATTTCTGCTATTATAAGAGCATAGCCGGTTATAATAGCAGAACAACTTTATTGTTTGTGGGCTGGTTTGCCGCTGTGTGTGTGCGTACGAGTGCAGCAGTTAGGTGAGTGGACTGCGTGACCCCTTTTGTTCCCTCATGTTTATTTGTAGTGTTGTAAATTTGCACTCACTCTAACAACCACATTTAATGCTCGTTATGTGTTATTTGGCATTTAAAGCTCGCCATTATCATCCCACTCTGCCTCGTTCAAACAGCAAAATAATTGGAGCGTGTTTCTCCCCTGTTAGAGTTCACATTTCCATCTATTATTCTGTATTTGCTTTGTGTTTGTGATTCTGATAATTGCACCTGTTGCACGGGTGTATATAAAGGAAGACATAATTAATTAATCCGCTTTTATGTGAATATCAGATTTGCCTTTATCTATTATCCATTTGCCAGGGTTTATTTGAACGCCATGTCTGAATTGATAGCGGTATAATCAATGCTGCTAGAAACAGATTGAAATAAAATTGGCGGGTGTTCCTTTAATAACATTATCCCATGGCTGCTCTTCCAAAATATGACTATATAACCACTCTTATTTGCTTTACCTGAACTTGAAATGTGCATAAATTATTTGAAATGATTAATGATGTTCTGGTGAAAATGCAGACCAAGAAGCAGCTGGGATAGAGGAAAAAAGGACATAACAAGAGGGTCTGAAAGAAATAGGACAGAAAAAGAGAAAGAACATTAGAGGAGGAATATATATATATACACACACACACACACACACACAGTACAGACCAAAAGTTTGGACACACCTTCTCATTCAAAGAGTTTTCTTTATTGTGTTCTTTATTGTGTTCTTTAGCCCAAACAAGTCTCTTCTGCTTGTTGCCTGTCCTTAGCAGTGGTTTCCTAGCAGATATTCTACCATGAAGGCCTGATTCACACAGTCTCCTCTTAACAGTTGTTCTAGAGATGTGTCTGCCGCTAGAACTCTGTGTGGCATTGACCTGCTCTCTGATCTGAGCTGCTGTTAACCTGTGATTTCTGAGGCTGGTGACCCGGATGAACTTATCCTCCGCAGCAGAGGTGACTCTTGCTCTTCCTTTCCTGGGGCGGTCCGCATGTGAGCCAGTTTCTTTGTAGCGCTTGATGGTTTTTGTGACTGCACTTGGGGACACTTTCAAAGTTTTCCCAATTTTTCGGACTGACTGACCTTCATTTCTTAAAGTAATGATGGCCACTCGTTTTTCTTTACTTAGATGCCTTTTTCTTGCCATAATACAAATTCAAACTCTTTGAATGAGAATATGTGTCCAAACTTTTTGTCTGTACTGTATGTGTGTATATATATATATATATATATATATATATATATATATATATATATATATATATATATATTATTTTAGTTTTTTTTTTTTTTGCATATGCACTCCTATATATATATATATATAGGCCCCGGAACATTACCAGGGATTGTTTGGGTACTGTGGATTGTGGGTGGGGCGTCCATGGATAAGACTTGTTTGTCTGGTGCATTCCGTGGATGTTCGGTCAGAGTTAGACGTGGGGCTGGCTCAACAACCTTGAACTCATACCCTGCTAATATAGAAACTACTAGGGCATATACGGCAGGACGTGATGTGCTGAATGTTCTGGTACCTTTCTTTCCTGGCTAGCATTCACTTTTTTCCAGCGATTTGTGCTTCTTTGGCTTTTCTGTGGGATAAGGCCAGACATGCAGCCCTTTTGGTCCCCACCGGCATAGATGAGCCTTGAGTGCCCATGATCTTGTCACCAGTTTACTGGTATATAATTGAAAATTAATGTTCTTCAATTCACCTGACAGTAGTGGTGGTGTGGCTGACTGATATATACTGTATATATATTTAGTCACACAGCTTTTCGTGTCCTTCAAGGCTTTGCAATACCATTTGTATCGAATAAGCAATGGAGACAGTGATCTAGAACCCCCACTTAAATATCAGATAAAGAACTTCTATATTCTCTAACAATAACTCTTTTTCTTGCCTGCTTCATTTACCACCATAGTGGGAGGCAGTTAACAAGTTGAAAGTTAGAGGATATGTCTGTATACACATACTGTATATATAATTACAAATAAAACACCGAAATTCTGTTTTAAAAATTTTGTTGGTTATTGTCGTCTGTTAGGCTTCACTTCTTTGATACCATTTGGAATGGTTTCATGAAGGGAGCTCTTTCTGAGAGCAACCAAGTAAAATGGCATACAGTAGCATTAGCAGAGGAAATAAGATTGCAAGGTCAAAAAGAACAGACCAAGCCTTTTGATTTCTTCATTTCAGTCTGGGACTGAAGGAGCGAGTCGTGAGTTCCTAATGAGCCAAATGGGAGAAAAAAAAAACACTGTCTGAATTTTAGAGGTCAATTTTTGGAGGTTATTTAGAGATACGCTTATAGGTTAACTGCGCGTAATAGTTTACAGTACTATTAGTAAGTTTTGGGGGTTTTAAAATAACTTATTATTAATACATTTTTAAATAAATTTTTTTTAATTATTTTTTATAACTGGCACATCATGTATATCTTAAATACATGAAAATTGTTAGGGTTTCTTTTCATATTTTTTTTAATTTAAGATTGTAGCTTCAAAAATAATGAATAAGATGTATATATACAATATTACTTGCAAACAGAAATTGCAAACATAATGCAATGCACAAATACATGCTGTGCCAGTTTTTGCATTTCCATGGTTGGTGAAGTATGAAAAGGGTGATCTACTAGACTCTGCATTGCTACTGTTGCTAATGTCAAAACAAATAAAAACCTCCTACTGTGACATGACATCCTACAAAGAGTGCCTCCTCTTTGTGGGCATTATTTTGAGGTGTGCCACTTCAGTGCACTTTTGTCAGGTTTTACAAGGTTAGCATAGTCCCAGTGGCTCAAGTATGGCCGTCATCCCTTCACTTTGCCACTTGGTCTTAAGGTATGACAGTTTCCTCATAACATTGTGACATACATTATCCGAATGGCTCTTACTGCCCATGGAGGCTGTAAGGGGTGAGATAAAATTCCAGCTGTGCACAAAATGTCAGTTCTATGATTACCAGGGTTTCTTGTAAATCAGAAACAACACAAATCTGGCATGCATAGAATGAATGCAGGAAGAGAAAAAAATTATTATTTATTTATTTATTTATTTATTGAAGGACTCAACAAACAAAAAAGATTGTATAAATTGGATGGTATCGCAGCTACTGGCAGTTTTTCCAGGGTTCATAGAACTACGTCAAGTGTCTAGTCTGTGAGGCTGATAGACAATTGTCCACATAAGGATTATTATTTTAATTTTTTTTTTTTTACATAATAGTTCTTCTTATTACACCTAAGCCTTAATCTGTAATGTCTAATACTTGGAGAGCCATGCAGAAAGCGATCTTGAACTATACCTCCATAGAAAAAATATTGGAAGCTTCTTTTGTAGTCTCATTTTCAAAGTACACTCTAGTCTGAAAGGATTCTAATTCAAAAACGAATACTAATCACAAACGATGATTCTGCATGGAATGATTCTGGCCTAAATGAATCCTAGGCCAAATGTGTCTTAATCCAAAGAAATCCAGCAACAAAATTGAAACCTAATGCTTTAATAATTCTTATCCAAGTAAGTCCTAGTCAAAACCCAAAAACAATATTATTACAAGAAATTAATCAAGGCACAAACATTTATTTAGATTTAAGGCAAATTTCGCCTGTTTTTGCCCTATTGCGAAATTCTTCTAAAAATAAGAAATATTTCAGTGTTTATGCTACATAAATCACACACCCCCTACCGAGTATAGCATGTGTCAATCAAACAAGAGGCATGAAAGATGGAAAATGCCAAAAGGCAAATCTTCATCTGGTTTCAGGCTCTGAACGTCCTTTAATCCTCATCTCTTAATCTGACATTTGGCTTTCTCTGTGATCTAATCAAAAAATATATGCATTGAAGCCTCTTATCTACAGCCTCTAAAATGGAACAGCAAGTATTGAAAAGTATCTGCTTTGGTCAGAAATCATGGTCTATTGCATTTTTTAATCTTGTTGAATATATTGTAAATTTACTTTTGTTTTGTGTTCTATGAATTCTGGTATTTTAGTGTGTTAGGAATTTATTCTGCTCAATTTGGGATTAGTAATAATATAAAAAATACAATAATATTAAAATGAGCCTTCGGGTGACTCCGAACCAGTCCATCCCAATGACTGACGCTAAATTCATCCTAGTTCAATTAGATCATAATACATATGAACCTTGCAAATGTGGATTTCTAATCTGTACTGGCCTCGGGAATGAATGCTTATCTAAATGAATCCGAGCCTAAAAGGTTCCTAATCCAAATGAACTTCAGCAGTGATCCTGATCCAAATTAATCCTTGCTAAAAATGAGTCCTAACCTGAATTGTTTGGTGCTGAAATTGAGCATATTGTAAACCAAATGGAAGCCCAAAGTTGAAAACTGATCCCAAATAATTTCACTCCAATACTACATTAATATTTCCACATATTGGATTCTGATACAAGAATTTCAGGATTATAGTATTAATATATTTTTTATTTTAATTAATCAATACTGTACATTTTAATCCATTTAAAATATATTATAATGCCTATTCACTCAATTACTAACCAATTCATCATGGCCTGGGTTGGATCTGAAGACAAAATTATTCAAAAATATTAATAAGAGGGATTAAAATTATTTTATCTAAAGAGTCGAATAATGTAATTTGAATAAACAATAATTTGAATAAATCATATATAAATAAATAATAGGAATAATGGTAGCTCAGGGGTTAAGGTGTTGGACTACTGATCGGAAGGGGCATCCGCCCACCAAATTGCCACTGTTGGGCCCTTGAGCCTTTGACCTTAACCCTGAACTGGTCAAATGTAAAATGAGATAAAATGTCAAAAGTCGGTCAGCCTCTGGATAAGGGCGTCTGACAAATGTCATGAATGCAAATGTAAATTAATTTCCTTTCTACATGTTAGCAACAAGTACATGATCCAGAATGCTGGTTAATGCAACAAAGCATAGGCACATGCTGAAGCAAAGGACGGGAATACTACAGTAGGAGCACAAAATTGTCTCTAAATTTACTAACAGCTAAAGGAAAAAAAGAAAAAAAAAAACTAAACACTTCAGCTAAATTCTGCAGGGTATATTTAGGGTACTCTTTGAAAAGCGAAGGATGGAGTTTAGCAGAGTTAATGGGCCATTTTTTTCCCCTGGTGTGTGTCATTATGGGAAATGGGTCATTCACTGTGCTATTTTCTTTCCGAGTGGATGTCATTGGCCAGATTATACGTCCATCACTCACGTCCCGGACCAATCCGTGCGTGTCATGTAACCTCTTCAACTCCTATTAGAAGACGCTTACTCGCTCTTTCTGGAATTTAATGATTCGCTTCATGCTGTGATGGATTCTGGGTAAAACTGGAGGTAAGAGTGGAGCAAGCCTTTTATGAGTGACATTTTTCGCGGGTGTGCTGACAGCAGAGTAATGATATTAATAAATTTGCCTGAACAATCCACTTTGGGATTTTTTTTCCTCTGAATATTAACTTCATTTTTATGGGGAACCAGGCTTTCTGGTCTGCGAGATTTTTTTATTTTTTTTTCAAATGAAAGTGACAAAATGACTGCATTTAAGGGTATATTTTACCTGCCTGACTTCATCAGCGTCTACAGACAGAGATGTACTTCTTAGAGAGGTTCAGTTAATCATATTAAGAATGGAAAAGGATAGGAGGAGACTGCTTTCTATGTTTTTGAGAACACTCAGAGAGACGTGGTAGAGAGAGCAAGATACTGTATAAAGAAAGGACATGAACGATAGACCGTCTCTACCACTTTATTAAAGGCTTTAATTATGAGAGCTTTCTATTTAATGAAAGATAAACCACTCAGTAATGAAATGCAGAGGATATTAAACTAGACCAGCAAGATGAAGTTCTCAAACACTGTTTTAATAGGTTTTGTCAGTGAAGTGACAGATTAGCATACATCACTTGCCTGCTACAATGACACAACGATTAAACTCCCAAGATGCTCTTTTACTGTAGCTCTGATTTAGGGCATGTTTCCTTTTTCCTTTGAAGCTCACAGTCGTGTTTATTGGGATCATGTCAATATTTATAGCCTTATTCAATGACTAGATCTTTAAAGGATATGTATTTACAGGCAATGTTTGCAAGACCTCCATAAGCAGGAGTGCACGGATCTATCCATTATGGCACAAGACAGGGTACACACCCAATATGGATGCCAATCATTTGCATGGACCCATGCACGCAGTCTCATACAGCCAACAATACAAATTTGAAAAGACCATATGTGAGGGTAAACTGTTGGGGTGACTTTATGAATCTACATCACCTGTGACAAAAGGTAAAACGTCTTTGGTGCTAATTATTTTGGTTAAAAGCTGTGGTGTAATCTTACCACGTGTAAAGACATGTCTTAAAAGCATTTAATCTTTTTGTTTGATGAAGTATTACAATAACTGGCAATTTGTATGTTGTGCTAGAAAGGGTTGACTCATTCAGTGAGGACAATCACAAAAAAGTCTCGAGGAGACGGCGGATCTCTGTTTGTTTTCCATTTCCGGTTTTCTGAAGTTCCTTTTTATTTCCCAGTTAATAATCTCAAGCTATCTCCAAACGGAACCGTCTTATTTTTTATAGCTTATTCTCCTCACCTTTTGAATAGATAGTACTGATAATCATTTAAAACTACTTTCACCCTCGTTGATTACACTAACTAATAGGCGCTAACTGTTGCTTGCCAGCTAAACGGTAGTTCTGCCATTCACAGAAGGATATGTGTTGGAGCAAAAGAACTGGTAGACAAACAAATCATTTGCTGATAATAAATGGTGTTTGTAAAACTGTTGTATAAAAGCAATATCACACTTGAGGTTTTTCTGTTGTACTGAATATCAGCATGGCTGTGATACAGTATCTTCGGCATTCGGGTTACGTACTCATGGCTGCGATGTTGATTAATTTCGCTGCACTGTAATATATTTTGCTCATTTAGTTTTTTCACATCCCTTCATATTCCTGATTCTGGACAGAATATTTGGTATCCGTAGAATATAAACCATACAGCTAAGTTTTTGGAAATATTGGAAAGCACTGGGAAAAATAAATGGATGCAGAAATGCCACGCCAGTGTGTTAACTCTGGTTCTGACAGTTACTCAACCTAAGCTACATCATCCAAGTTTATAATCGGTCTTAATTAAAGATGTGCAAGGCAGAATACGTCCTTACAAATTTATTTGGTTGTATTTCACAAAATACAAACAAACATAGCCTGACAGAAATACTTTGCTGTATACTGTATGTAATAGGATATTAAACGAATGCAAGAGGCAATATAATTAGAATTATTAGAATTAGAAAGACATAGGATGATATATCAACAAGAAGATGCCAAGCACTGAAGTAAACATCTAACAGGAGTCTAATTTATTGCCAGTGCTGTATATTGTTCCATGAAGAGTCCTAGCAGTAAATACCACATTAATCAATGCAAATTTTAGGTTAACAAAATGGCTTTCATTTTCATCATTGAGAAGTCTATAAGCTTATACTTGCCTAACTCTGTAGGTAATATGTCAAATATGAAAATCAATGTGTGCAATTTCAGTATTAAATCCTTTCTACATTTGCCTGATACTGATGTTATTAGAAATGTTTGTGGTGATTTATGCTTTAGTATGCTTTAGCCGTTGTGTCTTCAGTCAATAAAAACAAAAGAATGATGGAATCTTGTGCATTAATCTACCCCTCCCTGTCTACATTCCTGACAGTGCATAGGTCATATGCATATTGCTTGTTTATCATTTCATTCAGTTTGGTGTTATTTTTCTGACCCTTTGAGAAATGCTAATGCAAGCAAGATCTAGGGAAAAAAGTTTCATTGTGCCAGAGAGGTTTTGTCAGTTTGACACTCAGATAACCCAATTCTGTTTCAGGAGAGATACAGAAAGAGAGAGAAAGGGGCAAATTGTTGTTTTGCTGAAGCATGCTGGATAGCACACTGTCAGCAGAAAGGAAGAAAAGATGTTTGAATGAAGACCGTGAATAGGCATTCAACCTTTACAGCAACATAAAAACTAACCAGGGCCAAGCAGCCTTCTGTTTGTGATTGGTTTGTGAAGAAATAAAGACAGTTGTGGGCTTTTGCCTATTGCATGGCATAAGATTATTACAAGGATTTTGAGGAGCGTTTTATCTTATTTTATCATTTCAAGATACAACACACAGATACAGCGAACAGTAATAACATTGAATAACACTGATCACCAACTATACCCCAGCAAACTGCTGTCAGTATCATGGACAGCCAAGGCTTACCTACTGTATACCTGTGGGTACCAAAGGCCATCCCCCTCCAATCCCACATAAAACCAATGCAACACTCAAAACTCAACTGGCCATGATAGAATGGCATCACAGCCCACAGCCCATCTCACACAGGTCCCAGCAGACAAAGGGCCCAAAAGCGTTGACCAGGCCTCCAAATTCCCCTGATCCCAATCCGATTGATCACCAATAGGATGCACCAGAGAAACAAGTCCAATCCATGGATGCCCCCACCCTGCAAGGATTCTATCTACACCCCAGGTGGCACTGTAGAGTCATGTCCTGAAGGCCTAGAGCCACCCTGCGGACACAAGGGAAACCCAAAATCTGTTATGACTGATTACAGTATTACTGATTTTGGGTTGTTGTTTTTTTTTTCAGTTGTGGTAATAATAATTTGCTTGTGCGTACTATGTACAAATTGCATAAACCATACAATGGCTACCAAATAGGGTAGCTCCCAGAAGCCCATAATTGGCTAGTGCCACTGTCTTTGAAAAAAGAGAGCGAGAGAGATAGAGAGAGAGAGAGAGAGAGAGAGAGACTGTACCACAAAGAGAAGATGATTCTGCTACCTTGGCTCCTGTGGTATCATCAGAAGTCGAGCTTACTGTCGATCTCCTGTTGAAAGGGTAAACGCTTTTCTGCTGCACCAATTAAGAGCCCACAACTGGCTGTTGTGAACTGCACAGGATGGTTGTGTTTTACAGGAGAACCAGGAAATGACAGAAAATTATTAGCAAGCTTGGTGACAAAAGAATGGGATACAAAAAAACAAAAGCCTCCTGGTTTTGTGGCTTGTAAAGATTGATGGCATCATAAAGTTCTAGGAAGTTTTAGCCTCCAACCTGGTTGCTTCTGGCAGGAAATTCAGAGCTTTGAACAAGACGATCAGCCAAACCCGCATCCAAATCAATACAGAAACGAGTAAAGAAACATAAAATCAATGTTTCGCAATGACTGTTTCAGTCGCTGGAAATGGATCCTTCTAATATGAACTGTACACTGGTCTCCAGTGTCCTACATGGGAGTGTAAACAATGATCCCTCTCCAACCAGGCTTAAAAAAAAACTACTATATTTACCACAGAAACCAAAATATCTTCCAGCTAAAATCTCAAACATGAGCACAGAAAACATGTTTATGTGGAGCTTTTTATGTGTGTTTGAGCTTTTTAAAGATCCTGAGCAGTATTTAAACATGGAACCAAAGACACTCAGATATACTGTTTAGTCTTGATACAAATCTTGGTTTACAGTAAAATCACTGTCTGGTTATCATCACTTCAACACACACAAGCGTTGAAAGAGGCATTTTTTAAATACTTCCTATGATTTTTGTATAACTTTAAATGTTTAAAAGTGGTCATGAATATGTATGGTGAATTTGTATAATAATGGCGGATGTCAATTTTGTGATTTAATGAAATTGGCTCCATGCGTTTAAGCCCATTTTGTTAAAAAATAAAGGGACAATCCTATAAGAAACTTTACCCTGCTATAGGTCCCATGGTAGTTTTATAGTTCCTTCACTATGCTATATTTATACTGTACAGTATCATATTCTTATTTGTTGATACATACACCACTAGGATAATATTGAAAAATTACCAGGATTCTGTCAAATATATACATTACATAATTATGTAACATAATGGTAATATTCATATAGTAACCACTGCTGTGCCTTTATAACTGTTAGGTACAGTACCCTCAGGGTTCTACATTCATCCCAGGGTTCTACATTCCTAGGGTTCTGTGTTCTCAGTGTTCTATGTTCCCAAGGCCCTATACAGTGGAACGTCAGATTACGAGTTTGCGAGTGTTCCACAAGATTTTTTAATAAATTTTGACTTGAAAAAGGAGCAAGTCTTGGTTGAGTACCATGTAGCATGCATGCGCTTCTTGTTTTGATGCCGAGCGTCACGTGATCACAACTGAGCCAACGTTTTTCCTCTCTTTTGCGCTGCGGAATTGTGGGTAATTGTCTCCCCTGCTGGGTCTTAGTGCGCATCTCTCACTGGTATAATCAACATCAGTGCACGCATGTACTGTTTACTATAATATTGTGACCATGTGTGTGTACGTAAAAAAAACATTTTATTTTGTGTTTGTATGGATGTGTGTACAGCGCTTGTACTGTTTATTATAACACACGTGTGCGCGTGCGTGTAAAGCAAAAGCAAGTCTGTATCTAGAGAGGTTAAAGATCCGTAAAAGCAAGTCTCTCTCTAGAGAGGTTAAAGATCCGTTTTCTCTCTCTCTGTGTCAGCCTGCACTTTGTGTCTGTGTGCGCATGCATCACTGAACACCGTGCCACTTCACACACACACACACACACACACACACACACACACACACACTGCTCCACACAGAAATACTGCTCTGTCGTGATTCTTTTCAAAGGTGAAGTGCAGTTAATTTGTTTTATTCTTAATTTCACATCAGTGAGTCCGTTAGTGTGTCGCTCAATCAAGTGTCATTAGAGAGATTTCTTGTTTATTTTTTCCGTGACAACAGTGTTTCTGTTGTGTGCGCGTGTATGTGAAACTCAAATAAGAGTGGAGGAAGAGTAACTGTGTAAGAGGGGAGCAGCTCCTTACTTTAGCTTCACACACACACAAACAAACACAGAGACATACACAGCACCTGCACACACAAATGGAAACACTTATCTTATTTATTTATTTATTTTTACTTTTTTTTAAGGTAAAGTGCAGGTTAATTTGTTTATTTTTACTTTAGATTTTGTATTAATTTTTTATGTATTTATTTTTTAGTGCTGTGAAACAAGTAATTTGAGTTTTCATTATTTCTTATGGGAAAATTTAAGTGTTTTGAAATGCGAGCCCTCTTCTGGAACAGATTATATTCGTAATCCAAGGTTCCACTGTATTCCAAGGGTTCTGTGTTCTCGGGACCCTATGTTCCCTGGATTCTATGCTACTAGTGCCCTATATTCCCAGGGTTCTATGTTCCCAGGTCCCTATGTTCCAATAGTTTTATATTACTTAGTTCATTGTCCTGTTAACACACACTAACCGTCTTATACAATTCCAAACAAATATGACCCATTTCAGGATAAAATATTTCCTGAATATCAGACAGTTTGTTGACTTCGTAGAAGGGTTTAAAACTTAAAACACAATAAAACCAATGGATATCTTTTTGTGTGGATTTGGAGGCCTCTTTTTTTAGAGCTACATACTGTAGGGTCTTGGTAATATGGGACCCTGGGAACATAGTACCCTAGAACTGGGAAACATTGGGCCCTTGTGTGCTATAGAAGTGGGGACCACAGGATCCTGGGAACATAAAATTTTCTATTAAATTAAATATTATTTCATGCTGCTTTTAACAATTGTCATTGTCGCAAAGCAGCCTTGCACAATTAAAGGGATGAAGGGATGACATCAAAACATTGTTAATGACAATATGTTGAATATAAGTTAACACTTACTGTACCTTGTATTTTCTAAGATACGTATAAATTAAATATGCAATTTTGTGCAACCTATTACATTATTGTAAAATGTAAGATAGTTTTTAATCCATTTTGGAATAGTGACTGTGAAGTGGGATTTTTGATGTGGATTTCTAATGGTCTAAAATGGTGTGTTTTGGTGTGTTATTGCAGTGGTGGGGGAACACTGAATGAGAACTCATTAGTTAAATAATACAACCAAATTTACGCCACACAAAAATGAAGCAAGCTTTCTTGTTTTATGTACAGAAAATTACGAGTAATTGCCTTTTATCCATCCCTCACACACGCACCCACTTGCACACATTTTTATCTTACTCCCCACTGTTAATATATTCCTTCTTTTGATCTCCTAATGGGGTGTTTTGAACAAATTTTGTGAAGTATTGAAGTGTGGTGCATCACAATGTAAGGTTCATAAGCTGGGCCATTTATGGAGACATGCCGCTGAGCTCTGTGCACACTCGCACACACGAATTTGGGTCTGCTGCTTGATAATAACTTTAGGTTACTATTGTAAGCTTGAAAGGAAGGTGTTGAGTATGTTTTCATTCACAATTTGTAGGTATTGTTTTACCTGTGTGTGTACTGCATGCATACAATGTGCAGATTTACTATATGAAGAGACGAGTCATTGTCACTTCACTTTATTAATCTTCGGTCCCCACTTTGATCAAAAGTGGGGACCGAAGGTCTGTATGGAGTTTCCATTAAAGCTGACATTAAAAACTGACTTTAAAAACAGCCTATATGTTGGTTTTCTCCCCATTCCGACCTTTTGAATCAGGCTAATATATGGATTGGCTATTTGAAATTACATATGTGTGAGTAAGAGAGCCTATAAGTGTGATAGCACACCCCAAACCGGCATCTTTTCCAGTCCGTTATCTTGACTCATGCCATGTTGAGAAAGTTCTGTACTGTATGTCTGTGTAACTGGTATCTGTGTGTCAGTGTGTATACTGTGTCTGTTTTTGCTATATTTATGTGTTATAAGTCTGTATAGTTATGAGTAAAGTGTACAGTATGTATTTGTGCACTGTGTGAATACTGTGTTTAGTATGTGTGGGTGGACCAGACAGATGGATTTCAGTTAGAAGTCCATTTCTCAGCATCTCTGGCAGTGACATCTTGTTTGTCTCAGTGTGTGTGTGTGTGTGTGTGTGTGTGTGTGTGTGTGTGTGTGTGTGTGTGTGTGTGTGTGTGTGTGTGTGATGTTATTATCGTCGGGCCGAACTGATGATCATATATCATTGCCACAGCAACCCGGGCTGCTGTGACAGGGCAGGAGATTAAGCCGTTTGCTGTTTGCAATTTTTGGATTTTCACCACACACGCGCACACAAACACTCACATTCAATTAATGATACTTTATTAATCAAACTTGCATACAGTCAAATCTGTAAAACTGGAAAGTGTAAAATGAACATACTTTAGTAAGCTAACAATTTTCACTAACACTTTAGCGCACAGCGTACATTCTTTTTTGCCATTTTCTGTACAGTGTGGTGTGTTCAACCGATAAGTCTGTTTTTAATTTAGTTTAATCTGAAACGAACTGCAGTAAGACAAATTATCTTAAACAAACACGTCACACGTTTATTTGTAATATCTATTGTGCATATTTTTTCATGATGATCATGCAACTTTGTTCATCATCTCATAATCAGATAAGTTTTTTTTCCTTCCTCCTGATTTTTTTTTTTTCCTTCCTCCTGATTTCCTGTCCGTCTGTTACTGGTCTGCTGGTTACTCCTGTTACTTTTGCTTCAGGCTTTAACATGAGCAGACATTTACAATTTAGTTTTTCTTTTTACAGAAACACAAGTCGATGCATTTTTAATGATTTTAAAAGCATGACTTCTACCTTGGAGCGAAACAGAAATATGACTTTGATATTTCAGTGCAGTTTAGAAAAGAAGCTCAGGATGGTTTCTCTTTTTGAGTTTTTAATGCTCTAGAAGGAGGAAGACGGTGTTTCAGGAGTAAGAAACGGTTCTATGTTGTAACTCTGTCACTGTAGAAATCAGATGTACAATTCAGTCAAAAGATAGTCCAGATTCAAAAACAATTGACAGATACAAAGAATAAACAGGCAAAGGTCAGGCACAAAATTATACACAGTCTCTAAGACAAAGGGCAAACTGTAAGGCAGAAAAATGAAAAATAGGATTAGTATACAATGGCTTAGATGATTGGCAAGGCATTGCAGTGTGTGATGGTGTACATTTGCTATACACCGTTCAGCAATGGTAACATTACAAGACAAAACATTAAGCCCAGTATTTTACAGGTTCCACTTGTGCACCTGGGCAATTTTGGCCCCTCGGGGTGTGCTTTGGTGTTTGGTACCCAAGCGTTGGCAAAATGGGCAATTTTCTTCAATATGCTCATCCATGCATATTGTTCAAGACATGAAACTGAGTGCAACAAACAATTATAAAAGTCTAAAGGATTTTGGGTGAATGCCTCCTCTGATGGTAAAGAGATGACTTGTCTTGGCCTAGTGTGGCATTATATTTTTTAAAGACTTTTTTAAATCTTTATTTAGCAAACACTGTGATAGACTAAATTAAATGTGTATACTGTATAATGTATAGCTAATTTTTGAATTCCTCTAATTATTGGAATAGCAAAGGCACTTATTTTGTTTTTGCTGTACACTGAAGACATGTTGGTTGAGATAAAAAAAGAATTACCATGCTAGATCAGAATTTCAGCTTTCATTTCATGCTATTTGTTGATAATTTTATAAAATTGCACCTTTTGTTTCTTGTTGCCCAAGTGTGCACTGTTAGACTGATTAATAGCGCCAAATTTCCGCTCTCGCTTTGAGTTCAGGGTTGCACCGTCGAAGACTGTTTGTGTTGTTTTAAAAAGAATAAATCAACATGAAGATCATAAAGCTGTCCATGGAAGAAAAGCGAGCTATTGTAAATCTGAAAAAAAGAGGGAAAATCAATCAGAGCCATTGCACAACATCGGGCATAACCAATACAACAATCTTAAATATTCTGACAAGGAATGAAACCACTGGAGCACTTGTTAGCAGACGTCAAACAGGTTAGCCACAGAGAACAGCAGCATATGATGACTAACACTGTGATGATGACTAAAAGAGCAGAGGTGAAGGTATCACAATCCATCAGTCCAATAAAACTTTGAGAGGAGAAATATAGAGGCTGTGCTACATGAAGCAAATCATTTATAGGCAATAAGAATCAAAAGGCATGATTGAAATTAGCAATGAATTACAGAAGAGATACACAAGTTCTGGAACTAAAAATAACCTGTACCGAAATGATGGAAAGGTGAAAGTATAGAGAAAGAAAGAATCTGTTCATGATCTAGAACCAGTCAAGCATGGTTTAAGTAGTGTCATGGATTGGGCTTGCATGGCTGCTATTGGATTCGGCTCAGTAATTTTTTTTTTATTGATAATGAAACTCGTGCTGGGAGCCGCAGAATGAATTCAGAAGTCTACAAAAACATTACAGAATGTCTGATGATCTACAGGAAACCAACCAATCTAATTTAGAAGAACTTAAACTTAAGAATAGGGCACTTTCAAGACTTTTTACAAGAACATTTTACTTTTTTTTTTTCAATATTTTTATTGTTTGTTGCAAATCACAATGAGTGAAGTTACCACACATTAGTGAATTGACCAAAGAACAGCATTTGTTAACTCCTATGGAATTTTAGTATGGTTGTAATTGGTATTTTTATGTTTAAATATATATTGATATACCCATTTTTGTTGGAAAAAATCATTACTTTTGACTCTATTACCAGGAAAGGAAGCAAATATATTACCTTTAAGTGGTTAAGGTGTTGACCTCCAGATTGGAAGGTTAAAACCCCACTATTAGTCTACCAAATGTCATGAGATATGCTTAACACATACTATACATAAAATAATAGAATAGAATACAAATAAATAAATAAACCAATAAATAATCCAACAAAAATGAACAATTGTAGATTGGCTGTTCCAATACTTTTGCTCACCTAAATCCTGGGTTTATGCAAAGCTCATTTGATCTCAAACCCGATGTCTTCAGTGTAACAGAAACCTTAGAACTGACTACTAATGGATTAATAAGGAACTAATTATTAATTAAACAGTAGCGAACGTTGTAGCGGGTACTAAGCAATGTATTAGGCACGTTATGTCTACTGTTGTTTGAATGTTTATCCTCTCTGGAAATGAGGAAATGAAGTTGTTTGTTTTTTTATTTGTCATCTAAACAAAACAATTATCTAATTTTCTTACATCTCTAACGAGCACTACAGAATCATTCATCTTCAGAAAGCTCTGATAAGTCCCTCTCTCCCAAGAATGCATGCTGATGGGCCATTATAATAGGAAATGTGTAACAGGAATGATTATAATAACGTAATTTACATAACACTTTGCATACATTTCAAATGCAGCGAGTGCCTTATAGCATCTGTGAAACTCAGGGTTAGCCTTGATTTGTAGACAAACAAAACGGCTGTGCAAACGCTGACAAAGCAGCGGGATTAAGGAATAAAGGAGCGTGATTCTTTAAGGAGGCATGTATTTATCCTAAAACATCATTTGACTGGGATGAGAAGGGAAAAAATGCTCACTTACTCTGTGCATTTAACGAGGTGCAGAGAAAGTTTAGAGAAGCTGTCCGTGCTTCGGAATTTCTGCCTCTAATCTCATTGAATGTCCCCAATCTCAGCAACTAAAAGACTAATCAGAAATGAAGGGAAGCAGAAGCCAATTAAAATTATGCAAATTGCATCATGGCTGACTGCGGATGACTTGCTTTCACTACTTAACGCCAAAGTCAGCATTTTGGAGAGCGTACATGCTGCTCAGTGAGAATTTAAGCCATCCCTTCTGCTTACAGACCTGTCATGATCCCGTTTATTTAGTTCAAATGGTAACACAAGTGGCACGCTCCTAACACACAGTGTTAATTGCTGTCATTCCAGGAAATCGAGCCGGGCTTTCAGCTTCATCCGGAACCCTGCCTCGCTTCCTTCAGGAGCCTGATGACGCGTATATCGTCAAAAGCAATCCAATTAAGCTTGAGTGCCGAGCTAGACCTGCGCTGCAGATCTTCTTCAAGTGCAATGGAGAGTGGGTTCACCAGAACCAGCACACATCCCTGGAACACATCGAGCTGGGAACAGGTGAAAGCACAAAAATAAATATATAGTTTTGTTTTTTTTTTCCCCCAGATCATAGGTATTCATATACTAGCTAGCATAGAAATGGCAACGTCTGCTACTTTTCAAAGAACTGTTAAACACTAATATGAGTTTAAAAAATATTTTAGAAGAAGCTATTGTAATTTTAGTCCAGTAGTTAAATACATTTTACTACTACAAATAGTAGTAATGTTTGTAGATAAATATATTCTGACACTGTCACCTTGTACAGAGTCAGGGGTTTGAATCCTGCCACCGGTGTGTGTGTTGAGTTTTCCCTTTGCTTGGTTGGTGTCCACCAGATACTCCTCCCACATGCCAAGGCAGTAGTCTGATTGGTGTTTCCAAATCATCTAATGGGTGTTTGAGTGTGCGCTTGTGGCCTGTGATAGATTAGTATCCTATACAGGGTGTACACCACCTTGTGCCATGAGTTCCCTGGAAGAGGCGTCATAATACAGTAAGCAATATAGACAATATATGGATGGATGTTCATAGATAAATGTAATATGTTGTGATGCAGAGGTGTGTTTTTCTGAACATTGATATTCGCATCTACAGTATTAGGCTTGTTGACTAGCATCAGCCTATTGGCAAATAAGTCTGACTTGGACAACAGTAGAATACCCAGCTGTAATTCTGGGAAAGGTCCAATAGGTGCTACAATGTTTCCCATGAGAACATTTATTGGCTGTATTTCACTCTTGAATTTATGTTCCGCAAAAAAGTTTTTGTTGGGCTATAAGTAAGGACGGAAACATTCTTCTCATTGAAAGGGTAGCTATATAACAGATTAGAAAGGCTACTGAAAAAGCATAAAAAGAAGCTGTCCTATAAAATAATAAATATAAATGATTGCATTTGTGCTCCTTCAGAGATTGACTTAAAAACTTTAAAATTATTCATATACTGTATTGCAATCTTGAACTATATGACAAAGAAGGTGTTGTAAGAACACAACAAATAGAACTTGACGAAGTGGAAGAACTGCTCATTCAGCATGTTAATAAAACCTAGGCCTTTTTTTTTTTTTTTTTAACAATTTGTATGTAATTTCCCTAATCTGGCATTTGTATCAGGATTTGGCAGCAGATGATCAAAATCATTCATCTTGAAATTGGTCAGCTTAGAAGCATCTTTTATGTAAAAACCACATGTTTAGCATGTTTGGGCATTGAGTTTGTCTGGCAAAACCTTCATTTGTACTGTATTTATGAGCATTGGAAGACAAGTCAATTCAGGCAGGCTTTTATTGTCATTTCAACCATATATTTATAGTACAGTACACAGTGAGACATAACAATGTTGTTTCTGGATCAAGGTGCTACATGCATACCACATAAATTAACAAAACTAACTAGCTAATCAACCAATTAGCTGACTAGCTGAGACAAAATAAATGGACACCATAAATTAACAACAACAAAAAAAAAAAACGATTCAAGTACTATACAGAACATAGCAAAAAGACAACATACTTTTTTGCAAAACATGCAATTTTGCAAACAAGAGCGACAAGACGACATCATCACACAACGCAATACGTAATGCTAATGAGGTATCGTGTTGATGTAATGCCGGTAACTTGTCCATGAGATGATAGATGAGAAACAGAACCATTCTTGTTAAAGTAGCAGCGAAGATAGAAAAGAGTTCTTATGCAAATGGCAGGTGATTAATATTGAAAATAATATAAGCAGGTACCATATAAGCTGGTAATAAAAATTTAACATCATTATCCAACGGACAAGGTGCAATTACACATTCTTAATAATCCTAGTCAATTACACACTGTACTAGGAACAGTCAGATCATCATTTAAATGTATTATTTGGCATCACACTTTGACAAATTAATCACCTTGCATGTAATCAGGACATTGAATTAGATTTCAGCTTTCTACAAAAGTGCAAAAACATAAATTTGTTTCAGTTATCAATGACATAAGCATGTGCAAAATAGTAATCGTGTAAAAAGTTGTGTTACTTTCGGATGACTCTGGGTTAATTCTTGAATAATATCACTTGTGCAAAATGGTGTGTTACTTTTTGATAGCTATGAGTCTGAAGGCCATGAAAGCAACGGTGATGCAATCGTGAGAAATGTTATTCCTTTTGCTTTCAATGTGCCAGACACCAATTGTTATTTTCAATTCACAACCCCTGAAAACAGCCCGCGGCTCTTCACTTCACACGCCGTGTCCTTTTTTCCCTTTTATGAGGTTTATTTTATTTATTTCTTTACACTCACACTGTTTTGAATGAAAAAAAAAAAAAAAAACAGGGGGACAAAGATGACATTTGATGCTATTCAGCTACTGGGAATGGTATAATAGTGGACTGTGGTTTGTGATGATAGATGATAATAGCTTGTCCAAGAATGATGGCCATTTAAATTCAACATGCAAAACCTCACAGTAACAGAAAAGGCAACCTGAAAAGTTTTCATCCCATCATGTGGTCCTGTTATAAGTGTATCTTGCTTTGAGTAGGGTTTTGGGAAAGGGGGAGGTGGACAAATATAATTCACCATTAAGGTAAATCAATCTCTGTTTCATTTGTTGTAGTCATAGCAGTATTGCAAATTTTATAGTACAGCCTTTCAACACCCATATTTTCCCATTTACTCATGTTTGTAGCCAATTTACCCCAAGCTCTCTCCATGTGTATGTGTGTGTATGTGTGTGTAAGGTAAGCTAATCGACTGCAAATCTGCAATGTGCCATTGATTTATTCTGAGGTCCCACAGTGCAGGACAGATATACACCGATAGCATCTCCCCACCAGACAGGGCGATAAATCAAACTCAGATAGCGGGACTGCTGTTGTCCTTGGGCTGCATGCACACGCTGTGCTTGATGATTTGTTCTGCTGTACTGTCATTATTTTAAAAATCTGACAATCTGATAATAGTGGTCAACATTATAGTGATGTATAGCAACCTGTCCTGTAGCACTCAGTGCCTAAACAAGATATGGTTACTCATACCGGATTTGCAACCCAAAAGTGCAAGTTTAATGGTAACAATGAACAAGAATAGGGTCTAAGTCTTTATCTTTTTAGTAAAAAAATAAAAGCAATTATTTAATTGAATTATAATTTTTTTCAGTCAAGAAGAAAAAAATGTTTGTGTGAGAATGTTTAGGCGGCATGGTGGCATAGTGTTTAGCACGGTGGTCTTACACCTTTATGGTTGAGGGTTCAATTCCTGCCTCGGGGAATGGGTGTCTGTGTGAATGTACTGTAGTTTGCATGTTCTTCCTCCTACAGACCACAATTACGCAGATTACACTAATTGCCATTTCCAAATTGCCTGTTTTGTTTGTGAGTGTGCCCTGCAATGGATTGGCACCCTGTCCAGGGATAGGCTGCAGCCCCCTAACCCTAACCCTAACCTCTGTACACTACTGCACTACTGTCCTGTAGGAGTGCTCTAAGGAAGGAAAACCGGTGAACCATCGTCAAGGTCATGGGCTGCCAAAGCGCACTGATGCATATGGAACGATGTCTGAACATGTAGTTTGATCCAGAAGAAGAGCTACAGCTAAAAGTTAATGCTGGTTTGGATAGAAATGTGTCAGAACACACAGTGCATCGCAATTTGTTGTGTAGCCGTAGACTGGTCAGAGTTCCCCTGTTCACTGACAAAAGCACCTACAGTGGGCATGAAAGCATCAGAACTGGACCATGGAGCAATGGACTAAAGTGGCCTAGTTTGATTAATCATGTTTTCTTTTACATCATTTGGATGGCCAGGTACATGCGTCGCTTACCTGCGAAATAGATGGCACCAAGATGCACTATGGGAGGAAGATAAGCCGGCAAAGGAAGTGGGTTGCTCTGGCAGTGTGCTGGTGGGAAACTTTAGCCTTGCCATTCTTAATCACTATTGCTGTTTTGGTATTGGTATTGGGTTTTATGTAAGAGCCTTACAGAAGGACAACCATTCAATTCCTATCATTTTCTTTGTACTTTTGGTAATTGTCACAAAGCATCTTTGTGATAGAAATAGGTCTGAATCAAAATGATGACTGTCCCTGGGTGATGGTATACAAGGAAGAACTCCCCAAGATTGCAAAAGGAAAGAACCTTGAGAGGAACCAGACTCAACAGAGAACCCCTACTTATTTGGGTGATAATAGATAGCAGGAATATTTTGGTATATTAAAACCAATAGCACTAATAAAAATAATGTATATTAAAACTAATAATTCTGTATATTAAAACCAGTAACACTAATAATACTATACACTTAAACAAAATCTACTTTTAGCAATCAGCATTTTACTGTAGTATATTTTTTAAAAACAGCTTTTTTTAATTGTTCATTAAGAATTATGTTTTATATATATATATATATATATATATATATAAATTCTTCTAGGTAGTACTGTATATTAAAACAATCTACATTTTTTAAAACACTTTAACGCACTTTATGGTATAAGTAAAGATGTTGATTTTTAAGGCAAACACAAAACATGAACTGGGCATGGGAGTTGGGCATGGGCACAGTGACGGAAATGGGCGTGCGCACGGGGCTGGAACTTCCACTGCATTGCATGCTGTGCTGGGAGTGCACCTCGGCTACTGCCTAACTATGTGATGAGTTTCTCCTGCCATGCTCTGCGCTATTGGTCCCTCTCTTATAGGTGGTAAAGGGATCCTCTTTACCCTGTACACTTGTGTGCCAAAGGGCTTATGCCTTGTAGCGAGCTCAGAGACCGCCTAGCTACGCTATGTTTAGCTTGCTTGCTTCTGCAAGTCTTTCGTTCCTCCCTCCCACACTCTTCACAATTGTTGCTAGCATGTCGCTGGATGCTTCTTGTATTCTACACTGCCTGTATTTATTCTGAGAAACGTCTGGGTTAAAAAAAATCTATACTGTATACTTTGGGTGGGACCCATCCACTACGCTAAAGTAACACTCTTGCATTCTGTAACATATTGATGTTCGCAGGCATACTGTAAGTGTTGCTCTATATTTTTCTGCATTCAGTTTTCTCATCTATACTGATGTCTCTCAGTTCCAGCTACAGAAAAATCTAACCACAGCATGATGCAGCCACCACCGTGTTTGACTGTAGGCATGGTTTTAACGTGGTGATCAGCTGCCTGATTTCCTCTGTACTTGAAGTGGGAAATTATGTGCAAATAGTAAAATCTTTGTTTTCCTAATGACCTGATTCAAGTCCTTCGGTTGATTTTTGGCAAAGTTCCAGAAAGCTTTCATGTGCTTTTAATGAGGCTTCTGCATGAGTGCATTTGGCTTCTGTCTGGCCACTCGACCATATAGGCTATTTTGGTGGAGTGCTGCAGTCACTTAATAGTGGACTGGACGTTCCTACAGTTTTTGAACCTCCGATAATGAACTGGACTTCATATTAACTTAAATACATCTTCTGTTATATTGAACTTCCCAGCTGCCTAACTCATAGTATGACTGCAAAACAATTCCTGCTATCCGTTATCACTCAAATAAGTAAGTGTTCCCTGTTGACTCTGGTTCCTCTCAAGGCTCCTATTGCAATCTTGGGGAGTTCTTCCTTGCCACCATCACCTAGGGACAGTCTGATCATTTTAATTGAGACTTCTTGTTTCACAAATTTCATACTAATTTCCATCATTTTCTTTTGATTATGTAAAGTTGCTTTGTGACAATGACAATTGTTAAGCACTACACACACAAAAAAGAAGATTGGAATGGGTTGGAATGGGTAAGTCTCTTCGATCTCCACAAAGGTACCCAGTGTCTTCCCTGCAAGGATCTGGGAAGACTATACTGTATATGTTCACATTTCATACAAACTTCCATAATTTTTTTCGATTGTGTGAAGCTGCTTTGCGACAATGGAATTTTTTTTTTTTTTTTAATTTAACTATTGGTTGTTCCAAATCTTCTTTCTGTTGTGAATGAATGTTCTTTCTGTTGTGTCCTTGGGCTCATTGAATGCTCTGGATATCCTTCTCCAGATCTATGACATATTCCTGTCTTGCAGATCTACAGATAATACTCTCAAGCTCCTCCCTTTGTTTTCACTCTGACATATGCCATTTAATGTGAGTGCGTACAGAAACAGGTGAATTCAGTTTAGACACAGGTGGACTCCAATCAGGTTGTCGAAGCATCTCAAGGGTTAGTGATAGGAGTAGGATATACCAATGCTCAACTGCAAGTGGCATAACAAAGGGTCTGAATATTTGTATTCCCCTTTAATAATTTGTATTTATTAAAAATTAACAGAACACACCAATTGTCTGTTTTTACTTGGACATTGTGCAGTATTGAGTAGAATGATGAGAATAAATATGGATTTAAATCTATCTCATCAAAAAATGAGTGCGGAACAAAAAAAAAAAACGTGTAAAACTTGAAAGTTTCCATGATCACTGTAAAAACAGAGCTGTATGATTATTACTTTTTATTATTATTATTATTATTATTATTATTATTATTATTATTTAGTTAAGGTAGTTTTAGACAATTTCACACTCCCAACTTTGTGGGAACAGTTTGGTGATGACCCCTTCCTGTTCCAACATCACTGCACAAGTCCATTTTTGGGATAATCATAAATTGCCTTTGATGTTAACTGTTACGGTATATAACCCAAAGTGTTTTATATAATATCTTGGGCTATATAAAAACAGTCACGTCCCATCTACACTGTGTAAATGCAAGGATTATTTTTAGACTGCTAGAGAAACAATGTTTGTGGAGGCAAAAACAAAGAGTATATGAACTGATGGTGATGTTTTTGGGAACAAAAGCGATCCAGACACTTTGTGACAATTAAGGATTCATACTATAAAAGATGTATAAAGTCTTTTCTGACAGGCAAGCTGAAGAGAGAGAGGCAATTTCTGGGTTCATAAAACGGGCATGTATTTAAATTTCATTTCAAATCCATTATGGTCTTTGGAAAACCATGGAAAGGGAGGCATTTTAAGAAGAAAAAAAAAACATCTGTGTCCATATTTAATCAGTAAATATCCATACTTTTTCAACTTTAGCATTAACCTACACAAGAAGTTTAGAAAGTTCCGGAAATAGCAAATACTGATATGAACCCCTTGATATAACAATATGATTTATAAGTAAATGTTTATTTTATAGCAGTACTGAATTAAAATTGAAAGTCTGATCAAGCAAATTTTCTTTGATCCGAGGTCTAAATTTAAAATTTCTAAATTTGTGTAAAAAAAAAAAAAAAAAAGCTATTTAAAATTTTCATAGCATTTCAATAATATTTATTGTCGATTTTCAATAACTATATTAAACATGTGGACATGTGATGGTTTGTTCTCTGTTTGAGTGTTACCGTATACCCTCACCCAAATCAAGGGGAAAAAAAACACTAGATTACTGGGATATTAATTATTCTTATTTATCAGAAAAGTATCAGGGTCCAGGTAGACCAGTGACTCGGCCCGGATCTGGATCGCCTGGTTTAGAGGGGAAACGGTCACAAACAACATTTAGGTAATCTGCTGTGTATAGGGGCGGGACAAGCACCAATCAATATGTATGTATCTGTAAGTGGGAACAAATCTCCCCACAAGAATAGGAATATTCGTCAGTTATAGTTTTGACCTTTTAGGAACATCTGGCTAGTCCACAGTAGAAGACCTCTTTTTAGCCCCCACACAAAAAAAAAAAAAAAAAGTTTTATTTTACATTTTGGTTTCTCCTTTTGGATTGGAGCAATTTTAGGCATAGCATAGCATTAATTATAGCTGTATAATTACTATGGTCCTTCCAAGCTCAGTAAGACAAACATGTGTGTCTGTGTTTGTGTCTGACGAATTTGTTGAACTTTTGATTCCCCTGCTACCAAGAAACACAGAGATTTAAAGAGTTAGTGAAAAGTGGAATAAGCTTTAAAGTGAGATTTAAAGTGGATGAGGGAGGATTGAAGGATGAAAGGAGGCAGATATGACTTGTGGAGTGAACCTGCTGGTTAACAGCTGAGTAGAGAAAAGGAAAGTGAAGCGAGAGAGAGAGAGAGAGAGAGAGAGTGTGTGTGTGTCTGAGGGACCCTTAAGTACCATACTGTTTGTCTGAGCGCTTGTATGTGTAGATTCCAATCCGCCTGATGAATCAAGCTTAGTAATCCCTTTAAGTAAAGCTGCACATCCCTAAACAACACACACACACACACACACACACACACACACACACACACACACACACACACACAAATCGAGTGCCTAATGGATCTAGAGACCTATAAATCCTCTTATCACTTGAAATCTCTCTGTAGACGAGCATGATTTGTCATAACTAATGCACACACAGACACACACAGGGGTATTCTATACAGTAGAACTACTACCATATTAAACTGACTTGAACCATATTCTTGATTTAGACGAAATTACATGACGCTTTAAAGATACAATATTAATAATGTCCTTTAAATCCACACCTAGTATGTGAACACCCATACATGGCCTTCCTTTCACTAAAACTAAAGACCCAGGCCTGTTCCAGTATGACAGTGCCCCTGTGCAAAATGGCCTTGCTCATATTGCCAGCCCAAATCTGACTGTTGGCGTGTTCACAGATTCACAGTTTTTAATCATATTGCTTTCATATTATTGTATTTTCATATTGCTGGTCTTAACAGAGCTTAGGATCTATATTCAACAAACAAGCCGAAAGACAATGAAAGAAATAGAGATTGAAATGAAGAAGTGGACAGAGGAAGTGAAATGTTTGATAGCACTTAGATATAGGGAATGTCAAGATAGAAGCAATGTTTAGAAACAGGGTTATATGCATTGAAATCGCGAACAAGGTTTAATTGACCGCCATTAGCTTTTATGACGGTACGCAGTGAGGTGTTGAACGCGCGTTTGAAAATGATTCCTCATTCTCCCAGAACCCCCTCTTTCACAACTTGAGTCCTGGAATAAACCTGTTCCATCAGGGAAGAAAAAAACTTTATAGATGTGATAACCTGATCATTTAACACATTCAGGTCATCAGCTGACTTCATTTTATTGCCACATAACAATAAAATGTCTAGACTGAGGCAACTCCAGATCATAACACTGCCTAATGGCACTATGCATGATGGGTGCATCGCTTCCTGCATTACCTTCTTACCCTGATCAGTTTCACTAATAAGAGATTTTCTTATGGCCGCATAGCAGTTAAGTCCTAATCAGATAGTGTATGTGGAAATGCCTTTACTTTCACGATTAAATGCTATTAAACCTCTTTTTATCATGCATCTTTACTAAGTGTTTAAGTGATCTACATTCATGTGACGTGTGATTGAGTCCAGCGCTGCATGATCGGTAATCAAGTGAACTGGCAGTAAGTGTGTGTGTTGGTAATTGGAGTTCTTGACGGCCATGTGTGTAGACCATAGTGTCTCTTGTAATTATTAGTTTAAATCACTTATTCTAACGTTGTTGTGATGAACTAAAACTAATTCCAAATAAACTGGTGAATAACATAAGCCAGTGTCCGACAAGTACAATAAGTTATTTTATCAATTCTGTGCCATAATTTTACAGCACCGAACAACTATACACGCTTAATTTCAGAGATTTCTCATTATAAGTAATATCAACCATTTATTTTCTATATGCTTACTGTATGTGCATGATGCAGATTTGGATCCTTCCTGCAGTTAGCACCTATTTAAAAAAAAAAAAAAAAAAAAACGTGGTTTCTCTGTATTATGCAATTAGAAGCTAATTAAGCTCAGACGCAAGCAAGAATGATTGTTTATTTAGGTTTTGTTGAGAGCGTGTCATTAGTACAAAGCCTAGCATGTATTGTAGCTTTTCTATCAACTAACCAGTATTTACAAAGTGTATTATTTAATTCGAGTTTAATTGGTGAGTTTAATAGGTTATTTGAGCAAAAACTTTTTTTAAAAATGACAAAATTAGCAGTCATTATACAGTTCATGCAAGAGACATAATTAGTTGTTTTAGAAATGGCTGCATCTGAAAAACTTCTCTACTTGTATTTATAAACATAATAAACAATATATCTGAAATAATGAATTCATTATGAATCAATTACGTTAATATGCGTTAGGTTGTTTATATCTTGAACTACTTAAAATGACCTAGGAACATCTCTACACTTTTACCATCAACAAAAACACTGTACCACTCTCTTTCAATACAAATCCATACCTATATGCTGTTAGTCAGACCCCCTATAATATTATGCCAACTCCATAAGCTAGCTGGTCCGACTTTTCAATAATAACATGTAGATTTTAAGGAATTTTAATCATCAATGATCATTTAAAGCTACTCAGAGAAATTACAATTATCGTATGCAGATTATTATATTTTTTTTATTTCGAGATAAACAATTATTTTCTTTTTTTGTTTTGTTTTGTTTAACAAAAGTAATGCATTATGGACATAAATGACATTGTGTTACACTGTGGCTGCTTATTCACAGCTTTTGCCAAATCAGTAGTACTGGCACTGATGGACAGCCTCTGAGCCAAGGCATATTTATATCCAATTAGTCATGCTTTAGTTTCCCTTCATCTACATTTGTGCCACAGGCACGCTGTCCTTTTGTGCGCATTCTGAAATGATGATTTATATTGTTTGCTCAGAGTCACTCCAGCTTGTCTGTTTTTTTTTTTCTTTGCTTTTTTTTCAGGGCAGCCAAATTTCCCCAAAGCTGAATGTTTGATTTGCATTTGACATAAAGCTGTGATGTGATGAAAAATTCACAGTATTATAATCATGTAGACCAACACAAAGCCTAGTAATATGCAGTGTCTCTGAGGACTCACCATTATCCATGAGATATGTGTAGGTGTGCAGTAATGTTGGTAGAAGGTCTCATGGGATTTGATTAGTCCTGGTGTGATGAGGAGTCTAACTGCCTCAGGGAAGAAGCTCATGTGAAGTCCAGTCATGATGGCATGGACGCTTCTATATCATCTGCCAAGGAACATAGGGTGAAGAGTCCATTCGGGGTGTTAAAGGGCTACTTTACAGTTCTGGAGGCCTTGCAGTTGTCGCAATCGTTGATAAAGAAGACGATGATGGGTAGAGAGATCCCAATGGTGTACTTACAGAAGCTTCCCTTATAATCGTGGACAGTGTAGTTCCCATAACAAACTATGAGATAATTGGTCAGAACTATCTTTGTGCTCTACCTTTAAAACGTGTTTATGGTGGAAAGGAGGTGCTTTACTCTCCCAGGATTTGAAGACACTGCTAGGATTTCTTGATGCACAGGGTAGAGTGTGACCAGTACAAGATCTCAATCATTGATCTTGAGAGATAGTCTGTTGTCTCGGCATTGCCCTGTAAACTTCTCCACTTCTTACCTGGATGCTGACTTTCTCTGGTGCTGTTTTGTCGTCAGCAAAGACAATGATTGTGATTAGCAAACTTGATGTGGTTCAAGATTATGCGTCAGGATCCAGTTGCTGGACTGTCCCAGAAATGTGTTCCAACTCAACAGACTCAGCTATCACAGTGGGATAATTGAATTGACTGCTGCTAAAGCATTCTTTCACATAATTGGCCTGTCCAGGATAGGTCTAGGTACGTTTGTGAATATGTTCATGTTCTTGACAATAAAAAAGCTGTGTAAAAGCTCTGTATGTAAGAGATTGAATTGATAGCCGGTGAATAACAGGCACCCAAAGGACCCTGAAACAATGCATTTATATTGTTTCCTAGGCAACTTTGATCACTGCTTATTTAATATACTCTCCAATAGACAGGAATGAAAACTTGGCAGAGCAGCAATTAGCAACACCTGTCTGAATATACTAATTAGTATGTCTTTGAGCTTTCAGGCACCATTCATTCATTGTCAATAACTGGGTCTGGGTTATAGTACATTTGGAGCCAGAAGAATTTAATCCTGGATAGGAAACCATCCAGGATCACAGGGCACCATGCACACAAAAATATACTTAATAATACTTAATTCATACCCTACTTTAGTATTATATACTAAACAACATGGAAAAGACAAAAGATCCATTACAGTAATCACATACAGTACTTTGGTTGCACACGTTTTTTTTTTTTTTTTTTTTTTTCCCTTGGACTTTGTTCCATTTGTACCAAGATCTTGCACAGGTCTTACAACGGATGCCATTCCTGTTATAACACAAGTCCTCACTGGACTTGTGACTGGCACTGTATGTATTGGCTGGGTTGTCTGGGTTAAGGGTGCTCCAGTGGTCCAAGAAACCGTCAACTCCATAGTAGCTCGAATAAGGGTTAATTCATAATTAATTGACCTCTGTACAGTTAAAAGTAAAGTGTACCTTGATTTCAGTATAAATAGACACTGTTCATGTTAGGCCCCAGAGTATATTAGGGGACCATACAGTATCTACAGAAAATTCACATGCTAGTTCAAGGAATTAAACTGATCTGGGACAAAGTTCTGGAAAAGTATCAGTCAAGGTTTTGTTATAGCTATCTTAAATGTCTATTATATAGCATTTTCTATTTTATGTTTTAAAATTATTATAAAATAGATATTGTATATATAAATGCATTTAATATTCTAGTTTTTCTATCTATTTCAATACAAATAAAATTCATATTAAACTCAGGGTTTTGAGATTGTATTGAGTGTGTCTGGTATCTGTAAGCTCTCGCTTTCACTTACTCTTTTTCTTTACCTGTCATTTCCTCTGTTTGTGGACTGAGCGCAGTCTGAGAGGAAATCAGCCAGATTTAAAGGATTATAGATGTGCTGAGTCTCAAGCTGACTGAATTTTCCATTTATTTAGTACTCCTCTTTTCATTTCCAACCCTCCTGTTATGCTCTCTCTCTCTCTCTCTCTCTCTCTCTCTCTCTCTCTCTCTCTCTCTCTCTCTCTCTCTCTCTCTCTCATCCTCTCTACTGAAAGAAGACTTTTGTGATGTATTTTTTCAAATTACTACTATATTGAGGAAATTCAAGTAAAAAAATTAATAAATAAAAGACTTTGTTAAAAAGAACCTAGGGCAAAATTTTGTGGGTTCTTAGTAGTAATTTCCTGTTACTGATTTCCTGTTTTGTTCCTTTTCCATACTGCTTAATAAAAATGCAGACAGAATGTGGATTGGATTGGATGATGAAAATTTGACTGGATGCATTATTATTATTATTATTATTATTATTATTATTATTATTATTATTATTATTATTATTATCCACTCACTTACTCATCGTCTATACCACTTTTTCCTGGATACAGGGTTGTAGGGTTGTCCATCCATCGCAGGGCGCACACACACACACACACACACACACACACTCATTCACACTCTACGGGCAATTGAGGAATCCCAAATCACCTAATCTGCATGTCTTTGGAGTATGGGTGGAAACCAGAGTTTCTGAAGGAAACCCACCAAGAATGCCGAGAAAGTGGTGGAGATGCAAGGTGGCAGTGCTAACCACTAATTACCTAAAGTTATTAACATTTGTTACATTAGTATACATTAGTTTTTATCTGGGTTCTCTGGTTTTCCTATACCTCCGAAAAACATGCAGGTCCCCAACGTGTCGATGAGTGTGAAAAGATGTTTCATGGGCTGGCAAAAAGTAGGATAAAGCAGTTGCTGATGACAAATAAAGCTGGGATGATATGATATGATCATATGATAAATAACAGATTGTAAATATACATTGGAAGCTGATGTCTGAGTGGGATATAAACCAGACATCACTTTATGAATTACAGTATCAGTGTACAGCACCAGAGAAACATGAACTCATCAATACTCCAAAAGAAAAGGACTAGTAAGCAGTGTTAAGCCTGAATGCCATCGTTTATTTTGCAAATTTGAGCAGAGCCCACAATGAGACATAAAACATGTGAAATCACTTCAGCTTCAAAATGGTTACATTTCGGTATGTGCGGCCTTAAGGAACGGGTCTGCACAGCATGGATAAACTGCTATAACAAATCGTTGATGGGGGTGCTTTGAGCTGTGGTAATGATGGAGTTGAACTGTGAGTTGCATAGCAGTTTTCGGGTTAAATCCCACCCTCATCCACCAGAAAACAAGAACCTCTTTACAGGAAATTATAAGTTATACCAACATGAAAAAGTTGAGGATTGGTTATGATTGAGTATGTCAGACAAGTCATGAAATTCATGGGAGGGTAATTTCAATCAGCTGAAATGTTGGCTTTTATTAATTTTTTTTCTGCAGTTTGCTAAAATATACAGAGAGTGTAATGAATCAAACACAAAATGTTAGCTGTTATGCTTACTTATGCTTATGACTAAAGCCTTTAAGGAAAGAGATTTGTAAAACTCATTGAATTTGAGCTTTTTTTTTTTTTTAATGGATTGCAATCTATTTAGTTGCACATAACTTAATAAATTAACCTAAAGTTCCTGCAATGGCTTACATAAACATTTAAATAAATAGCATTTTTAACATTTTCCTACAATGTTTTTTTTTTTTTTTCATGTTTATGGTTGTAGGTCACAATAATCAAATTTTAAAAAATGTTTTACTTGACTAGAATATTTGAGAGTTAATTTTGTTTTAAATTCAATTATGAAAAGCACTTTCTACAATATTCTTTCAAAGTTTTTGAGATGTATTGTATACACCGAGTGGGTCCTTAATTACAAAGAACATTTTCAAGTTCAAATTTTCTAAAGAAATTACAAGATTGTTACAAGTGTTCTGCTTTTTTTTTTTCATACCAAATTGTAGCACTAATAGTCAATATTTGAAAGTTGCTCAAGGTTAGTGGAATCTCTATGATTAGTAAATTATAGCCTACCATTATTAGCAGAACACTGATGAAACAAATGCAAGATGTAAAATACTTCTCGACTTTCGCTTATTCACTAGTTCAGAAAGGTCAAATGTGATTCGCTTGCTTATGGAAGCAAAAAGCTGTGTGCATTGCTTATGTACCTAACCCCTTAAAGATCACTGCTATTTTTCAGCAGTTTCAGCCTAAAGGACATATCTGAGTTTAAGGTCTTACATTTACATTTAGGCCTTTGGCAAACGCACTTATTCAGAGCGACTTACAAAAAGTGGTCTTAATAAGAATAATAAATAGTTTAAATACAAGTTCAGGTTTCATAAGTCACCTTTCAATGTTGTGTAAGTATTTCATACTTATGTACGGTAACAAATTTGTGGGATGTCATCAGTACTGCCACAAAATTACATTTTTCAGTGCCAGAAGGGTCAATTTATGGAAAAAGGCCATCGGGTTTGAAGATTCAAGATTGACCCTATTCCAGAGGGATGTTCGTGTCAGGGTGAAAAGGGAATCGCATGAAGCGATACACCCATTCTGCATAGTGCCCACTGTCTCTGGAGGCAGTGTTATGATCTGGAGTTGCTTCCATTGCTCAGGTCTAGGCTCAGCAATGTGATGTGGGCAATAAGATGAAGTCAGCTGATGACCTGAATGTACTGTACTGAATGACCGGGTTATCACATCTATGGAGCTTTTCTTCCCAGATGGAAAAGGGTATATTCCAGGACTCAGTTTGTAAGAGAGTGGTCCTGGGAGCAGGAGGAATCATTTTCACACATGAACTGACCACCGTATTATGTGCTGTAATAAAAGCTATATGTGATCGATGAAGTCTTTTTTTTTTTGTCCAGGCAGTGTGCATATACAGTACAATATTACTGTACAAAAGGCTTAGACACATGAAACACAGTAAACTAAAAATACCGCAAGCAAAATACACAAATATTGAACATTTGATCCATACAGTATATATTGTCTTAATACACAGTAGATTCATTCTGATTCTGGAGTCTTTTCTCAACAGTTCAAATATTTCAAAATGTTTTTGATATAAATATGGAGTCTGTTAAATATTCAGCATATTTAATATCCAGTTACACATATCTACCCATAAACATCTCTCTCTCTCTCTCTCTCTCTCTCTCTCTCGATCTCTCTCTCTCTCTCTCTCTCTCTCTCAGGTCTGAAGATTCGTGAAGTGATGATAAATATCTCTCGGCAGCAGGTGGAAGATTTCCACGGTCCAGAGGATTTCTGGTGTTTGTGTGTGGCCTGGAGTCACCTGGGCACGTCCAAGAGCCGCAAAGCCACAGTCCGCATCGCATGTCAGTGCCTCTGCACATCATTTATCTTTATCTGGCCAAACGTTTCACATTTAATATATACTATATATGTGTGTGTATTTGTGTGCGTGTGTGTGGGTGTTTGAATGGGCTTCAGACCTAAGAAAGAACTTTGAGCAGGAACCACAGGGGACAGAGGTGCCCATTAAAGGAATGATCGTCCTTCACTGTCGTCCCCCAGAGGGAGTTCCTCAAGCTGAGGTTAGTTTAACCAACCATCAAAAAACACAAACAAACAAACAAATAAACAATCCTACCCACAATTTAAAATCTTTATTTGATCTTTTAAATAATGATTAAATAGGATTTTTATTTGTGTGTGTATTATTGTTTACCATTTTTATGCAATGTATAGTTTTTCTTTTGTATATTTTAGTTTTTTATTTAATATGCACAACCCAGCCACTACATAAAGTATACTTGCTCAACAATTAACACAAATATTTTATCAGCCAATCACATAGTACACAGCAACTCAATGGATTTAGGCATGTAGACATGGTCAAATCGAGAATCAGAATAGGGAGGAAAGATGATTTAAGTGACTTTGAATGTGGCATGCTTGTTGGTGCCAGAGGGGTTGGCGTATTTCTGAAACTGCAGATCTACTGGGATTTTCACAAACAACCATCTCTAGGGTTTATAGAGAATGGTCTGAAAGAGAGAGAATATGTAGTGAGTTCTCAGGGTGAAAATGCCTAGTGAATGCCTGAGCTCGGAGGCGAATGGCTGACTGGTTCAAGCTGATAGAAAGGCAACAGTAACTCAAATAGGATTTTGTTACAACTGAGGTATGCCGCGAAGAATCTCTGAACGCACAACACATCAAAAGCAGATGGACTACAGCAGCAGCAGATCACACCGGTGCCACTCCTGTCAGTTAAGAACAGGAAACTGAGGCTACAATTCACACGGGATCACCAAATTTGAACCACAGAACATTAGACAAAGATTGACAGGTCGAATGAAGCTCAATTTCTGCTCTGACATTCAGATGGTAGGGGGAGAATTTGGCGTATAAATCAAGCAATGGTGTAATGTCATGGGGGTCTTTTCTTTCTAAAGGAGAGCAATTTTAATACACAACTAGTCTGAGTATTGTTGCTGAACATGTCCTTTATGACCAAAGAATAATCAATAGCATGCAATACCCCAAAGCTAAAATCATAAACTGTTTTTTTGAACACGGCACGGGAAGTTTGTACTATGGATGTGCAGCCGACCAATCTGCAGCAACTGTGTGATGCTACCATGTCATTACGAAAAAATTAAGACCGTTCTGAAAGCGAACGGGAGTCCAACCCAGTAGTAGCAAAGTGTACCTAATGAAGTGGCCAGTGAGTGTATTCATACAACAAAGATGTTTTAATATATTTTTTAAACATATGATACATTTACAATATGACTTATTCTGGAGTCTAAAATTCCCAGAATGTAACTGACTTCATTTTTAACATTCTCTACCTAAATAAAAGATGAAATGTGCACAATAAGGGTTCGTGGCTAAGAGCTGGTCTGTGTTATCATGATAAGGAACGCGAACTGATTTATTCAGTCAGCCATTCTGAGAATGATACACACTCTCATTTTCTCTTTGTCTTTCTGTCACTTGCTTTAACGGTTATAAGGACAGAATGTTTCACCCCTGTCATGTATCACTGAAAATTACTTTCACTTGCTCTCTTTCTCTCCTTTTTTTTTTTTTGCTACATTTAGCTTCTCATTAAGTTTAAGTGGAATGTGAAGGGGTGTGTGTGTGTGGTGGTGTAAATATATACATATACATACAATATATATATATATATATATATATATAAATTGCAGCATGTGCTTCTACTTTTCAACCATATCTCTCACTCACACTCTCTTACAAATCCCATGTGTGCAATTTAGATTAGCAAGGTCATAAGAGAGAAAAAGAGATCGAGGACACTCTCTCAGTTCTCTATTTCAGATTCTAAGATGAATCAGACTGCATATTTTGGATGATGCATAATCTCCTGTACAGTACATAACATAGCCCACAGTTCAGTCAGAAGCTATTTGTGGAGTATACTTTAAATATACTTGATACATAACTAATCTGCACCTTATAGAGATCCTGAGAGCACTCAGAACACACACACCTCCCATGGCATTATTATCAAGCAAGAGAACTGATAAAACGACATTGAAGAAATATGTGCTTTACCACTGCGACACCTGGCCTGGTAACAGAACGTTTTGTGAGCATTGGGAAAAGAGTACAGATTAGCCAAAATATGAACTCACCATTCATATTTTTATTAATTCGAGAACCCAAAATACTGAAATTGATTTTGAGACTAATTAAATGGGAAGAATTGCTACCAGTACTACTGTATGTAGCCAAGTGTTAGGAGAATAAACCATGGAGCTGATGGACAGTCCAGAGAACCTTATGAGATTTACTGTAAGAATTCAGCTTTAGAATATCAGCTAACTTCTGGGGTTGAATCCCAAATAGTGTTAGATGGAAAGCAAGTGCGATTTGTACTGTAGCGTGTACAATTCCTTGTCCCTTGATCAGGGGTTAGAGTGGGATTTGGGATTTAGCCTTGCGTTAGAAGATAACTAGCTTTGTAGCTCGGGTTAGTCGTAAACAATGCAACATGGACAGTTCAGTCGCAATACGGAACAACTTCGAAGCAATTACTAAGGAGACAAAGTTGTTTAAGATTACATAATATCATGATATGTTTTCTTGCTGAAAGTGCCTCCATGATTGGATTCAATGTGGGTTTTAGCAGGCAGCTTCTCTCTTCTCTTCCCAGTACTGTGGCCCATATTGACCTACTTTCGCCCATCCTGGCGACTGACAGTTAGTGTGATTAATGATTGTTAGAACATCTGTAATGATGAGTGAGGCACACTAAAGCATACTTGCACGGAAACTTGAAATAGATCTCGGAACAGCAAAATGCACATGGCAAAGTAAACGAAAGTTAAGTCAACACAAATGACATGAGAGCAGGGTTTGTCGTGCTCAGAAACCCGGTGAGAACCTACAGAACGGTACAGAAACTGTGGAAGAAAGTACCTGGAAGAGGTTAGGATCGAACCAGGGACTCTAGAGCAAAATTTTAAGAATTTTAATTGTGCTATGGCATAATTCCACAAAGAGCAGACATTTTTATTTGATTATACTTCACATTAAAGTTTTCTGACATCTCGTGCATGTGCGAGCACCCAAGAGCACAGTTTATATAAACTAGTTCCTAGTTTCAAAAATAGCCCATGTTGAGATTTCAAATGACACACCCTCCGTTGTGCTGTTCTACCCATACAAGTGAACATGCCTTTATTTCTGACTAGCTCATTAGCAATATACCAACAAATTATGCTTTCACTAGAACAAAAATAGAGATCATTTTCTATTTGTTTTTTTGTTTTTTCTTTTTTTCTTAGTGTTATTCTGTCATGGAATGAGGTTGCAGAGAGCAGGCAGTCCTGCGAGCATTGGGAGCTCTGATAGAACGTGATATCGCCTACTTCACTTCTCACATGAACAAAGCTGCGGTGAACAGAGAGAGGGGAATAGGAGGAAAGTTGTGTGTGTTACACGACAGTACAATAATGAAAAGAGCTGGTCTCCGTTCTCATGCAAAAGTTTCAACATAGTTGTAAAAGATCCTGGGTGAAGATGCTTTCTATTTTCAACAAGGGTTTCCGTATCTTATGACTAAGTCTTTGGATGTCACATTTTATTACAGACAAGGCTTTGGCTGTTATATTGTGTTTTCTAGATGCACTGCTCTTTGTTTTCAGGCATACAGTGAAATCTGCAGCAGTGGAATGGTTCTCAGCAAAATATGTGTACATCTTGGCATAGATTAAAGGGTTTTTATAAAATCAATAAAAGGAAGATGTACAGTGAGGCTTACAATACATTATTTATTTATGGAAAAAAAACAATTAAAAAAACGGATAATTTTTTTGTTGTATGAATTATGCAGCTGATAAGCCTCCATAGTCATTATTGACTATGTTCACATTACCAGCCTGATGTGAACTTAATTTTACCCAAATGTGACACAGTTTTTTTGTTTTTGTTTTTGTAGGGCTGTCCGAATGAACAAATCTAATGTTTTTCAGATCAGGTCTGAGTCAATTTTATATGGTCAAATTAGAATGGATTGACTGTATATCAGTCTTGAATAAGGATGGTCAGATCAGAATTCTTGTGACTTTTTACCTCTACACATGCATAAGATGCTGCATAAGGGCAGTTGGGCCCTAAACCCTCAACTGCTCAGATGTATAATGAGATAAAAATGTAAGTTGCTCTGGATAACGGTGTCCGCCAAATGCCTAAATGAACTGATGTTGCCAGTCAACACCGACAAATGGGATTTCAGGGAGTGCTAGCAATAGCTACTGAAGCAATACATCTGAGTTTCATCCTTCTTCTGGACCTCAACGAATTCAGCCAGCTAACTGCTTGCCATCCTCCAGAACAAAATCAAAGGCATATTTTTGCTGGAATCATATCCATTGTTTGAAATGATCAATTTGTTACACAAATATGATGTGGTTTAAACCAGATGGAATGAGCAAAGATGTGTCGATGTGCAAATGGACAGACATGTCCACATTAGAGTCTGGCAAAAGTCACTTATAAGTAATAGGTGACTAATAAGTCACTTTAAGTAATTTGAATGTGATTCAGCATGACATGCAAATCTGATCTGACTGAAGAAAATGGAATTGAACAAATTCTTTACCACCCTCTAAATCATTTTGAACCATCCTGCCTTCTGTTACTTATTAATAATCTTCCATTTCTTTCTGTACAGCAAAATACCAATGCTTTGGAATTGTAAGAATGTTTGCCCATGTTTTGGAGATTTGGAGATTTCTTTCTTTCTTTCTTTATTGGTAAAATATTAATGCATGTGATACATATTGCTTAATTGGCCACATCATATAAAAATATGATTATAATAATCATATTATTATAGGTGATGTAACATATTGCTGTTTTTTCTTTTCATCCCATCACATCACATCCCATCACTACCTTCCAGCATTTTTTCGGGATGAGAGTTAACTAGAGAACTCAAAGGGAACACCCGTTGGTTTCATTTTTAATAGAACAATTTCTAACAATATACAGTCGTACTTTAAATGTCAGCGTACATTAAAATGCCTCTAAAATCATTTGACATGATTAAAAAAATATCAAAAGCTATTTTTGCATGAATGTATCTTAACCCATAAGAGCTAGAGATCCAATTCTCGTTTAATTGAAATGATCGCACAGATCAAAGCGAGCACATGGAAGCCCTATGTGACATATGAAACGCAGACTGTTATTTAATCATTTGAATAGTTAAAAACAAGCTTTTTATTTTTTAATTAGCTGTTTTTGTCACATGTGCTACCCAAGCGAACCATCATTTTGGAAATGATGTCATGGGTGCACACATTCCCAGATTAACACATGACTGCACCAGGATGTTCACTAGATATCATTTAGTGACTTCATGAGTTAAAGTCAAGAACAAATCTGAATAAGGAACTTTCCAGAACATTTAAAGGGTTTGTGACACCTGTGTCACCGTGGGTTCTTGTGGGCTCCTGTGTGCAGCACAGGCCAAGAAAAGCTTCATAAGAGTTCTAAGAACAGCACAGAAAAGTTTCCTCTGCAGTCTTCAGTTCATGGAGGTCTAGCAAATAGGTTTTCTAAACATAAATAACAGTAGAGGTGGGTGTAAATATGAACTACTTTAGCAATATGTAGAGAACGGAAATATATCCACTGTTGCTGCAGAGAAAATAGCAGTGATGAAGTGTGATACAAGATGTGGTTGAAAAATAATATTTCAGCAATGTTATTTCAGCTGTAGAAATTCTCATATACTTTTGTTTATAGTCACCCTATTGTACTTACCCCAGTAAACTCTATCTATCTATCTATCTATCTATCTATCTATCTATCTATCTATCTATCTATCTATCTATCTATCTATCTATCTATCTAAACAATAAAATAAAAAATCAGAAACACAGAGTTATCCAAAAGCTGCCAATTCCTAATTTCAGTGGTGTAGTGGCTCATAGTCCCATTCCCTGGGTTCACAGCCTACCCAAGTATATCCCACCCAGCCAGCACTGAATCATCACACTGCTGCTGCTGTTTAAAAGGATAGTTCAATGGTCTTTCCTGATTTTTATTTCTTTCAAAATTGTAAACCAATGCTGGAGGCATCCAAAATGTGCAGTAATTTCCTTTGAACAGTTGATAGTTAAATGATATCGAGTTGATATTGCATGCTACTTACTGTATGCTCCAAAGCCTTTATAATAGCCCTAATCTGATAATGCTGTTAATTGGTGATTTTTGAGGCTGGTAACTCTAAATGAACTTCTCCTCTGCAGCAGAGGACATTTTTGGTCTTTCTTCTCCTAGGGTGGTCTTCATGAAAGAAAATTTCATCAGGTGTTTGATGGGTTTTACAAATGCACATGACAATAATGTTCTTGCAAGAACTATTCCAGGAGAGCTGATTTTCATGTGTTAAAATAATAATTGACTGTTGTTGTTGCTTAATTACCTAATTCCATATGTTCTATTTCATAGCTTTGAAAAAAATCCAGTATTATTTTAGAATATAGAAAATGAATCCAAACGTGTACACTAAAAATTGTACACTTGTACACAAATTTTCCTGCTCTGCACAACAACTGTGAAGTTTGTCAAAGTTCAAATGAGTCTTGTATAAGGCTTCTGTAGTTCCACTATGCTAAGTCAAGTTGGTATCTTCCAAAGTTACTGTATGGTGTAAAAAGTGTAACTCTTTTCTTTCCCTATAACTAGCTGTATTGGCTAACTAGAACTATCAGAATGGCTAACTGGAACTAGTTCTGGGAAGGAAAATAGTTAAATTAGTACCTAGAAACCAACTTGGTTTAATTCACTGAGACAGCAGAAGTTTCATACGAGTATAAGTTAAACTTGAATGTATTTTTCCACAGAATGAGGGCTACTTTCTTACAACTAACTTACTTTGTAAAACTTTAAAAAAAAAAAAATAAAAAAAAAAACAGTTTGTGTGCAAAGCAGGAAAATCTGTAATGACGAAGCCTTAGGTAATGTATTTATATGCACCTCAATTTTGCTTTAAGATAGACGTGAAAAGCCAGAGCTATTGCTTTAAGAATTCGGGATAGCCCTGAAGTGTAGACATTCAGGAGGAAATTGTGTTGTTTTGATGTGGCTCTGGAAAGTTGATTAGTTAAAATTTGCACATAATGTATTTTAATTGGATTACAGCCTTCTGGGGTTGAATGCGTATACTGTATTATTTATAATATAAACAGTACTGTATTAAAATATCATAACAGGAAACCATGTATACAAATACACTGCAAAATTCCCAGTGTTGGTTTAACACCCCAAGTGTTTATATACTGTATGACCTAATGATCACGAATGTACAGTCGTGGCCAAAAGGTTTGAGAATGACACAAATATTAGTTTTCACAAAGTCTGCTGCTAATCTGCTTTTAGATCTTTGTTTCAGTAGTTTCTGTGATGTACTGAAATATAATTACAAGCACTTCATACGTTTCAAAGGCTTTTATCGACAATTACATGACATTTATGCAAAGAGTCAGTATTTCCAGTGTTGGCCCTTCTTTTTCAGGACCTCTGCAATTCGACTGGGCTGCTCTCAATCAACTTCTGGCCCAAATCCTGACTGATAGCAACCCATTCTTTCATAATCACTTCTTGGAGTTTGTCAGAATTAGTGCGTTTTTCTTTGTCCACCTGCCTCTTGAGGATTGACCACAAGTTCTCAATGGGATTAAGATCTGGGGAGTTTCCAGGCCATGGACCCAAAATTTCAAGGTTTTGGTGCCCAAGCCACTTAGTTATCACTTTTGCCTTATGGCACGGTGCTCCATCGTGCTGGAAAATGCATTGTTCTTCACCAGATTGTTGTTGGATTGTTGGAAGAAGTTGCTGTTGGAGGGTGTTTTGGTACCATTCTTTATTCATGGCTGTGTTTTTGGGCAAAATTGTGAGTGAGCCCACTCCCTTGGATGAGAAGCAACCCCACACATGAATGGTCTCAGGATGTTTTACTGTTGGCATGACACAGGACTGATGGTAGCGCTCACCTTTTCTTCTCCGGACAAGACTTTTTCCAGATGCCCCAAACAATCGGAAAGAGGCTTCATCCGAGAATATGACTTTGCCCCAGTCCTCAGCAGTCCATTCGCCATACTTTTGCAGAAGATCAATCTGTCCCTGATGTTTTTTTGGAGAGAAGTGGCTTCTTTGCTGCCCTTCTTGACACCAGGCCATCTTCCAAAAGTCTTCGCCTCACTGTGCGTGCAGATGCGCTCATACCTGCCTGCTGCCATTCCTGAGCAGCTCTGCACTGGTGGCACTTCGATCCCGCAGCTGAATCCTCTTTAGGAGACGATCCTGGCGTTTGCTGGACTTTCTTGGACGCCCTGAAGCCTTCTTAACAAGAATTGAACCTCTTTCCTTGACGTTCTTGATCCTGTAAATTGTTGATTTAGGTGCAATCTTAGTAGCCACAATATCCTTGCCTGTGAAGCCATTTTTATGCAACCCAATGATGGCTGCACGCGTTTCTTTGCAGGTCACCCTGGTTAACAATGAAATGAAATAACAATTCAAGCATCACCCTCCTTTTAACATGTCAAGTCTTCATAACATTCTGGAGTATATGCAAATTGCTATTATAAAAACTTAATCAGCAACTTTTCCAATTTCCAATATTTCTGTAATTCTCAAAACTTTTGGCTACGACTGTACTCTGAAAGTGTTAAATCAACACTCTGGGTGTTAATTCAAGACTAAGGATTTTGCTGTGTACTGTAACAAGAATGCATGACAGTATGTTTTTCTAAGCCTGCTTTTCTGCTTTTCTCATGCTTTTCTTGGTTTTTGATCATACTTTGAAAGTTTTTGTTTCACCTCAGTTCAACAAAGGTACTCTATGATTTACGGTGTGATTTTCTATAGCACTATGTATTTAACAGCAGGAAGTGATAGAAGTCTGTAGATACAGAATGGTGAGGAATGGAAAAAATATCTTGAGGGCTCACTGCTGGGAGTCCGGCAGTTTTGCTGTTCTTAGGTTTGACCAGTCTCCCAGCATGCTAGGACCTACAGTACTGTACGTCTCTCCTGACTATACTTGCCAGCTGAAAACAGAGAAATAAAATTAGCCAAATTTGCCATCTGTCATGTTTGAAACAGTGCCAGAATGACCCCAGGGTATGATTTCAAAAGAAAGAAACCACCACTGGGGCTAATCAACAGTGACAATAGGCAACGCATAACCTTTTGTAAGGGCCCCCTTATAAAGAAGTCTGGCGGAAGTCTGGCGGTGTGACTATAGGCCAGATCCTGCTCAGGCTTTCTGTTCGAGTAGTAGACAAGGATTGCTTTCAAATTGACTTCCTTTGTGGGTCGTTTAGGAAAACATGGCTACTTCTGTAATCAGAGTCAAGCCAATACAAACCATAATCTTCCTGTCTGGTTGAGCCATACCATATTCGAAGGTGATTTTAAATAGATTTTAGTTCAAACATAGACTCCTAAAATATCACCAGACCATCGAGCAAATATTTCTCTAAACGCTTCGCTCTCAAAAATACATAACAATTAACAATTATCTTCGCCTTTTTTATATTTCTATATTTTTTAAAAGGTTAACAACTCTGCCCTCATGAGAATGTTTTGTTTGTTCTGGCAAGTTCTGACCTGGCCTGTTTTTTCTCTATTTAAAGAAAGTTGTGTTGATCGTTATCAACCAAGTCATGAGATCAGCACTGATGAATAATAAGCTTAGCGTAATGAAAACTGATACGCCAATGCGGAAATTAAAGTGTCATATTATCTGTCACTGTAGAGATGGCTATGATCGGTCATGATGGGGAAGACAAAAAAAAAAAAAAAAGAAATTCCCAATAACATCGAAAACCTGTAATTGGACTGCACAGATTTCTCTATGTAATGCAATTAATCATTCTGTCTGATGGGGCAAAAACAGTCTGTAATTATTTATGTTATGAACAGAGCAGGATGACGTATAGGTGGACATTGGGAAGCTTTGAGCGCCTGTCGCAGCTCGTTTCTTCAATGCGCTTTTGGTTTAAATGGATCTGAATACCAGCAAAATAATATAAAGGGACATCACCCAAACTGGGGCTTAATTGAGCAAGACGCAGTCCTGTAATTGCCTTCCTGTCACTTTCACTTCCCATATGAATGAATGTAGATTTATTCCAGCTTCGGAATTATAATATCATAAGCTGTTGTACCTGACACTAATTATATTGACCTGTTTGGTTAGGTGCCTTGTTTCAGTGCCAAGGTTTACATTGGTTCTTTATTAAAAAATAATAGCCTTTATGGTAACGTTCATACAGGTCACTAAAGAGTGGTAAATGTCTCATTTCTCTTTATTCATGATGATGCAATCATAACCTGTTACAGTTTCCAGTATCTGCCTACCTTAATCTTTCTGCGTCTCTGCTACTTGAAAGCCATTTTGGCCATCACCTCAATTGCTCTGGGTGCTTTGCGATTCAGTTTGATCCTCGTGCAATCCCATAGGTTAGAAATTCTCTCTTATTCCTAAACAGCTGCGACCTCAGATCTCGAACTCTTTCATCTTCATGAGAGACATCAAAGCCGTGGAAGTCTCTAAGGGTTACATGGCTACAATAACTGTGGAAAAATTAACCCCAGATTCTCAGGTGTATTGCCAGGTGTTTAAAAGCTGTTTTAGTTGGCTGTTGGGTGCGTCATCACGGCGCAGGGCTTTAATTAGAATGAATGTGGCACTTAGAAAAGTGCAATTTCCTTCATTCCCTGGGTGCAAAGAAGGGACAGGATTCCTCTGTTTCTATCTTCTCATCAGGACATCATCAGCCTTTTAAAGGACCCACAAAGACTGTGAAAATGGGTCATGAATACAAAACACACACATGCAGAGAGAGAGAGAGACAGATAGACAGACAGGAGAATAGACAGACCTTGCCACAGGATTATACAGTGTTACCCCCCTTTAGAAAAGTAGTTGAATAGGAATAGCATTTTAATAGATATTTGAATTAGGAAGGAATGATATTAGTTCTACATATTTGAAATAATAGTATTAGTAGTAGGCGTGGTAGTAATAATAATAATAATAATAACCAGCGGCATGGTGGCGTAGTGGTTAGCACTGTGGCCTTGCACCTCCAGGGTCCGGGTTTGATTCCTGCCCCAGGGTCTATGTGCATGTGGTTTGCATGTTCTCCCTGTGCTTGGATGGTTTCCTCCCACAGTCCAAAGACTTGCAGAATAGGATAATTGCTGTTCCCAAATTGTCCCACAGTGTGTTATTATTATAATACTTTCTGGAATGTTGGAGGAAGGCAGAGAACACATACAGTAGAGATACAGGGAGGCCATGTGTGACTCCAGCCAGAGAGGTACCTAAGATCAGGATCTTTAAGCTACAGTAGCCTCAACATGCTATATCATCATCATCATCATCATCACCAACATTGTCAGCAGCTGCAGTATTTTCAACATTATCATCAGTGTATTAAGAGTGTACATAACTTTATAAATCATTCACCATTATAGAGAAAGGTGTCTAACCAGTGTTCTATAGACAGAGACAGAGAGAGCGACTGAGCGAAGATAAACCAGTACCTCTTCAGAACCTTTGGAGTGGAACAGAGAAAAGAGTGAAATTGAAAGCTTGTGATGAAAGAGTTCTCTCCGACCATCAAACAGGGCACAAAGCACATTTTTCCACTCACAAGCTAACAGCTGAAATATCGATCCTTCTATGTCTATTATTATCTAAAACCTAGATAGAGCGAGAGAGAGAGAGACAAAGAAGGAGATTGAGAAGAGGAGGAAAGGGAGAGAAATAGAAAGAAGGTGTGTCTGCTTGTGTCTGCTTATTTGATACCTCGCAATTCTCTCACACAGGACAAGGACACGAAAACATCTTCACCCAGCCTCTGCGAAGTCACAGCGTTGTTAATACACAAAGCACACACTCATAAATCAGCGGGTGAGAGGCCAGCTGTGGGAATGAAATAAATCAATTACAGTTGGACGTAACTTCACCTCTGTGCTCAACTCATTAACCGTGGAATTCCTCATGCACTCCTTAAAATATAAACGCTAACCTGAGATTCACCTGACATGCAATACGGACTTTCTTTTTCTGTAAAGTCAAGCATTCAGCAGACCTCTGTCACTCTCTTGCTCTTCATCTCTGTCAGTATGTAACCGATACTGAATTATACTGATACTTGGTTCATAGTGGAGTCTCCTCAGATGTAACTAATAGTTAGGTACTTTCTTTGCCAATTTGTGTTCCTGGTGTGTGTGTCAGTGTGTAAAATAAACTCTCCGAAATTCAAATTTCTGATGGTCCTGTTACATAAACATTTTAGGTCCAGATAAGCAATTAACAAAGCTGAACAAAAGAACACAAGCATCTGTTAATACTTACCTATCAGCCATACTGTATAAGAGCAACATAATACACTAAGCATAATAAAGCCACAGATGCCCAGGATAGGCTAACGGTCATTGTGATTAATGTAAAAGCACAAATAAACCGCCGCTTCCCACTGAGAGCAGAGTTAGGACTCGCAGCCATGGGTGGCTGTGGATCATATGGGTTCGAGCTCATAATCTCTGTATGATAGGGCAAACGCTTTTCTGTTTTGACACCCGAGAGCCGTGACTGCTTTTTCAACCTGGCGCGATTCTGCTCCTGCAAAACATTTGCACAACCCATCCAGCTTGCTCACATTGTAAACGTTTATGATGGCATGGTGCTATGACATAGTGTTTTAAAACCACTAAATGAAAAGCCATGAAAGCAACCTGCAATATGCTGAATTTCTCATGAACCTGGCCTTCATTTATCTAGCAACATCCATGTGTTTTGAACTTGAAGTGAACAGTTTGTACACACGTGGACAAAATTGTTGGTACCCTTCGGTCAATGAAAGAAAAACTGACAATGGTCACATAAATAACTTTAATCTGACAAAAGTAATAATTAAAAAAAATTCTATGAATGTTAACCAATGAATGTCAGACATTGCTTTTCAACCATGCTTCAACAGAATTATTTTAAAAAATAAACTCATGGAACAGGCCTGGACAAAACTGATGGTACCCCTAGAAAATACTGAAAATAATGTGACCAAAGGGACATGTTAATTCAAGGTGTGTCCACTAATTAGCATCACAGGTGTCTACAATCTTGTACAGTCAGTGGGCCTATATATAGGGCTCCAGGTAGTCACTGTGTTGTTTGGTGACATGGTATGTACCACACTCAACATGGACCAGAGGAAGCGAAGGAAAGAGTTGTCTCAGGAGATTTGAAAGAAAATTATAGACAAGCATGTTAAAGGTAAAGGCTATAAGACCATTTCCAAGCAGCTAGATGTTCCTGTGACTACAGTTGCACATACTATTCAGAAATTTAAGATCCATGGGACTGTAGCCAACCTCCCTGGACGTGGCCGCAGGAGGAAAATTGATGACAAATCAAAGAGACGGATAATCCGAATGGTAACAAAAGAGCCCAGAAAGACTTCTAAAGAGATCCAAGGTGAACTTCATGCTCAAGGGACATCAGTGTCAGATCGCACCATCCGTCGTTGTTTGAGCCAAAGTGGACTACATGGGAGACGACCAAGGAGGACACCATTGTTGGAAACGAATCATAAAAAATCCAGACTGGAATATGCCAAACTACATGTTGACAAGCCACAAAGCTTCTGGGAGAATGTCCTATGGACAGATGAGACAAAAATGAAACTTTTTGCCAAGGCACATCAGCTCTATGTTCACAGACAGAAAAATGAAGCATATCAAGAAAAGAACACTGTCCCTACTGTGAAACATGGAGGAGGCTCTGTTATGTTCTGGGGCTGCTTTGCTGCATCTGGCACAGGGTGTCTTGAATCTGTGCAGGGTACAATGAAATCTCAAGACTATCAAGGGATTCTAGAGAGAAATGTGCTGGCCAGTGTCAGAAAGCTGGGTCTCAGTCGCAGGTCATGGGTCTTGCAACAGGACAAACACAAACACACAGCTAAAAACACCCAACAATGGCTAAGAGGAAATCATTGGACTATTCTAAAGTGGCCTTCTATGAGCCCTGACCTCAATCCTATTGAGCATCTTTGGAAGGAGCTGAAACATGCTGTCTGGAAAAGGCACCCTTCAAACCGGAAACAACTGGAGCAGCTTGCTCATGAGGAGTGGGCCAAAATACCTGCAGAGAGGTGCAGAAGTCTCATTGACAGTTACAGGAATCGTTGGATTGCAGTGATTGCCATCATTTTTGTCCAGGCCTGTTCCATGAGTTCATTTTTTTTTATAATTCCGTTGAGCCTATCCCAGGACACTTGGCGCACGAGGCAGGGTACACTCTGGACCGGGTGCCAATCCATCGCAGGGCACACAGACACATACACACAGTCATACACTCATTCACACACTACGGGCAATTTTAGGGACACCAATTAGCCTAATTTGCAGGTCTTTGGACTGTGGGAGGAAACCCACCAAGCACGGGAAGAACATGCAAACTCCAAGCAAACAGAGACGGGAATCGAACCTGGCTGGGAATCGAACCCAGACCCAGGAGGTGCAAGGAGACAGTACTAACCACTACGCCACCTGACAGTTTACTAGTATATAATTAATAAATGATTAATAAATGTGTTAATGTTACGTGGGTACTCTGGTTCTCCGGTTCCTTCCACTGTCCAAAAACATGCAGATCAGGCTAATTGGCGTTGCCAATTTACAGTACCTGCAGTGTATGAATGTGCATGTCTGTGTTTACCAGAGGTCTTAGCACTATCATAAAAATGGAAATAAATACAATGGTCACCTTTGGCCTCCACAGTCCCTAGTTGGACTAGAGAGGTTCCTAGATGGATTAATAGATGAATGTTGATACAGTAGATGGTGTTATTGTTGTGGCTGATTACTGTATATTAATTCTACCTATTATCATACACAGTGCCTAAGCCATATTTTTTCAAGTGTTTCAATGTTTTCTTCCACTGGTCAAAGTTAGACATGGTCAAGACATGGGCAAACCGATAGGAAAAGGCAAAAAGTCAGGCCATCAGAAAGAAACACCTGGGTGTGTACGTGTGCGTATGTGGCCGAGTGTGTGTGTGTTGTGTGGTATGTGTGTGAGTGTACTGTGGAGTTTGCGGAGTGTTTTGCTGATTCCCACTCCGATATGAGATTCTTATGTAAGTTGACCAGTCATGTCACAAGGAATTATGTACCATTATTGCAGGAATTGTAAGACAAACAAGATCCAAAAGTGTTCAGGAAAACTGTATTCCAATTCCAATATTTATTTTTTTATTTATTTTTTTGTAGTGGTAGTCATAGGATTGATAACGTGTCAAGCTCACCACTGGTCGATTTAGAGTTATTGCAACCCCAGACAGACAGCAAGAAAGTTCAGAGAGTGTCAGAAATTTTGATTAAAATCGCTTGGTGTGACATTTACTTAAAACCAACCAAATAGTTGGATGACCATCCATCCTCTTTTTCCTAGACATGTCCACATTTTACGACCTAAAGAACTGATGTGACCAAAGTATTTCTTTGACACATAAGCATTGGTCAAACTGCTTCTCAATCATTATCTTTAGTGTGTGTAGGAGAAGACACATCAGAGAAACAGCCAAAAACTGTTCAGGGGTATGTTTGACAACAACCGGTGGACATGGAGCCTACACACAGGCTAAAAAAATGTCCAAACTCAAATGTCCAAAGCTTAATGAAGTATTATTGAACAATTTCTTGCGATTTGCAAAATGTCAGTACAAAAACATCATTTTAGGAGCTTCGGATGAAAAACTACAGGTAATGGGGACATTTTTATTTCATGTAGTCATTTCATGCAAATACATTCAACCCTGGCTTGCTCATCAGAGACAAAATGATAATATTTATACTTTTTTTCTTGGAAGGAATATTATTATTTCATGGAAGGAATTTTATGCAAAACCTAATATAATGTTAGTCATTTCTATTTTTTTTATTTTTTATTAGCGGCATACAGTCAAAGGTGGCCAAAGTACACAATTCATGTACTTGAGTAAAAGTAGATATTCCCCAGGCCAAATATTACTCAAGTATAAGTAGAAGTCCTCTATGTATATCTGTACCTGGGTAAAAGTTCCAAAAGACTTTCAAATTTACTTAAGTATCAAAAGTACTGAGCTTTTATTAGCTCACAGTAGACTTTTTCACGGCAAAAAAAAAAAAAAACATTTCTCTCTCTCTTCTATCTCTGTCTCAATTATAAATGTGCTGTTCTCGTCACTGTCTGTGAACAGCTCCTCTTCTGATTTCAAACACCTGTCACGTCTCACAGGAAAGGCAGCTCATGGAGTTATGCATAATAGTCAGTGAGCGTCTGTGAATGACGTTTGTACATTTGTACATTTGCCGGGAGGGTTGGCAGCCCACAGCAATCATTTCCATGACCATTCCGTGACCAAGTGGAGCACTCCGAAAAAATGGTCTGGTTTGATCACCAAAGGCATTCTGCTTGTTGTGACCGTGCTCCACATGTTTGGGCCATTAAAGGAGTTCCTGGGGGGCCAGATGAAGCAGGAATTCTGATAACGGCATCTGAGGCATTCTGAGGAAACTTGCTACATTGATGGTATCTACAGTAAGCCCTGGTGAAATGCTGGGATAAATGCTTATTTATTATTCTGCACAATCACTGCACAAAGTCCCAGTATTAGGAAGAAGTTTCTTTCTCATGCAGTCATCAAGCAAAATCTATATTCATGTCCACATATCTGTGAAGCTGCTAAAGTAAATGTCCATCATTAAAAGGTAAAATAAGTGAATAGAACTAAATTGCTTCTGTTTGTGTACAAGCCCGGATCACATCGACTGAAGATGTTAGGAGAACATGGTCATTTCCTTTAATTGCAGGTCTGTTGTTAGGTAATCCGTACCACATTATTTATAACATTATCACTCTTTGTATCTCTTTGTATTTTTTAGGTTGAATGGCTAAAGAACGATGAACCAGTCAGCGCACTGGTTGACATTAACGTTGACGCACGTTCAAATCACAACCTGATTATTAATGAAGCACGACTCTCGGACTCAGGAAATTACACATGTGTAGCCAGTAACATTGTGGCCAGAAGACGTAGCCCCTCTGCTACTGTTATTGTTTATGGTGAGTGTTTTTTTTTTTTCATGGCTTGTACTTCCAACTTTAATTTCCATTCCACTATTTTACAATAATAATAATAATAATAATAATAATAATAATCACAGGAAAACATGAATGGTCAAGTCTTTCCATGCATTACTCTAATGCACACTATAATAGACACTCTATAATAGACCCTCATTATTGTACATTGGTGCATATTTTAAAAGCCTGTTTCTCCTCATTGATCTGTATATCAATATTGGTTATGAATCATAATCTGTGACATGCTTCAAGGCAGATATTTCTTATTTTTCAAACAAAAACATTTCTTTGAAAAAAAAAAAGCTAATGGTTTAGTCTGAAAAGCATGATGGAGAAACCGGGGTACTGTATTTATCTACAAGAATCTTGCATCAGATGGTTTTGATCAGTTGTTCAAACAGCACAGCTAATGAGTTAATGATCCTTTCACCCGCCGCACAGCCATGCTGTACAGACTTCAAGCACCATTAGACTAAGTCTTCCAGTGGATATTTTGAAGTAGATCTTGGCTAAAGCTAGCCTGATTTAGTAGAGTGATGGCTTCAGACATGACCTGTCACAGCCTGCTAGATAGAGTAATACTAGCTCTTAATGGGGTGGTGAGACATCTTTCTCTTGTTTTTCTCAAATATTTTTCATCCATCAAGAGGTAAACTGAGAATGCAAGGACATAATTGAGTGCAGAAATGAATATTTCAGGCAAATTTCATAATGTGAAGAAGCTGTATGCAGTTTCTAGTGTAGTACTCGTCAACCTCGGCACGTTTTACCCTATTCTTCATTTACATAGTGCCACCTTCTTTTGCAAAACTATTTCTTCTGCAAAAAAGAAAAATAATTACATTATAATAGGATTAACACCTTAAAATTAGATGAGTACGAGTGAATGGTATATAGTATTTGCAACAAAATCTAACAAACGCACGCATACACACACATACACAGTACTGTGCAAAAGTCTTGCACATGAAAATAAATGTTATAGAGCAAGTATGACTTCAAGAAATATAGAAATAAAATATTAATGGCAGTAAATATATAATATGTGTAAGAATGTCTACACCAATTTTTTTCTTAAGGGTTAAAAAGCTTAATTTATTAAGGTAATTAATTAGGTTCAATAACAAATTGATAGCATTCTGACCAAATAAATTTTAGCTCATCCATAGGAGGCAGATGCGGTAGAGGTTGTTTATATCAACCATTCATCAAATTTGATCCTTTATTTTATTTTGTTAAAATACTTATTACTTCTTTTAAGGGAACAACATTTTTAAACTTTAGCTAGTGGGCATTGGCGGCTCAGTAGTAGGTTACTCGCCTACCATGCGAAAGCATCCAGCGTAAAACCTGTGCCAAGTTATGTGCGGATCAATTGGTCCGCTGTGGCGACCCCTCAATGGGAGCGGCCAATAGACTAAGAACAACAACTTGCATTTCTAGATTTTTAGCAACTGTTACAGACAATAGAGGCAAGCAGTAATACTAGTCGTCCAAAGGTGAGTTGCATGAACTTTTAACAGAGATCTACAGTATATATCAGGATTTTTCCTGCCCCCTGCTCACCCTATAAATATCAGATTAACTAGTTTTAAAATTCTTTGCCATCATCAATATCTTGCTTTTTATAACAAGTAGTGAAATTGATTACATTTACAGTACAGGTACAAAACCATTTTTATTTGGATTGATTGGAAGATATTCTAAAGCTTGGGAAAGAGAATAAGCTTGGGAAAGGTGGCTTAGGGTTGAGATTACTGGATAATATTTAAAATGGTAAGAAAATATGAAATATTTGTTTCCTCATGCAAAAGTTAGAAAAAGGAAGACAATTTTGTCTCCCTTTTCCCATGTTCCAATGTTTTTGGGCTAGTTTCAGGTCTTTTGCGTGGGTTTTGAGATGTACTTAGGCTGGAAATTTTGCGGAAACCTGTCAACAGACTTGAGGGCATACAGTATCTTAAGGTAAAACTGCTCATAGTGAGCTGCATGCTGGATGACTGTATGTCACCTTTCAACTATCTAATATGGGATTTCTCTAAAAATTCACTATATAGCCTATAGACAGTATTATGTAAATCAAGTGAGATAGTCTCTAATTTTGTCTAAGGCTATGTCATTCTTAATGGCAACCTGCCATACCAAAATCTATGGTCACAATCTACTTTTTTTTTTCTTTTTCTAAGCCATAATATTCCTTTTCATTTTTTATCTTATTTTCTTTGGGTTTGTTTTGTGAGAGCCATCAGATGACAGCATAATTTCATAGATGAAACCACTGAAGCCTATATTTCGTTCTATTTTCTTCATTATGACTTGAAAGTCTTTGGGGATTTGATAGTTCACTGTGTAAATGGTATAATTATATATCTTTCCTATCACATTATACTCCCACTTGTCAATCTCTCCTTTTTTTCCATCCTTTATTTTCTAGTAAATGGAGGGTGGTCATCATGGTCTGAATGGTCGGAATGTAGCGTGCCATGTGGCCGGGGTTTTATTAAACGCACGCGCACATGCACCAATCCAGCGCCGTTAAATGGAGGAGCGTTCTGCGAAGGTATTTCAGTACAGAAGAGCAGCTGCTCCTCACCCTGTCCAGGTGAGCTATGATGTCACTCTATATAGTATGTATATCATTACAGTATACAGTATCATTTAAAAGAGCATTGAAATTTTCAGACAGTCTCACATGAACATTGCCTATATCCATGTCTTAGACCAAACATAAGCAGACAATAGCACAGATAGACAGAATAGTTCTAACATTAAAATTCAGCTAGGACATTCATATCAAAATGACCATGTAATGGAGCTAGTTGCAGAAGGCTGGTGTACGAAGACTTCACCTTGAACCACATCAAAGAAACATGGGTCTTAATTCTCATCGGAAATTGAATCATCAAAACATCCTGTTATCATGGCATGGCAGCCTGATCAATAAGCTACACTAGACCAATTTGCCTCAGTTGTCTGGAATGATGTCTCTCGTGCTGTGTGTGTGTGTTCTTGTGTGCGTTTGTCAAGTTGATCAATGGCTAATTTAACTCTCTATTAGATAATGCTTTTGAAGCTGTAAGCTGACAGTAATTTTGAAAGAATTTTTTTATTGATTTGTGTGAAGTAACGTATTGGCCCTGTGTCTTTATAAAGCAGATACATATACATCGATCAGCGAAAACATTATGATCAATTACAGGTGAACTGAAAAACGTTGATCACCGTCTATACACCTACAAACTAGTGACAGGACCATGAGCATACGAGGCTCACCCATGCCTGGAGCACAAACCTCCTTTGTATGGAATGTGAAAATATATATGAATCAAAATGATTAAATTGTCCTTAATGAGCAAGCCGAATGCAACAGTGGCAAGGAAAAACTCCTTGAGATGGCAATAGGAAGAAACCTTGAGAGGAACTAGACTCAAGTCCACATCCCAGCAGACAAAGAGCCCAAGACTGTCAACTGGTTCTTCACATTTCCATGATCTCAGTCATATTGAACACCCACGGTGTGTGCTGGACAAATACTGTATGTCCGATTCATGGAGAACCCACCAGGCAACCCACAGCACAAAAAGGTATACTGTAGGTTAAGCCAAGTATTGAAGGAACAGATACTGTAGGTCTTAAGTTGTTGTTTGAAGATTGCCAGAAACTCACAGACATCTAGAGGACGTTCATTTCACCACCTATTTGGCGGAACAGAAAACAGCCTAGATGCACGTCTTCCTCTATCTCTGAGAGATGGTTGGACCAGCTGAGCAGTGCTAGAGGCACTGGAGGTGCCTTTGGGGGCGTGTGCTGTGGTGTCTGGCACCAGACCATTAGTGGCAGATCCTCTAGGTGCTTTGGGTTGTGAGGTGGGGCCTTCATGGATTGGACTTTTTCCCCGCACATTCCATGGAGGCTCAAGTGGATTGAGGTCTGGAGAACTTGGAGGCCTAAATGAGATCAAAAACCTTGGACTCTTTGCCTGCTAAGCCCCATACATGTCAGACTGTGATGCACTGGGTATTCCGATACCCTTCTATCATGCCCAGCAGTGACTTTGTTAGCAGTTTGTGCTACATTGGCTTTTCTTTGTAATCTTACCGGACAGCCTGGCCTTTGGTTCCCACAGGCATAGACGAGCTTTGAGTGCCCTGTCACCAGTTTACTGGTATTTAATCAATAATCAATGTTATTTAATTCACCTGGTAGTGGTGTTAGTGTTATTGGTGATAAGTGTATATACTGAAAGTTACTGTAAGTGTTTGTGTGCGCGTGTGTTTGTGTGTAGTGGATGGCGGCTGGTCTGGGTGGTCTCTCTGGTCTGTGTGCAGTTCAGAGTGTGAGCACTGGCGAGGTAGAGAGTGTGTCAATCCAGAGCCCAAACACGGAGGAAAGTTATGTGATGGAAGTGCACTGGACACGGAGAATTGCACTGGTGATCTGTGTACTCAAGGTGAGTCACCTTCATTTCCCTTCTCGTTATAATCAAGCAGGTAATCTGCAAATGAGGATTTATTTTCTCATGAACATGCTTAATAGAAATCATAATAAATATATTCATTCATCAAGTATTGTATCACCTTATCAATTTTGTGTCTTTGTCCATTTGCAGATAAAAAGCTCCTGCATGATTTGAAGGTTCCTCAAGGTAAGACTTCATTTTCAAAAGTCTGGTTTTTTAAGTGAGAACGTACTGTAAGTACTTAAACTCAAGTGCATTTTATTAGAAGCAATACAAGACGCATGGCAACTTCTATAGCAAGAATCATAGCACTGGTAAGCATAGGCAACATATTAAAATAAAAAGAAGAGAAAAACATTTGAGCAGTGTCAGATCCAGGAAAACAAATCTCAAACCAAAAACAACACAAAAGCACTACAAAATGCTAAGGAGTCATGTGCTACATGATAAAACACAGATCAAGTGAACAGAGGGCTTCATGCATGTAAAAGTATAAAAGTCTTGAGCCACCACTTAACTTTTTTGAGCCACCATATTAAGTTTAATGACATTTTATAGGTTTAGTTAAAGAATTAGGAAGTAATGTTGTACTGTGACTGGCTGCAAAGTGCCTAAAAATGCTATTTAAAAAACAGTTGTTTATGTAACACCCTCAGCAGCTACCTTATTTCCCCTCTCATCCGTTCCAATCACTTAGTATTCAGCATCATCAGTATACTAATCGCCAGCCTGATCATCTGTCATCATCTGCACCTGGTTCTCACTGGTTCATGCATCAAGTTAGAAGGTTTTATATGCTTGAATAATTCATAGGTCACAATGTGGCCTAACAAACAAAAACATTCCTCTAAAACTGCTGAGGTACAGGGACTGGAGTGAAAATTAGGGCCAAAAACTTGTCAAAAATGAGAGCCAAAAGGTCCTTCAGGAAGCCTGGAGAACTTTTTCTCAAGACTACTTTAAAATACAAGAAAGTCTGTTTCCTTGGATGCAAAATATGGATAAATGAGGGGTGACTCACAGTAGTGTATAACTGAGTTTAAAACAGAGAATAATGGAGAAACATACCAGCACTCTCAGAGTTGGTTCAAGTTTGGCAATTTTGAGCTCTCTAGCTCCGGAAAAATCGCCTGCCTCAATTTTTTTATTTTATTTACTAGGTTCCCAACAAATTGGGAACAAATAGGTCCCTTACCTGTTTAGGAAGAAAACATGCTCCTTCAAGTTACAGTGCAGTATATTGAACTCTCATATCTATTGTTCTCCCTCTCTTAGGCTTTTGCTTCTGAACCATATTGTAGTCGGTTTTGCTTCATGCATCGTGTTTCTATCTTATCACATTGTTTTGTATCTGACTGGTTTTACTCTGATTAAACATTTCTTAAACTCAATATTGTTTTTATATCTATCTATCTATCTATCTATCTATCAGCGGAGGCAGAGGTCAGCAATGATGTGGCGCTATACTCAGGCCTGGGAGGAGGTGCGGTCGCTGTGGTGATGCTGATTGTCATTGTGACGCTCTATAAGCGGAGCCACAGTGAGTGCGGTGTGGATGCTATCGATGCTTCTGTCCTCACTGGAGGGTTCCAGTCATTCAGCTTTAAGAGCAACACACAGGGTAGGACCACTTTTAAGACTAAACTTTGTTTAAATGATTTATTTGGATAATAATACTGACTGTCTACACATTAAAGATGCATAAAGGTACAGGATGTAATATATTTTTTTAAATGCTATTGAAAGTAACTGTTGAAAAGCTGTTTTCTAACTCGAGTTGTGCTGCAGTGTTTCTCGGCGACTATACAGTGCATACACTACCTATATGCAAAATTACAGCCTTATTTTAAAATGGATTAAATTCATTATTTTCCTTAAAATTCTACAACCCAAACAACCCAAACCCATAATGACAACATGGAAGACGTTTGTTTGAAATCTTTGCAAATTTATTAAAAATAAAAAATGAAAAAAGATTCACAGCCTTTGCTCAATACGTTACTGAAGCATCTTTAGCACCAGTTACAGCCTCAGGTCGTTTTGAGTATGATGCTACAAGCTTGCTACACCTATTTTTGGGCAGCTTCTCCCATTATTCGCTGCAGGACCTCTCAAGCTCCAGCAGGTTGGATGAGGAGTGTCAGTTCACGGCTATTTTCAGATCTCTCCACAGATGTTCAATTGGGTTCTGGGCTCTGAGTGGGCCACTCAAGGACATTCACAGGGTTGTCCCGTAGCCGCTCCTTTGGTACCATGGCTGTGTGTTTACTGTAAGGTCTTTGTCCTGTTGGAAGATGAACCCTTGCCGCAGTCTATGGTTCGATCTGGCGCATGTTTTTAATCAAGAATTTTTCTGTACATTGCTGCATTCATATTTCCTCTTGATCCTGACTAGTTGAAAGTTCCTGCTGGAAAAAAGTATTCCCACAGCATGATGCTGCCACCACCATGCTTCACTGTTGGCCAGGTGATGAGGAGTGCCAAAAAGTTCAATCTTTGTTTCACTTATAATATATTACAGACATACTCAAATTTCATTAATTACTGTCAGATATGTAATGTATGGTAGTACATACACAGCCATATAATTTAAGTGTACTAAGTATACTTGATATACTTGATAGTTGTTATACTTCAGCACACAAAAGTATACTTTATACACTTAAAAAGTGTGCTTTTGTACAATTTAATTACAACTTAAATGCACTTAGTACAAAATTAGTTGTTCCAAAATAGCAAACTTCAAGAATACTAGTCATTAATCTGGCTGCATGTACACTTAAGTATGCTTTGGCATGCTAGGATTTAATATACTTAGCATACTTTTCTTTCACTTGGGAATTCAGCGAGTGGAACGCCTGATTGGTTAATATAAACGGTTGACTTGTCGCTAACTTGTGGAAAAAACGCATCTGTCTGTGGGAACTGTACACACATTATTCACGAGCACCACTTGCACATTACAGGAACTATATATATACTATATATACTATATATATATATATATATATATATATATATATATATATATATATATATACTATACTGTACATCCCCTATATAATCCTGACCTCGCTCCGGGCCATTTATACATGTTTGGGCTGTTAAAGCAGTTCCTGGGAGACCAGTGTTTCAGACATGAAGCTGACTCAAGATCAAGCATTAGTGTAGCAGGGTATTGTATTGAAAAATATAGGTGTATATACACAATCATACGTCCTGGTTTGGTTTGAACACCCCCAGTTAGCATCATATTATGATGATTTACACAGAACACACAACACTACATCCCTCTCTGACCGCTTTCTATTCAAAGTTACACAGTTAATCAATCTGTTAAACTATATTGCTATCACACTCAAAAACAAACATTAACACACACTTGTCTTACTACTATTTTGAGAACCTTCCCTAAAATATTCTAATTAATGCCTATATATACTATCCATCATCTAACCTTAACTTTAGGGGAATTTTCTTGCATTAAGAATTTCTGAATGTACTGTACAGTATGTACTACCAGGGTTGTTCCTGCCACATTAATGCCACTAATGACTCTAATCCCAGCGTCTCACTAGTGTGTGGATACCATCAAGGTAGAATGTTACTGGAATCATGATCAGACTGACTGCTTCACGTCTGAAACACTGGTCTCCCAGGAACTCCTGGACTATACGAGGCATGTGGCAATAACTCACAGCTGAAATTCTGTGATGTGCAAGTGGTGGTCGTGAATGACTGCGTGTGCTGGTCCCACAGACAAATGCTTCTCATCAGTAGGAAGTAGGCCACAAGTTATCCGTTGATTTCTGAATGTTAATGGGAACGACAGCTGTGGGCTGTAAGTCACCTCAGCTGGGATCGTTGTTCCTGGATGTACGGCCTTCTTTAAAACATTTCCACTATTCGAATAGAATGGTGCTAAGAGTCTCGTACGATGAGTAATAGAACACATCAGATGTTTTTTGGAATTTTGTTTGTTTGTCTGTTTGTTTGTGCATGCAAAAACTACTGAACACGTGTGCAATTTAATTCCACGCGAGCTAGTTTATATAATAAAATTCATAATGCAAGATGAAAGAAAGATCAAATTATAAAAGAATAAAAATAATGTCTAGATACTGTATGCTAAAGTATGTTTCATCAAACAATCTGTATATAAACTTGAGGTTAGCATCAACATGTACACTTTTTTGCACTGAAATTTAATTGCCACTTTAAAGGCCAATGCTCTAAATTCTCCCAATCCTTTTGGAGCTTTGTGCAATCATCATCTGAGTCACCTCTGTTGAATAACTTGGCGACATCTGCGAAAAAGATGAATCATGCTTGAGACCACTTCTGGCATGCCGTTAATGGAGATGATGAAGAGGGTTGGTCTAATGACAGATAGCTAAAAATGCAAAGTAAAAGTAAACATGAAATAGCAGAACGCAGTGCAGTTATTGTAGCATGTTAGCTTCGATATACGCACACTAACTGTTATAGAGTGTCAGTATATGTTTCTTAATTAACCAGCTAGATTTATTTGTGCAGATTTGTTTTGGATTGCTTTCTTTCATGTTACAGTGATTAATTTAAAAAGGTTTGTGTATGTAATTACAATAAATACAATAAAAACGGTTTAAACTTGACAGCATAATTTGTATAGAGAATTTTCAGTAACTCTGCTAATTATATGATTTGAAGCTGTTTAATAGGGATTTCCATTAGGATCAATCTTTTTGTATTTGAATGTGGACAAATTCACAAGCTCTTATGAAATATGATTTTTTCTTTTCAATTACTGTTTTTTTTTTTTTTCGTGAAACAAAACACCATTTTTTAAAATGTATTTATTCTTGAAAACAGTATAATGGCATAGAAGAACAGACGTTATTACAGCGTAGGGAAAAATAACTAAAATACAAACTATAACAATAAAAGAGCTCTGAAAACCGTATCATCTACTGGTGTGCATCAGACCTACAAAACAACGTGAACCATATAATTTCATAAGATAATCAACTCTCGCGAGAGGCTCTGAGGCTGATGCTGAGTCTCTCTCTCTCTCTCTCTCTCTCTCTCACTCTCCTTCTGTCTCTCTCTCTCTTTCTCTCTTTCTTACACACACATACACACATTAAACATGACTCTCGGTGTGCTTTGCCCAGATTTCTGGCGCTGAAGTGCCTGGCTCCGAATGCGTAGCTTGGGGATGATTTCTGTGATATTGTTGCTGTAGTACCGGAACATTTCTTCAGGGATTGTTATTGAGGGAATATAGAATTGAATCTCCCCAGCACAGCTCATTTTATCCACCTCATACAGATCATGAACAATCTGGCAGAAGAATAACGCAAAATTGCAAAGAATAAAAAAATAAATAAACAAAATAAAAAAAAGATGCCAAGGTTTTGAAATGAACTGTTTGTTAGGAGATCGACACATACTGGTGTAAACGGAAGCTGATCTATATTGTATGCCTAAAGGAGCCTTATCTCCAGTTGCATGATTACTTTTCCCCCTTTTAAAGTTTCCTTGCCTGAGAAACTAAACACTAGTGCAATGAAGCAGTCAGATACTTTTCTGTAGAACCGAGATATCACTCATACTTACTCAACTCATGATGTGCAGAATTCTATCTAAAAACTTTCACCACCATAAGGTATTGTATAGTTACTTTGCTTGCTCCTGACGACCTGCCATTTTCAGATTCTTCTGATGCTCGTATAGAGCCTCCCAGATATTAATTTGATCAATTTTAAGCTCCTGTCCACATTATACTATTACACACATCACCCACATACTGTATAACATGTATCACCCATTCCACATCACATTTAAATAAAACTCTAGCTTTAATTCTTTGCTCCTGTACACCATCATAATGGATTTGACATGAAGTTTAAACTTTCCGTTTTAATTTAATCGAATTAGCAAAAATGTTGCATTAACCATTCCAGCATTACAGCCATTTCCCCCGTTCATTTTCACAGACGCGAAAGTAATTGGACAACTGATTGAAACAGTCAGTGGCCTGTTTCCTTATTACTGTATGTCATGGACAAATTAAGAAGATCAAAGTGAGAAGATAACACTTGTTGTTTCCACTTGTTGATAACACTTGTTAAACTTGTCTTTGATATTAGTTGTTCATGGGAACTCTCAACATCAGGTCCAAAGAAGTGTTGATGCAAGTGAAGGAATCCATCACTCACTCACTCACTCACTCATTCTCTATACCACTTATCCAGTACAGGGTCAAGGGGGACCTGGTGCCTATTCAAGGAGACTCAGGGCATGAGACAGGATATATCAGTCCATCGCAAGGCATACAAGCACACACACACACACACACACACACACACACACACACACACACACACACACACACACACACACACACACTAAAAAGCTCTGGAAGACCACACGTCTTTCCAAGGAGACCCAAAACATCTAACCACTCTTGAGGAGGTTGACGTACCATAAACGTTCCTCTTGGCGTTTCACGTGGTACAAATACATATTTGCATAAAGCTTAAGTTAAAAATAATTTTAGCGCCTGAATTTTTTTTTTTACTATTTAAATTCTACCAGCGTCTTGACAGTAAAAACCTTGCTTCATAATTTTACAAACCTCTAGCATGTGAAAGGGGCCAGTTTATCACAGTATCCAAGTACAACCATCTGTACTGACACAGCATAATCTCTTTGGTCAATTTCTATACCCGTCTTCCACAAATTTCATGCTTGCATTCTTCACACAGAATCTAAAAAACTTGTGACAGCGTCTCGACAAAATGTTTCACAGAGCTTACAAGAACACATTTTTTTTCTGCTTGCTTTGTTTTAACCTGGTCATCCAAAAAGGCAATCTATCAAAAATGAGCTGGAGAAACGCAGTGTCCTGGATTTTTAGGCAGAAATATTAATGCAGGCGTCTAGAAATCAGTCATGCTTTTCAAAAAAAGATGGAGTCAGGTTAAGAAAATTTCATTTCACTTTTTTTTTTTTTTACTGTGATAAATGTGCCTCAGTTGTTTTCTTTTCTTACTCAAATGTTTTGTCTGCACACATTAATGTTTGGGAATTAAGCGAAAGCATCTAAAACCAAAACCAGTTAGCAGTTACATGGGTTCCCCAGTTAAATCAAAGCAATATGTACAGTACTGTATATAAACCTACGTACTGTATATGGGGTGTTAAATGTTTTATTCCTTTTATACCAGAGCAATTCATCAGCAGTTAAAATTTATTAATGACTTTTTAAACAGTCGTGTCTTGTACGTAGCTGCATTGAATAATAGGAAAACATCTGCAAGACAAGTTATTATCTGTTATCTCTGCATTATGGTATTATCTACAGTACATACATTATGGTATTATCTACAGTACATACTCACTGGCCACTTTATTAGGTATAACTTCCTACAGTAGTACCGGGTTAGACCCCCTTTTGACTGCTTTAATTCTTCGCGGTATAGAACAAGGCGGTGGAAACATTCCTTTTTTTGGTCCATATTGACAAGGTATCATCACACAGTTGCTAGTCAAGTGGCACATCCTTGATGCGAATCTGCCATTTACATGACATCCCAAATTTGCCTTAGTGGATTGAGATCTGGTGACCATGGTGGCCATCTGAGTCTCACTCGAACTCATTGTTACTGTATGTTCAAGAAACCAGTTTAAAATCAGTTTAGCTCTATGACATGGTGCGTTATCCTGGTGGACATAAAGGGATGGATGTGGTCAGCAGCAATACTCAGGTAACAAGGTATTATTTGAGTTACTGTTGCCTTTCTATCAGCTCAGACCAGTCTGGCCACTCTCCTCTGACCTCTGATATCGGCAAAGCATTTTCGCCCAGAAAACTGACGCTCACTGAATATGTTCTCTTTATCAGACCTTCCTCCGAATGGTTGTGAAGTTATTTTTAATGAGATATTGTTGCAGAAACTGACTGAAACATTTCCATAAATATCAATTTATCTCTATTCACAAAGTTTTCTTCTTAATGTGCTGTCTATAATAAAATGTCATTTCTACACCAAAACCTCACTTTCAAACATCAAAGTCAGGTTTCCCATCAAGGACCCAGGCCTGTATGTCAAATAGGTAATTTGCTTAGTATGAAGGCGGTACCATATCTCAAAACATTGTTCTTGAGTACCATTTACTGTACTGTATGTGTACTTGCTCAGGTACTGTTTGCATCAGGTATGAAAGCTAACTGTATCAAAACAAAGAAGTGGACTGCTAATTAGAGTGTGATGTCAGCAGCACCGGTTTAATTGCCTATCAATCAGAAAGGCAGGCGCGTGAGTCATTCTACAAAATATCAATGTTATTAGACATAGCGTGAAGGGTGACTCCTTTGTACGGCCTTGGGATCTTGAGATTTTACATGCTTTTCTACAGTGGAACAACATCATAATTGCTGTGTCTCATCTTTTTATTTATTGGTGGATTGCAATCCAAGTACATTGGTACCTTGACATTCAAATGCCCTGGCTTGTGAATTTTCACCTTAAGGACTAGAATTTAGCAGGAAATTTGCCTCAGCATGTGAAGCATTTACGGTATATGAGCAAACAAGCCATTCGCGTGTACCTCTACTGTGTTTGCAAGTACATCCGGTTGCACAGTATATGAAAACTTTTTTTTTTTTTTTTTTTTGCACAAGATTTAGTAAAGAAATAGCACCATGGGTTTCAAGAATGTTATCAAGCACATCTGCAAGTAGAAACCGGAGACAGTTTCATTTTCATTTTTAAAATAGCCAGTGCCAAGAGGAATCATGAATTAAGGATAAGTGAGGGTTAATGTCTATTTATTTCATATTTTACTTAATTTACCAAATATTACAAATATTTAGATTGTTTTTATATGCAAATTATTATATTTTTGGGATTTGGTAATATTGGTAATATTTTTTATATGGCTAGAACGGATTATCTGATTTACATGATTTCCTATAGGAAAATGCATTTCGCAATACATAATTTCGCCTTAAGGACTAGCCTTCGGAACGGATTAAATTCGTCTGCCGAGGTACCACTGTAGTTGCCTACCTCCACTCAGTGTATCTGTGTGTATAGATGACGTGTGCTCCTGTATGAAACAATATGAAAACGCCCCTAAATGTTTGCTTCACTCATGGCACTGTGATCACATTACTGTTTCATTAAAATGTTTGCAGAAAAGTAGAATAATGATTTTATGGCATATGCAAATACAAAGTATGACTCTAGAGCAGGTGTAGCTGTCATTTTAATAGGCATTTTACTTAGCCTGCAGGATCAGGCTCTTTGGTTTAATTTCTTTTTCCTTCTAATGGGCTCCCATTGAAGACACAGTGTAGGTGATTTACATCACAGCAACTCAATTTTATGACGTCTAAAGCATTCATTATTTAAAGACTTCTAGAAGTGTCAAATTAATGTGTTTTTTCATGCGAATATTTCCTTAGTATTGCATTTGTTGGTGGTAGCTGTAGTAGTAGTAGTAGTAGTACTAGTAATATAGAAATGTGTCCCTAAATCCCTCTTCTGTCTATCAATATCTCTTCTCCAGGTAATCCGTTACTGATGAATCCAGGTCGCTCCGTGTCATATTCAAGCCCCATGTGTTTTCCTGACTCTGTGGATAAAGAGCTCATTTTCCACCCACTACCTGATGTCAAGGTCAAAGTTCACAGTTCCCTCATGATGTCCCTGGGTATGACAGAGGGAACGGCCCCACACTCAAAACCTCCACACCTTGCATTTGCCCATGATGGTACAATCATTGGGAAAAGCATGAAGGCAGATTTTCCAATGGCTGTACCCAATAGCATGCCTATACTCAAGACCAGTGGGCACTTTGGGCACAATGGAGGGCGACTTGTGCTGCCAAACACAGGTGAGTGTATGTGTGTGTATGAATGTGAGTCATCAAAGTAAAGTGTGTATACTGGTGCAAATACTGTGTGTGTGTGTGTGTGTGTGTGTGTGTGTGTGTGTGTGTGTGTGTGTGTGTGTGTGTGTGTGTGTGTGTGTGTGTGTGTGTGTGTGTGTGTGTGTGTGTGTGTGTGCGTGTAAATGGGTCTGCAGGTGTGAGTTTGCTGATTCCTCACGGCGCAATTTCAGAGGACACAAGCTGGGAAATGTACATGGGCATCAATCAGGAAATCACCTGGTAGGCACACACACACACACACACACACACACACACACACACACACACACACACACACACACACACACACACACACACAAACAAACAATTTAACTGCTGTTTAATTGTATAAATCCCATTATGCTAGCATCTGTTTATTAGTGCATGTGTTTAGGGACTAAACTCATTCAGGGATCTACAGCAACCAAGGCTGATAGGTAGGTAAGTAAGGGAAATATGGAGGAAATCCACACACATGGGGAAAACATGCAAAAATATACAAGAGGCAGTCATAAAATTGTTATTATCGTATGAAAAAATGGAAAATATTTGCTAAGATTATGTCTCTGGAAATGACTATGTTCATGAACATTTGCTCTAGTTTAAGACACCTGTGATATAGTTTCGCATGGTGCTGTTAGAGGGTCAAAACCAAAGTGGTGCACCTGGTTGAAAAAATTGCACAGCACCTTCTACATGACAACGCATCAACCCATTCAGCTCATGAAATGGTGAAACTTTCAGGCAACTTGGGCTACGAAATGCTGATCCCAGGAACACTGAACACTCTCTCTAACACCTAGTGGGTTATACTGGCATGCCTAAATGCAGATTTTTTGGCCAGTAAGAGAACCACAGAAACATCATGTAATACACAGAGACTAACCCAAGCTTAGGATCGAACTCCAGTCCCTGACGCAGTGAGGCAGCAGTACTACCTATTGCACTTCTGTTCCATGACTTGTTTCAGTCGATTTAAAGCACATCCATAATTTTTTTTGCTGCATCAAGACTTTGTACTCAAATCCACTAAGCTCAAAAAGACACCCTAACACATCCATCCGGCCACCTGTCGATCAAACTGTAACCATTCAACACAGCCGTCATTCAAAATTGTATCAGCTAAAGCGGAAGGCTTGTGAATGATGGGCACTTCATTCAGGGAGGAACATGTCCGTATGAAAGCAAAAAGAGTATGGAGAGAGAGAGGAACGAGGAAATGAGAGGTGAGGGAGAGAATTTGTGGGGGGAAAAAACGAGAGAGAAATAGAATAAAAGGGACTTGGAAAGTGTTAAAGCAGCAGATGGTATGCAGTACTCTTGAGACTCGATTGTTTTGCCTGCATGTTTGTGTAGTAATTATATAATCAATTTGCATATTTGCATTCATTATCATAATTAACACTGTTCATATGCAATAATCAGTTAGATATTGCATGCACGGTCACAGAAAGAGAGAGAGAGAGAGTAAATGCTAGAGTTTAGATGTAAAATTATTACCTGTCATCTAAATTACATGATTATATTAAACATTACACCGATCAGCCATAACATTAAAACCACCTGCCCAAGCTTGTGTTGGTCCCCTTGTGCGATCAAAACAGCTCCACAAGACTTTAGAAGGTCAGCTGTCCTGTATGTCGCTAGATTCAACCTCCATGGATTGGACATGTTTGTCCAGCACGTTTCACAGAGACTCGACTGGAATGAGATCGCTGGAATCGAGTCAACATCTTGAACACCATCTTTCCCATGTTCCTTCAACCCTTCCTGAACTATTCTTGCAGTCTGGTAGTGTTCAAATCTGGAAAATCTGCCATTAGGTAGTGCCATTGCCAGGACGGTGTGATCTATCGAGTCCATTCCTTCGTCGGACAGTCATGATTTGATAGTATACTGTAATTAAAAAACGTAATGTTATGGTTGACTGGGATATACTTGAGTGCATGTTTTTTTTTTTTTCTGTAAATACAGTATGTTCAAGTCTCGTGATAAAATTTCTCATGAGTGAGGGCATAAAAATGTTTTACAGAAGACGTCAAGCACAGTACGGTGATGAAACTCTTAGCCGCAATAAAACATTTGAATGGTGCAAATATTTTAAAGATGGCTGTTCGTCCATGATGACAACCCCAACCAAAGAGGCTCTGAGCCCACTGCAGTCATTCCTGTGAATATTTAGGGAGTGAAATGCCTGATCATTGAAAATTGGATACTTTCACCAAATTGCGGAAGAGACGCATCTGTTTTTGGCAACTGTACATACAATCATTCACAACCACCACTTGCACATTACAAGACCTCAGCTGGAAGTTATTGACATACCCTCTGTACAGTCCTGATTTCACTCCCAAGTCATTTCCATATGTTTGGGCCATTAAAGGAGTTCCTGGGAGCAGATGTGATGCAGGCAATCTAATCATGGCACCCACAAATTGAGAAAACTTCTACATGGCTACCAAGCGCTAGTGAAACACAGGGATATGTGCATTGTGTATTCTGAGCAATCAAAAGTCCTGGATTAACATGAACTGCCTTCATTAATTGTTGCCTTCTTTAAAGAGTGACAAATACAAAATAAGACTCTAATTACTGTTTTATTTGTAATATATATATATATTTATATATATATATTTATATATATATATATATATATATATATATATATATATATATATATATATATATATACACACACACACACACACACACACACACACACATACACACATATACATACAAGTATTTCATTAATAGTTTACTGTAGTGACTATTCATTCGTTCCTGCTGTGTCCATGCCTACTTACCTATAAATTTTTACAATTTTTACTGTGGCATAGTCCTCTAAACACCAAATTAATATGTTCAGTAATTAGGAAGGAGTCAAAAGCAGAATCTGTTTTTATGATCTCTGACAGCACTAATACTAATTGCATTATTGAAATTGTTTCAGTTCCTATCATTAAAATGTGCTGTAACTGACCTTTAGCATTGTTGCAATCCATTCTTCACACCACCATAGTTAATAAACATTTCTTTTACGGATAAGCACAAGGACCACACACACCCACACGCAAACTGTTTATATATCGACTTGCAAATGTGTTGACCTTTATGCGGAGTAATTAAGCTTAGTAAATTATTAAGGCTGCCTTTGTCCCAGTCTTCGCCATATAGAAATGTTAAAAAAAAAAAAACATGCAATATTTTCTGCTGGTAAACAAGCATGATCTTATAATATCTAGCTAATGCATGTTCAAAGGTTAGTACACCCACTTTTAATTGTATGTTTTTGATCGTGAAAACAAAATCATCTGATCGTAGCAGGTCTTAGTATTATGCAAATAAAACCTCAGATGAACAACGCCATATACGTTTTTTTTCACTGTGATATTATTTTTTTAACAACAGAAATATAAAAAAAATCCTTCCACAAGATTTAAGGGGGTAAGCTACAGTGAGGTGCTGCTAATCAACAGCCCTTGATTAATTAATCAACATCATCAGACAACCACCAACACACCCCTGAAATCATTCCAGAAAATCAAGTATTTCTCACAGAAAAGTACTGCATTAACACATGTTTTGCTATACACATGTTTATTCTCTTTGTGTGTGTTGGAACAAAACAAAAAAGGGAAGAAAAAAAAGCTAATTTGATATAATGTCACACTAAACTCCAAAAATGGGCTGGACAAAATTATTGGCACCCTTAACTTAATATTTGATTGCACATACTTTGGAAAAAATAACTGAAATCAGTTGCTTCCTATAACCATCAATAAGCTTCTTACTCCTCTCACCCGGAATTTTGGACCACAAACTTTGCAAACTGCTCCAGGTCTCTCATTTTGGAAGGGTGCCTTTTCCCAACAGCAATTTTAAGATGCCTTCACAGGTGTTCAATGCGATTTAGATCTGGACTCATTGCTGGCCACTTCAGAACTCTCCAGCACTTTGTTGCCATCCATTTCTGGGTGCTTTTTGAAATATGTTTGGGGTCATTGTCCTGCTGGAAGACCCAAGATCTCGGACGCAAACCCAGCTTTCTGACACTGAGCCCTACAGTGCGACCCAAAATCCTCAGATTTCATGATGCCTTGCACACAGTCAAGGCACCCAGTGCTAGAGGCAGTAAAACAACCCAAAACCATCTTTGAACCTCCACCATATTTGACTGTAGGTACTGTGTTCTTTTCTTTGTAGGCCTCATTCCGTTTTCGGTAAACAGTAGAATGATGTGCTTTACCAAAAAGCTCTATCTTGGTCTCATCTGTCCACAAGACATTTTCCCAGAAGAATTTTGGCTTACTCAAGTACATTTTGGCAAACTGTTGCCAAAATGTTTTTCATGTCTCTGTGTCAGCAGTGGGGTCCTCCTGGGTCTCCTGCCATAGCATTTCATTTCATTTGAATGTAGATGGATAGCGCTGACACTGATGCTCCCTGAGCCTGCAGGACAGCTTGAATTTCTTTGGAACTTGTTTGGGGCTGCTTATCCACCATCCGGACTATCCTGCGTTGCAACCTTTCAACAATTTTTCACTTCTGTCCATCCCCAGGGAGATGAGCAACAGTGCCATGGGTTGCAAACTTCTTGATAATGTTGCGCACTATGGACAAAGGCAAATCTAGATCTCTGGAGATGGACTTATAACCGTGAGATTGTTGATATTTTTCCACAATTTTGGTTCTCAAGTCCTCACACAGTTCTCTTTCCCTCGTTCTGTTGTCCATACTTAGTGTGGCACACACAGACACATTGCAAAGACTAAGTGAACTTCTCTCCATTTTATCTGATTTCAGGTGTGATTTTTATATTGCTCACACCTGTTACTTGCTCCAGGTGAGTTTAAAGGAGCATCACATGCTTGAAACAATCTTATTTATCCACAATTTTGAAAGGGTGCCAATAATTTTTCCCAGACCATTTTTGGAGTTTTGTGTGACATTATGTCAAATTTGCTTTTTCCCTCCCTTTTTTGTTTTGTTCTATACACACAAAGGGTATAAACATGTGTTAATGCAGTACTTTTTTGTGAGAAATCATGATTTTGCCAACAATTTTGGCCATGTCTGATTAACGATTTTCACTGTGCTATTATTTACTTAACCAAAATAAAGTAAAAATAAAAAAGCATTTCACAGTCTGGATTTTAACTAGGCTTAAAGCCGTCGTTCTTTTCTTTTTCCACCATTCTTATATAGATTTACTGGTGTGCTTCATATCACTGTCCTCTTGCATGATCCAATTTCCCCAAGCTTTAGCTGTCAGACTGATGCCCGTGCAGTTGCCTCTAGAATAATCTGGTGCACAGAGAAGTTCATAATCAACTCAATGACTGCAAGGTGCCCAGGTTCTGTGGCTGCAAAATAAGCCCGGATCATCACCTCTTCACTGCTGCGCTTGACAGTGGTTATGATGTGTTTCTGCTAAAATACTGTTTTCTTCAAACGTGGTACTAAGCATTAAAGCCAAACAACGTTCTCCTGGCAACCCACCCAAACAAACCGTATTTATTTGGTCTTCTTCTAAGTGTGCTGTCATGGACGTTAACATTTAACATGCTCAATAAAGCCTGTAAGGGGGGCTTGCGGTGAATGTACTGGGACACCCACAATTACGAAGACTGGCAACTGTCTTGAATGCTTTCCGCTTATGAATAATCTTTGTCACTGTAGAGCATTGAGCTTCAAATTGTTTGGAAATGGTTTTATAATATTGATTTGCAGCAACAATTACTTATACAATTATGTAAACCATTGCTTATGTCTTTCACTCTTGGTACTGTGCTACACACCTGAATGCTCCAGCCCAGCAAACTGCCAAAACTTGAGCAGGTCTGCACACCTTCTGATGATCAGTTAAACAAGGGCTGATGATTAGCAGTACTTAATTGAATCTTAAATCCTGTGAAAGCAATAAGGGGGTATTTAGCATTGCCCACTTTTATTTTTACTTTTTGGCTTGATTTTTGTTCAATTATATGTTGTTTGTCTGAGGTTGTATTTGCCTACAGACGGCTATAATTAGAGGATTTTTATTGTGTTTTTACACAAAATTAAAACAAATCAAATTTAGCACGTTTGTTCAATGGCCCTGCAAGTATTGACGGACATTGGTTTCCTTTTTTTGTCTTTTTTAAGGCATCTAAATGTTATAGGATGGTTTCTACTTCCTTTCATTCCAGATCGCTCATGCCCTTTCTTTCAGAGCCTTGGATTTCCCCTTTTGCTTATTTCCTTGGTGAGTAGAAAGAGCCCAGCCCTACAGTACCTCTCCAAATAAATAAGGCAGCTAACTTTTCCCCAAAAAAAACAGGCAACATCCACCAATCAGCCATACTGTAACATTAACTCCATTAACATTAAAGCCTAAGTTTTGGCTTCCCCTTGTTCCACGAGGGTGGCTCTGGCCTCCTGGGACATGGCTCCACAATACCTCTGTGGGAGTGCTGTCATCTTTGGGTGATGTGGACTGCGGAGATCGGATTGGTATCTGCAGCGTTTGAACAGGGTGGCCTTGGCTCTTTTCCAGTGGGAATGGATGAGCCCTGGGTGCTCACAATCCTTTCACCAGTTTGCTGTTGTGTAGCTGAGGATCAATGTTAAAGTTACTGTCACCTGGCAGTGGTTATAATGTTACGCAGTGGCGGCTGGTGCAAAACGTTTTTTGGGGGGGGGGGGGGTGCAAACAAAATTAAAATGAAACTTTTAATACTCGCCTGTAAATAGCCATTTATCAGGTGATTATGCATCATTACTACTAGCATAAAATAAAGACATAACTCACATCGCATACAGTCAGCCAGCTCCGCTTGCCATAAGAAGTGCTGGAAGACTCGTTGAAAATGGTCCAATCACATGAGCCCAAATATTTAAAAACAATATTGATTCGCTAAAAACAAAAGTGGGTGGGTTCAGGGCGCACAGTGCTGCGCCCGAAGGATGATTTGACAAAATCCAGTCAGAGCTCAGCCTCAAGTCACATGCTTTTCAAAAATGTATGTGCCTACATAGACATTCGTTTGTCCGGCGCCCGGCATATACACGAACACAAATAAACGTAATACAGTTTCGATTTTTTTTAATTGCAAATAAATTATAGTAAGAAATACAGTGGAATATTGTGACTAAATGACTTTATTTTATTATTAAAGTAAGTAATTATTATGTTAAATAATTACATGATAAAGGAGCATTCTTCTCTGCTTAACTTTAAGGGGGGGGGGGGGGGGGGGGGGGTATATGAATATAGTATATGTATATATGAATCCAAAATCACACAGATGTCTATCTGGATGGTGATACAATCATCAGATCACTGCAGAATTAAGGGAAGAGTGACAAAAAAAAAACAATAGCTTCAAAAGTAATCCTGTCTGAATATGGCTTGTTCACACCTTTTTTATTATTTTAGTGAAGGAATTTCTTTTCTGTGAAACTACTGAAACGACAGGTTCATTATGCACCATTTCATTATTTTAATATCAAGTTGGGTATAATTTTGTGGGAAAACAGAGTTTCCCCTGTAGACTGTTCAGACGGATAGAGGGACGAATGGACAGATGAGTACTTTTTTTAAACCCAAAAGGAAATTAGATTGATACTTGATATCAGTCAGCTCACAAATTCTAAAAACATAAAACAAACAAAAAAACAAACAAGGCATGTGAGGATATTACAAGCCTGAGGTTAAATTAAAAAAATCTCTGAGAAAAATAATTTATCTTGCTTACTCTAGAAGGTGCTGTGATTTATTTCTTTCTTTCAGAAGCTGGCAGTGCAAAAATGATACGTCATATTAAAAATATGTTTAGGATGCACAATGACATTTGTTTCCGTGGTGGTCTTTCTGTGTAGCATTTTGTATATTTTATTAAGGTAAAAATATTAATGCTTGATTTGACATCACTTCCTTACAAAAGTCAAAGTGCATAGTCAAAGAAATAATGTATAGTCCATTGTGCACAAATCATTGGCTTAGTCATCTGGAATCTGTGATGATAGAGTGTGTTTGTACCTTTTGAGTACTAAATATTATTGGACTAAATATTACATTAAGTTATAGTCTTTCTTTCTTATAATTTCTGTTTTCAGTGCCCTTTGTGATGATGAGGTTCTTTTGGGTCCGGAGGTCTCATTTGGTCCACCAGGTGTCATCTTATCATGTCCTGTTGCCATGACAATATCACACTGTGCAGATGTCTCAGAGGACTGGAGTGTAAGACTGAAGAGACAAACACATGGAGACAACTGGGAGGTTAGAGATTTATTATTATTATTATTATTATTATTATTATTACAAACTGCCATAATTGTTTTTTCTAACTTCAGTTACATGATTAAATAAGGCTGTGACTTCCATCATTGTTTTCCAAGATAGTGGTACAAGTTTGAAAATAATTTGATGGAAGTAGAATCATTTTTGCCTAAAGGACACAATTTCATTTCTGCACTAAAATGTTTCTGGGTCAGCCTATCTAACTGTGATTTTTTTTTTTTTTTTTTATGACTCGATAAACCTGCTCATTTGTTCTTTTTTTTTTTGTGTAAACAAATATGTAAAGGAACTAAGAAAACATATTTTATTAAGGTTAAAATGATGTGTTGTTTGATTTGATCTGACCAGTTTCAAGGATCACATCTTTTCCGTAAAGGGAAAAAAAAAAATCCTTTGTAAGCAGTTATGGAGTAATTTCAATCCCTTGAGCTGTTTAACAGGCAACATTTATATTTCTGTTTTATTTATCTAGCATATACTTTATTATATATTATTATAATCTCACTGCAGAGGTGGAAAGTAACGAATTACATGTACTCGTGTTACTGTAATTCAGTAGTTTTTTTTTGTGTACTTCTACTTTTTAAAGTAGTTTTTAAAATCTGTAATTTTACTTTGACTTAAATATGTTTTGTTTGAAGTATTGTAATTCGCTACATTTTAAATCATATGTGCTACTGCGTAAAACGAATGAAAACGCAAAAAATATTCTGCTTTGTATAAATGCTCCGTTGCACCCGCATGTGTGTATCGTGTCCTGGTCGCGCGCCGCTCCAGACTCCACTCCAGACTCAGTCAGGTTTTCTGACTGTCTCCACATTGGCATCTACCTGACCTTCCACACGGTTGTGTTTTTTTTTTTTTTTTTTTTTTTTGCAGGTAATCTAACTACTAAATATAAATACCATAGTTTATTATTTTGGCCAGGGTCCACCCTGAATCTGATCCTCCTCCTGTTTGTGTGTGTGTGTGTGTGTGTGTGTGTGTGTGTGTGTGTGTGTGTGTGTGTGTGTGTGTGTGTGTGTGTGTGTGTGTAAAGCAATACAAACCTCATTATTTCATCAGTTAATGAGTGGAGCTAGTTCTTTCTGCCATATACCACCATTTCCATACAGTTTATAATAGAACCCTAAACCATTCTTTTGCTGTACGGCCTGACACTAGACTGGGACGTAACCCCATAATTAAGTGACCACTTTGATTTTCAAGCACAAGAAAGACAACAGCTTTATTATGCAAAGGTGTTCCTTCAGTTAAAAACAACTAGTTTGAGATTTATATCTGCTCATTTTTTTTGAACTACGCTAGAATACCTCATCCCACCCCCGCTGTTAAAAAAAAAAGTAACGTTTACTCTGAGTAAATTTTTTATGAGGTACTTTTTACTTTTACTTGAGTAGGTTTTTATAATGGTAACTTTACTTATACTTCAGTAACAATTTCACTGAAGTAACAGTACTTTTACTTGAGTACAAAATTTTAGTACTCTTTCCACCTCTGTCTCATTGAGACTAATTAAAAATCTACCCTATTTTACATTAAGCTGTGCTGTTTATCTATAAAATATGTTCCATATTGATTAATACCCTGATGCTAGTAACACTTTGGCTTTTTGTACCTGCTACTATAATAACTCCATGTTTCCTGTAATGACCTGAATGTACAGAGGTGTTCATTGAAGTAATTGAAGTGTTTTTATGCTTTAATGTGATTTCTCATGTTTCTATAGCAACAAATCATTCAAAGAGACTTGTGTTGTGGAAATGATCAAAGGCTAAAGTAAACAAATTAGAAATATATATATATATACACACACACACGTGGACAAAATTGTTGGTACCCTTCGGTCAATGAAAGAAAAACTCACAATGGTCACATAAATAACTTTAATCTGACAAAAGTAATAATAAATAAGAATTCTATGAATGTTAACCAATGAACCAAGTCAGACATTGCTTTTCAACCATGCTTCAACGGAATTCTAAAAAAAAATGAACTCATGGAACAGGCCTGGACAAAAATGATGGTACCCCTAACTTAATAGTTTGTTGCACAACCTTTTGAGGCAATCACTGCAATCAAACGATTCCTGTAACTGTCAATGAGACTTCTGCACCTCTCTGCAGATATTTTGTCCCACTCCTCATGAGCAAGCTGCTCCAGTTGTTTCCGGTTTGAACGGTGCCTTTTCCAGACAGCATGTTTCAGCTCCTTCCAAAGATGCTCAATAGGATTGAGGTCAGGGCTCATAGAAGGCCACTTTAGAATAGTCCAATGTTTTCCTCTTAGCCATTCTTGGGTGTTTTTAGCTGTGTGTTTTGGGTCATTGTCCTGTTGCAAGACCCATGACCTGCGACTGAGACCCAGCTTTCTGACACTGGCCAGCACATTTCTCTCTAGAATCCCTTGATAGTCTTGAGATTTCATTGTACCCTGCACAGATTCAAGACACCCTGTGCCAGATGCAGCAAAGCAGCCCCAGAACATAACAGAGCCTCCTCCATGTTTCACAGTAGGGACAGTGTTCTTTTCTTGATATGCTTCATTTTTCCGTCTGTGAACATAGAGCTGATGTGCCTTGGCAAAAAGTTCCATTTTTGTCTCATCTGTCCATAGGACATTCTCCCAGAAGCTTTGTGGATTGTCAACATGTAGTTTGGCATATTCCAGTCTGCCTTTTTTATGATTTGTTTTCAACAATGGTGTCCTCCTTGGTCGTCTCCCATGTAGTCCACTTTGGCTCAAACAACGACGGATGGTGCGATCTGACACTGATGTTCCTTGAGCATGAAGTTCACCTTGGATCTCTTTCGAAGTCTTTCTGGGCTCTTTTGTTACCATTCGGATTATCCGTCTCTTTGATTTGTCATCAATTTTCCTCCTGCGGCCACGTCCAGGGAGGTTGGCTACAGTCCCATGGATCTTAAATTTTTGAATAATATGTGCAACTGTAGTCACAGGAACATCTAGCTGCTTGGAAATGGTCTTATAGCCTTTACCTTTAACATGCTTGTCTATAATTTTCTTTCGAATCTCCTGAGACAACTCTTTCCTTCGCTTCCTCTGGTCCATGTTGAGTGTGGTACATACCATGTCACCAAACAACACAGTGACTACGTGGAGCCCTATATATAGGCCCACTGACTGATTACAAGATTCTAGACAACTGTGATGCTAATTAGTGGACACACCTTGAATTAACATGTCCCTTTCATTGATTAACATTGACTTGACTTTCATTGGTTAACATTCATAGAATTTTTTTTAATTATTACTTTTGTCAGATTAAAGTTATTTATGTGACCATTGTGAGTTTTTCTTTCATTGACCGAAGGGTACCAACAATTTTGTCCACGTGTGTATATATATATATATATATATATATATATATATATATATATATATATATATATATATATTTCTAATTTGTTTACTTTAGCCTTTGATCATTTCCACAACACAAGTCTCTTTGAATGATTTGTTGCTATAGCATACACCACCACATTTTAAAATGATGGAAAAGGTAGGAATAGGAACAACATTTGTGAAATGTTTAAAGAAATGTGATTGCATTAAGAAAAATGTGGCTGTGTTTCAACTTGATTGTTTTACAAATATTCTAAACACATCAGTCACACTTGTAAATTGCTACAGTATAAAATAAATAAAATATATTTGAGATATATGAGGGCTTAGCTCTTACCACTGTTGTCTCACAACAAGGGTTAGAGGTTTGAATATCACCTCCAGTCTGTGTGCATGTGCTCCCTATGTTTTGTGGGCACTCTGGTTTCTTCCTACGGTCTCCAGACAATAGGCTGATTGGTGTTTCCACACTGCCAGTGGTGTATGATTGGGTGTGTTAGTGTGTATGTGGCCTGCCATGGTTTGCCAGTCTATGCAGGGTGTGCCCTGCCTTGCGCACTGAATGCTCAGAGATGCTCAGACTCCTGGACCTCCTGGATGTACTGATCATTCTTAAAAAATGAAAGCATTAATCTTTCAACATGTTTGTGTATTTATTTTCACAGGATGTAATGTGGATGAAAGAAGAGAGCTCTTCATGTTACTGCGTGCTTGAGTCACAGCGCTGCTTTGTGCTTGTGGATCAGCCAGGTCGTTATGCTCTGGTTGGAATGCCGGTCAGTGAATCTGCTGTGAAAAGGCTTCGTATTGCGGCATTTGGAACCTTGGAAGGCGGCGTATACACTCTTCGCGTTTACTGCACGGACGACACACCGCATGCCTTCCAGGTAACATGCAAAAACCCAAACACTTTCAACTGACAAGTAATCAAGAAACCCAACATCTGAAAAGAATTTAAATAAAATAAAAACCTCCCGACACTGGTGAACTGAAACTGAAATCTAAACTGAACACTCAGAAATTTCAGCTGTGCCTAATACTCAGCAAAACCATTAATAATTTACGTTAAATCAACTCAAAATGTCATCAATGATCATCTTGAGAGGTATGTTTACAACTTTGTTCTACTTGTAACTTGTAGTATACTGTAGCTCTGTGAAGTAGTGGATAGTATGGCCAGTTATCTTGATATGGGTATAGACAAGTAGTGTTCAAGATTTTTGATTGCGCAGAATAACAGAACACAGTTATGAGAGTTAAAACTATCTTAATTTCACTATATAATCCTTTTGCTACACTAAGGCACTTCTCCCAGTGTTTCACTAGTGCTTGGATACCATCAAGGTAGAAAACTGTCTCTGTACGCCAGATCCATGATCAGACTGTATACTTCACGTCTGAAACACTGGCCTCCCAGAAACCCCTTCAATGGCCCAAAAATGTGTAAATGATGTGACGATAACTCAGCCGAGTTCAATGTGGTGCAGTGGGCATTATGAGGATGAAGTGGTGCATTGTCCTACAACAACAAAACGCCTTTGGTGATCAAAGACAGTAACTGTCAGTCGGTTCACAAGAAATTTCATCACAAATCCCTGTTTGACTTGAACGCCCCTCGTGCATCATATCGCCAAAAATGTTTTTTTTTTACACATCTCCTGTTTATTCCAGGTACATTCATTTATTTAACAAGTTAAACAAAAGTTAGTTATGCCTAATACCTATCATTACACTGAAAGCCACCTCAGGAAGACCCTCACTTTCATTTTCCAATACGTGTTATACAGCTGTGGGCAAACGTTTTGAGAATGACACAAATATTAATTTTCACAAAGTCTGCTGCACAACAGGATGCTACTGTTGGCATGACACAGGACTGATGATAGCGCTCACCTCATCCATTTCAAGAAGGGCAGCAAAGAAGCCACTTCTCTCCAGGAAAAACATCAGGGACAGAGTGGTATTCTGCACAGGGATATAGGGATTGGACTGCTGGGAACTGCGGTAAAGTCCTTTTCTCTGATGACATTTCTTTGGGAAAAGTCATTTTCATCTTTCCCTTTCCGATTGTTTGGGGCGTCCGGAGAAGAAAAGGTAAGGGTTACAAACAGTCCTGTGTCATGCCAACAGTAAAGCATCCTGAGACCATTCATGTGTGTGGTTGCTTCTCAGCCAATGGAGTGGGCTCACTCACAGTGTTTTGAATGAATCAAGAATGGTACAAAAGCATCCTCCGAGAGCAGCCTTTCCCAACCAACATCAAACAAACTGTTTCAAGCATGGTGGAGCTTCTTGCCATGGGAAAAGTGATAACTAAGTGGCTTGGGGAACAAAACATCGAAATTTTGAGTCCATGGCTGGGAAACTCTCCAGACCTTCATCCCATTGAGAACATGAGGTCAAGCCTCAAGAGGCAGGTGGACAAACAAAACCCCACAAATTCTGACAAATTCCAAGCATTGATTATGCAAGAATGGGCTGCCATCAGTCAGGATGTGGCCCAGAAGGTGATTGACAGCATGTCAGGAGATGTCTTGAAAAAGAAGGTTCAACATTGAAAATATCGACTCTCTGCACATTTCTAATTGTAAATAAAAGCACTTGGGATTATGAAATGCTTATAATTATACTTAACGTAACATTGGGCAAAAAGATCTAAAAACACTGAAGCAGCAGACTTTGTGAAAATTAATATTTGTGTCATTCTCAAAACCTTTCGCCATGGCTGTCCATTATGCAATACCACTTCATACAGAAGTAATCTGTCAGCTTTCCTCCTCTCTCTTTCTTTCAAGCACACTTCCCAATACTTCCTCACCTGTGTTCTCTCTTATGTCACACCTGCAAACTATAACAGTTGTCTTGCCATCAGAGATCCCGTAGCCTGAATTTCAGTTCAGGTGCCATGTCTACACTCGCTTCACTAATTTACCATTAGATGCCTTATTGCAGTATCTTTCCAATCTGTTATTCTGAGGTGTCTTTGGAAGTCAATTTTTATATTCTGCACTTGGGAACAATCATGTGGCAGCAATCATGCCTGGTGTGAAAGCAGCCGTAATGACCAGTGTATAATGAGCTAAAAGCATGTGATATTAAAAGGTATCACTTTTTTTATGGAACAAAACCCTGGAAAATCCGTTGCATGTGGAATTTATTGTACCCTGTATCCTGTTTAATGTGTGTATCTCTGAAGGCTAGGTGTTCGACTTTATTGAAGGCATCAAAGGTATGCTGCTATCGTCTTTCCAAGGACGTCATTTTGAAATTTTGAAAAGACTCGAGACCGGGCCAATTCTTAGGTTTAATTAAAATATATTGTAGCACAAAAAAAGCTCTACGATTTTTAACACATTTTCAAAAGACTTAACTTGTCCTTTACACATCCATCTTTTTTTTTTTCTTCTTTTTCTTTTTAATCAAAACCAGTTAGCAGTCACATGGCACATCAGACATGTCTAGTATGGCATTCTTTATTTAAGTACTGTAAAAACTTGATTTATTTACATTCAGATTGTCAGTTGTTCGTATCATGCACATTACTACAAAACATTTCATGTTTAAGCCTGAGGCTCTACGGCATGACTTTTCACCGCTTCACAGAGAGGTAATATAGTAGGCACTCCAAGGTGCAGTTTGCATGATGAGATACAACCATGGAAAATTTAACATGAATTTCAGAAGCACTGCGAGCATATTTTTCAACTGCATCAATCTGCATTCCTACAGTACATCTCAGCCCTCAGTCTCACCTATTCCCTCAATCTCAACCTGTATTTCCTTGTTACTTTCTTTTCCTTCTCCCCACCCTCCCCCTTCTCACTCACTCACTCGCCCGCTCACTCTTCCCCTTTCCTGCATACACCCTCCTTTCAATTCCAATTAACCTTAAGTTCGCTCGCTCTTTCGCGTTTCTCTTGTGTGTAGGAGGTGTTGTGGTTGGAGCGTGCTCAGTGCGGTCGTCTCCTGGGAGAGCCTTGCACTCTGTTCTTCAGTAGAAGTTCCTCTAACCTGCAGATCTCCATCCAGGATGTTTCACCCCACTTCATTTGGAGCATCAAACCCTTCGCCACCTGCCAGGTCCCACCTTAATCTATGCATATTCATTACACTGTGGAGTGTGTACAGCATTAATATGCAGATTTTCTTGCAAATATTCATACGCTAGCGGGACCTTTTTGTTTGTTTGTTTTTTACATTATTTAATATGTAAAGATAATAATGCAAGAAGTCATAGAAACACAATATGAAACACACACTGGAAATGAATGGACACTTTTTGCTTTGCAATTTCTTGTACGCCACAATGAAATATGCGTTATAATGTATCTGTTATGAGCCCGGAACACATCCCATTGTGCCCTTTCATTCATATTTTATACAGTAACAATTCAGGTTTCCTTATGCACAAATTAACAGTAATAACAGCTGGTTGAATAGTTGTGCTGGGAGCAGTGGAGGAGAGAAATTAAGAAGAAGAAAAAAGTCATCAAGGAAGGAAATTACTTGAGAGAACATGTAATAGGAAGAAGGAAAAAGAAGTGTTGATTGATTCTATTCTTGTAAGGACCTTCCACTGGGGTAATTATTAGTAAAACTAATTAATGCTATGCTTACAAATCTAACCCCAACCTTCACCTCACTAAACAAAGCACACAAACACATGCTAATCGTTTTATCAGGTACACTCACAGTCGAACACCATTCATCGATACAAAGGAACACCGCTAAACAGATATGATCAGGGTAGAGGACTATTCGCAGCGTAGCACTGCTACAAAAATGCTATGTTCAGGCAAGGATGCTTGGAATTATTGGGGTTTCGAAAACTTTCCGTCCCTTTTATTACACAAATGATAAAAGTTTTAACAGCAAAATGAGAACTCCATTTTCGCAGTTTTGAGAAGTATTTCAAATTGATAGAGTATAGTTTGTGCAGGTCTTCATTAAGCAGAGGTGGGAAAAGTGCACAAATCCTGTACTTAAAAGTAAAAGTAGAGATTCCTTAGGGCAAATATTACTCGAGTATAAGTAGAAATCAATCATTTACTTGTGTAAATGTACAGACGTACTCACTAGTGATGGGAAGTCTGAATCATTTTAGTGACTCGGTTCTTTTGAGTCATTTAGTTCATTTCGTTCTTTTGATCTGAAGTAAAATAAAATGTTACAATTCCAATAAAACAGATCCCCAACACGTCTACATATACACATTTTGGCTATAGTTCCACAAATTAAAATATAACAACGCAGCTAAGGACATTTTATGATAAACCGAATGAGCAGCTCACCTGGTCCGAATCGTTCGTTCTTTTGCCACGTGACTCATAGACACTATGCAGCGCATAACACAGGAAACAGAATTGAGCGGTTCCTCTCAGGGGTCTTCTAGTCCGAGTCGTTCATTCTTTTGAATCTATTGCATTGCATAGTGTCTATGGGAGTCACGTGACAAAAGAACAAACAACTCAGACTAGGAGACTTAAAGGTAACTGCTCATTTCTGTTTCCTGTACATAACCTTCAGAGGTTTTGAGATTATTTTCGCATGCACGCCAAGTAGAAAATGAACGAATCACTCTCTGAGACTACACATTCTTCTGAGTTCAAAAGTACAGGGCTAGCATTAGCTCTTGGAGTAGCCTTTTTCATAGTAAACTATCTCACTCTCTTTCTGATTTCCTATTGTGAACGTGCTGTATTTGTCACTGTCTGAAACCAGCTCCGCTTCTAATTTCAAACACCTGTTTGGTTATCAGGCATGTCTCGAAGGAAAGACAAGTTACGCAATTATGCATAATAGTCAGCAGGTGGCGAAATTCCCACTTCAAATACTACACACCGGTGTGATTAGGTAACACAACATCATGCAAAACAGTAGTTAAGTAGGAGAACAGATATCTGCTGTAGATAAGTAATAAGTATTCTCTAATAAAACTATTTCTGTAAAGAAATACTCCAAAAAAAACCTCCACCTTTCATTGTTTTAACCGAACAGATAAACCAGTTGGCAGTTTTATTTGTGGTAATTTAAGTCAATAAGTAATTGTAGTAATTTAAGTAAATTATGTTGGTTTCAAGGTGGTGGTGTAGTGGTTAGCACTGTCGCCTTGCACCTCCAGGGTCCAGGTTCGATTCCTGTCTCTGTGTGCATGGAGTTTGCATGTTCTCCCTGTTCTTGGTGGGTTTCCTCCAGGTACTCCTACAAAGACATATAGGTTAGGTTAATTGGCTTTCCCAAATTGGCTGTAGTGTGTGAATGAGTGTGTGTATGTGTGTGTGTGCCCTGCGATGGATTGGCGCCCTGTCCAGAGTGTACCCCAAGTCTCCTGGGATAGGCTCCAGGCCCCTCTGACCCTGAAAAATGTAGAACATTTAATTCTTTGGTTGTGTTTTTGTAATGAGTCATTAGCAGCAAATTGAATAAGCAGTCTTATTTACAGCATCCTCAGCCTCCTCCTCTACCAGATTCAGCTTACCTTCAGTAGTTGATGGTAGTTATGATATTACATGTATGTGCTGTCTAACATCCATTAGTGCATTGCATATTTATTTATATCTGATTGCATATTTATATCTGCTTGCATATACAACCATGGTCACATAAAGTTGAATCAAATTCCAACCAGACATACCAAATGCAACAGTGGTTCTCATTTCTCATGTACACAAAGCCCCTTTCTTTTCGAGTGCTGTAGCCTTTTATCTCTGCTTACTGTAAGTGCATCATGTGTCCCAAATTGATCAATCCTGTGCTAGTGATAGCAGGAGACAAAAAGAGAAGCGCAATTTGGAAGTGAAACAGGTTACACTACAGTATCCCACATAGCTTTGTTTAAAATATACTGTAACATGGTGTTCACAAAACATCCAACCTGGCATAATGTTTATTCTATTTTTTAGAAGGTTGGTTCAAAGCTGAAGTGAGTGCAATGCATGTAACATGGTGTAAACATCCTTTTTCTTGGCTTCAGCATCTCCAAAATTGATTGAATGCATTTAGTTCCACTTTGCTGATCACAAAGAAGATCAAAAAGAAGCTGACAGAAAGATGCAACTGGCTTTTTGTGGCTACCTTTTGTTGTGGTTTGCTCAAAACATGCACGTTTAACAGTTCCAAAAAAAGAATATGCAGCGGTTTTCACATTAAACGCTGTGTTATAGACAGCCTTGTGTGCCAGAGAAAAATAATTTAATAAAATGAATACAAGTCTGAAAATGCTGTTTACTATGAAACTATTCAAGTGTACCTTGGAAAGTACAGTATGCAAGGTAGCATATGTTTCCCATGCACAAAGTTTGTACATCAACGATTTTAAGCCTAAGAAGGAACATCCATAGCCTGGATCATAAAGTGGTCCTTTTTCAGTGGCACAGCTCCACCAGGTTCTCCAATTGGACCAGTGTCTCACACACACACACACACACACACACACACACGCACACACACACACACACACACACACTACTAAGCCATTACCACACTGATGACATTCTGGAAATATCTGATCAGTGGTCAGTCAGTCAATTTCCATAGGGCAGAAATAGTAACTGTAAACCTATTATGTGTCATAGATGTGCTTTATAAAATTCTCTTTAATTGTCTCTCTCTCTCTCCGCAGGAGTTCTCTTTCACTCGGGTCTGGTGCAGTACTGCATCTCCTTTGCATTGTGCCTTCTCTCTGCAGTGCCACAACCCGGCAGCCAATCAGCTCTCGTGTAAGATCAGTGTGCGGCAGGTCAAAGGTCATGAGCAGATCCTGCAGATCTGCACCACCGTGTCTGAGGTGCACAGCATACACAGACACACAGGAAAATACAAACAAGAGAATAGATTGGCAAGCAAATATTTCCACACACTTATCCATACATGAAAAATATACAGTATACAGTATTATTAGCTTAATAGTGGCACTTGGTATTCAAACTTTGTATACAATGAGTGTATTAATTTGACTCAAAGTAGTGAAGTAACTCATAAAATGTATTATAATTTCATGATTTTGATTTAGTATTACATCGTTTCTAATTTAACTGAAAGTGAACTTAAATCGTAAACTCAATTATAAATTCATGATTTTGATTTAGTATCCCTTAGTGACAAAAAAAAAACTCTTAGAATGTATAAACTGTATGGCAGGGTTAAAGGCAGTCATCTACACACTATTGAAATATTTGATCCTGAAGCAAAATATGCAGATCAATTTAACAATTTGGATGTGACACATGAAAGTGTGTAATTGACTCTAAATTTGGAGAACGACGTGTCCGCGTTAGACAGTTGTTGCTCCAGAGATTTCGCTGGCACTATGGGGCTGCTTGTCTTTTTGGGGAGCGTGCTCAAAATCTTGCATCTCGCAATGTGCCAGTTGTCACAGGTACTTTCGAATGCAACACCCTGTTACATAAACTCATAAATTCTCAGTCTTTAATTAACACTTTTAGAGTTCTCATAAGTCCACATGAATCTATATAAACACTCTAGAGTGCAATTTAACACAAAGTGTTAATTTAATACTAGGAAATTTACTGTCTGCACGCTCACGTATGCATATACTGCATGCAGTAGCTGTTCCACAAGAGTTATAATCCCATTCTGTATTAAACAGAAGGCAAGATATTCAACCCATAGGATACAGCCTATATAAACATACATCTAAAAACATTATCTCGAATGATTTTACACCAGCCTGTTCCTGTAGAGCTAATGTTATATGAAAGTGTATCAAATAGAGATAACTGTAAAAAGTCAGAATTTGTGCCTCAACTGCAGAATTTGTGCCTCAACTGCAATTTAGAAAATATAGGGGGAAATTATGCCATTACCACCAGACATCTCTAAAACAAAAAACTGCATTTATGAATCCAAAAAATATTTACTATGATATCAAAAAAGTTACAAAAGCACTCTGTCTAACAGAACGAGAAAGTAAAGAAAGTCAGAGGTTCAGCGCTTCCTGCTCCCATAGGCTGAATCAACTCACCTGTGTTGGCCTTATAGTTTCCTTGGGAGGTGCTATCGCTATTGTGGGGCAACTTCAGCACCCAGAAGCTCCTCCCTGGTGATGCCAACAAATATGACACACGCCATAGAAAAAAGTATACACCAAGCATAGATGACCAAACACTGTTCTCAAACAAAGGACAGACACGTCCACTGATCAACATAATACTAACAGCACCAGGTGAATGAATAACACTGATTATCTGTTATAAACTGTATCAGTCAACTGGTGACATGGCACCCAAGGTGTACATCTGTCCTGGTGGGGCCCAAAGGCCAGCCCACCCGGTCTGATCCCACAGAAAAGCTAATGTAGCCCAAGTTGTTGGAAAAAGGCAATACTGGCTGTGATAGAAAGGTATCAGAACTCTCAGTGCATCACAGCCTGCTGCCTATGGGGCTTAGCAGGCAAGAGTTCAAAATTGTTGATCCGTCCTCCAAATTCCCCAGACCTCAATTCAATTAAACATTCATGGAATGAGCAAGACAAAGAAGTCTGATCCGTGGAGGCCCCCCTCATGCCCCCACCCCCCACCCCCAACATATGCACACACACACACACACACACACACACACACACACACAACAACAACAACCAGAGGATATGAGACACCACAGCACACCCCTAGCCGTGTTGTGGAGTCATGCCCCAAGCGGCCAGACCAGAAGGGGGACCTATACAATATTAACCGTAATGTTTGGGTTTTTAACGTGGTATGCATTCACTAATCCACGTACAGAAATACCCACCAATATTTATTCACTTGTAGTTTGTATTCATTTTGTATTTATGTGTATTTAAAAAAAAAATCATTATTATTTTTCCTTTAATCTATTCTGTCCTTTGTCAATTTTTTTTTTTTCAGAGCCAAAAGGACAAGGTGCCATTTTTCTCTCAGTCGGATTCTACTCTTTCCTCTCAGAAGGGGGACAAAGCTTTTAAAATCCCACTCTCCATACGGCAAAGGATCTGTGCCACCTTCGACACTGCCAATGCCAAAGGCAAAGACTGGCAGCTTCTAGCCCAGAAACTGCACATAAACAGGTGGGACACACACACACACACACACACACTTCCCATGACTCAATTTATTTGAAAACCCATCACTCATGGCATACATTCCAGCTTTTAAGGAGTTCTGTCTTCTTCAAGCTGCAAATGCTTTTTGCTCATAGATTGTTTCCATATTGTTTTAATGTTTTGACTGTCTTTGTTCATTAAGAAAAATATTGTGGTCTTTTTTTTTTAATTATTGCTTTTTCTGCCAACAGCTCACATTGTGTATTTTTTAGATATAAATCAAAAATCCATACCAAGTAGTGCATAAAAGAAAAAGAAATACTGTAACTGCACCCACTGTTAATTTGTTCATCTTGCTGACAGTGCACATAAATCCAAAAAAACTGTCTCCAGTTTACCAGAAGATTTTTCTATTTTTTATGCACTGTAAGTTTTGAGTCAATACAGGCTATCAAATAAAATGGTTTTAGAGGGACAGTCTGCCACATACTGTGGCACAGTCTTTTATACCACACACACACCTTCACATGCATGCTGTAAAGATTGGAGGATTTTGCAGGATTTTCCACCCGTCCAGCTCTGCAGGCGGTGTGTAATGAGACATGCTTCCTTGTTAAGCGGATTTCAGCAATTAGCTCTCCAGGATGTGTGTGAGGTGATTTACCCTGAGAGACGCTGTAAATGCTGAGAATAGTGCAGCACTGTCTTCTGCTGGAGAGAGATATGCATGACAACATTTTGTATTTTTTTTTTAAACACCGCTTGATCTTGTCTTGGATAATTCTCAATAATAAGGAATTGAGTTTTTATATATTTGTATTTTAGCTTGCAGTTTATTTTACAGTAGATTATTTTTAGTAATTATTTTAGGTTTTTTTTTTTTCCAAATAGGGAATTGATGGCTAAATGGAAGCCTTCTTGTCTGATATGTGAAGTCCCCACTCCCAGCCACTGGGGTTTCCAGGCACCCTTAGCACTGCTTTCAAGCCTGAATAAAAATGGGAATTTGCATCAGGAAGGCTCTTGGTGGTACTCGCTAACCTGTGCCAAATTCAAAATGTGCAAATTGAACCTCCTGTAGCGACCCCTAAAGGGAGCAGCCAAAAATAACAATTTATAATTTCCTTACTGATTAAATACTGGCTACTTACCAGTCTGTAATCACAGAAAGCAAGCATGGCAACCCTGCAACAGAACCTCTTTTATGCTGCCAGTACTCATGGCTGTATTCTTTTGGTGGCTTCCAATAACTCAGGACCACACATGATATGTAATGATTGCTTTCTAGAAAGCTTTATATGGAAACTGAGCTTCTGTTTCACCAACCCAGATCAGTACAGTGGCTGTAGCCCTGCTGCTGCTCCTGAACCGATCAGTTTGTCAGTCTTGCACACTCTACAGTACCTAAAAGGAGCATCCCGTACTTTTCAAGTAGAGGACCTTGGCCTCAGATCAAGGTTGGAGGTGCTGACTTCACACTCAGCAGAAACCATCTTGAATGAATATCCGAAGTGTAAACCTACGAACAGGAGTAAAAAAAGAACCCTTGAGGGATTTTAGACTCACACAAAACAGTTTCATCTTGATGCCAAGAATTGCTGGCACCACATTCATCCAGAGACTCATCTGCGCAGAGTGTCAACACTGTGCTCCTGCAGCTCATACAACATATGTCAAGGCGCACAATTTCAAAGCCTTGTCCTGATCCATAAAACATATGTACAGTATGTAGCTGGATTGTCGCACTTCCTAACCCTCATGGCACAAGCACTAACCCAGAGCTTGCAATTAAAGAGGCATGTTGCACAACCACCCAGACCCATCATAGTCCAGTTAATTAAGTCTATGGCTGATCTCATCCACTTCTGCACTCCTATTAACCGTCAATGATAGTAACCTCAGCTGCAGAGATGGCCTTGAATTCAAATATTTTTGCCACTCAGGGTGTTTACACGCATAGTTAAGTTGAGCTATGGTTATAGCTCGACTAGCCAATTTAATTGGACTACTGTCCTTGTCGCTTTTTACAAGGATGGTAGAAGAATTGACTTATTGACCGAGGTATGTCTGACTCTACTATGATAGGTGATAATATGCCCCTTTTCAGCTTGTTAGTATTGCATTCCTGGTTGACCTACAGTACAGTATTACATCACAGAGCAAAACAAGCAACAAGTTGTTGAGCAGTGAAAACAGTAACAGCTTTACAGTTCTCTACTCATTTTTGTATAAATGAGATGTGCGCTATCGCTTGTGGTTATGGGGACAGCAGACGACACGACCGTATTGTTATCAGCTTCTTCTGCTGTTATGCATTTTGGTCAACTTCTTGGGACTGAATTCAAAGGAACTGTTCAGCATGTGCAGAGCGTCTAGGGTGATTTCTGTGTCCGATTGAGGTATGAGGTGGTGTCAAAAAAGTTTTGAGAATAGTTTTATAACACTCAAATAGATCGCTGAACAAGGCTGCATGCACTGTTACAGGGAGCACCCACCTTCATAAGTCAGTATGACAAAAAACATCATCCTGTATAACTGTGCAACTGGTGCTATTCTGGCCACGTGTGCTATTCTAACCACTGATATTTCATATTTCAAGAGTGAATGTGAAATTCTGTGTGAAACCGGGCAAATCTGCCACAGAGATGTTGATAGCCCCTCATATTAGTTGCTTGACTCCCAACCACATTATCTGGATATACAGGGTGGGCAATTTATATGGATACACCTTAATAAAATGGGAATGGTTGGTGATATTAACGTCCTGTTTGTGGCACATTAGTATATGTGAGGGGGCAAACTTTTCAAAATGGGTGGTGACCATGGTGGCCATTTGGAAGTCGGCCATCTTGGATCCAACTTTTGTTTTTTCAATAGGAAGAGGGTCATGTGACACATCAAACTCATTGGGAATTTCACAAGAAAAACAATGGTGTGCTTGGTTTTAACATAACTTTATTCTTTCATGAGTTATTTACAAGTTTCTGACCACTTATAAAATGTGTTCAATGTGCTGCCCATTGTGATGGATTGTCAATGCAACCCTCTTCTCCCACTCTTCACACACTGATAGCAACACCGCAGGAGAAATGCCAGCACAGGCTTCCAGTATCCGTAGTTTCAGGTGCTGCACATCTCGTATCTTCACACCATAGACAATTGCCTTCAGATGACCCCAAAGATAAAAGTCTAAGGGGGTCAGATCGGGAGACCTTGGGGGCCATTCAACTGGCCCACGACAACCAATCCACTTTTCAGGAAACTGTTCATCTAAGAATGCTCGGACCTGACACCCATAATGTGGTGGTGCACCATCTTGCTGGAAAAACTCAGGAAACGTGCCAGCTTCAGTGCATAAAGAGGGAAACACATCATCATGTAGCAATTTCAAATATCCAGTGGCCTTGAGGATTCCATTGATGATGAATGGCCCCACTATCTTTGTACCCCATATACCACACCATACCATCACTTTTTTTGTTCCAACAGTCTTGGAGGGATCTATCCAATGTGGGTTAGTGTCAGACCAATGGCGGTGGTTTTGTTTGTTAACTTCACCATTCACATAAAAGTTTGCCTCATCACTGAACAAAATCTTCTGCGTGGACTGAGGGTCCTGTTCCAATTTTTGTTTTGCCCATTCTGTAAATGGCCGATCTGGGTCATCCTCGTTGAGATGCTGCAGTAGCTGGAGTTTGTAAGGGTGCCATTTGTGAGTAGCTAATATTCGCCGAAGGGATGTTCGAGTGCTACGCTGTGGGCTCTTGCTGAATGAAGCTAGGACAGCCACTGATGTTTGTTCATTAGTGACAGTTTTCATGCGTTCACATTTTGGCAAATCCAACACTGAACCAGTTTCACAAAACTTAGCAAGCAGTTTGCTAACTGTAGCATGGGAGATGGGTGGTCTCGTAGGGTGTCTTGCATTGAAATCTGCTGCAATGACCCGGTTACTGTGTTCACCAGATATCAACACAATTTCGATCCGCTCATTACGTGTTAACCTCTTCGACATGTCAATGGCTGTGAACAAAGAGAAACTTGTAAATAACTCATGAAAGAATAAAATTACGTTGACACCAAGCACACCATTGTTTTTCTTGTGAAATTCCCAATAAGTTTGATGTGTCACATGACCCTCTTCCTATTGAAAAAACAAAAGTTGGATCCAAGATGGCCGACTTCCAAATGGCCACCATGGTCACCACCCATCTTGGAAAGTTTGCCCCCTCACATCTACTAATGTGCCACAAACAGGACATTAATATCACCAACCATTCCCATTTTATTAAGGTGTATCCATATAAATGGCCCACCCTGTACAATAATAGTTCGACATTGAGAAGTTTAATTTTTGTATGAGTTCAGTCAGAATAACATTTACATTTATTTAAAAAGTCTCATTTCAGTTGGACTAACACAATTAGTCAGACTAACACAATCTCAGAGCATGTACTGTATTCTCACTTATGTCGTTCCTCAGTACTCCTTTTATCCTTCAGCATCCTTGAGTCCACTTTTTTTTTTTACTTCTTAGAACTCCTTTCACATCTAAGCTTTTGCTTCTGCAACTGAAGCAACATTCTTCATCTCCTATACCTTTCATCTGAATCAAATGAGCATTATTCAGAAGGCTGCTTTTTACAACTGTTGTCCATCAAAGCTTTATACCCATTTATGGTTGAAAAGTTGAACACTTTCCATTTAGATTCAGTGTCTCTGACTTTACTTGGTACGAGGGAGTATTTTCAGAAGTCGGGAGGACAAAGATGCAAACCAGGTCATCAGCACCACCACGCCACACACACACACACACACACACACACACACACACACACACACACACACACACACACACACACACACACATACATACATACATAAAGTAATGATTCTGACAGTACTAGCCTTCCTATTATTAGCATAAAGAAAATGGAACAATCAGGGACTAATGTTAACATTAAGTTGACATTTAAAATCTCAGAGCCGTTATGTTATAGGAGGAGAATTTGAAATAACATACACGATAGCTAAAAGTAGTCTCCACATCCAAATTATAATGTCTAGCACTCATTAATTTTAAATAACAACATTGCATGGAACGCTTCTGGAAACCCTAATGTAGGCCGAGTATACTTTGTCTTTATTGTATCTTTCACAGGGGTGTGCTTGTGGCCTGACCTCTCTCTTTTGGAGGTCATGATGGCAATACTGTGATCAATATGCTCAAAGTGAAACAAGATAATGGCAAGGTCATGATCAACTAAGGGGCTCGTTTGAGTGTAAATTTAGTTTCCATTGGATTCAAATGTTTGTATTGCACATCAGCTGTAAAATCAATTCATCATTATGTTTTAACATGGAGCAGTGATGTCTCAGGCAGTTGAAGCTCTGGGTTGCTGATCGGAAACCCTTAAACCTTCAACCTATCCCCCAATACTGTATTATACCCATCCACTGGAGATGCAGGTCATCCTCAGTGCCAGTCACAAGCCTGGAAAAATAGGTGGATTGCAGCAGGAAGGGCATCCTGCATAAAAACCTGTGCCAATAACTGGCAGATTGAATGACCCTAACTTTGCACATTGTGGTGAACCTGAGAAAGGGAAAAAGCCCAAGTGCACAGGTGTTGACCTTTCTTCTTCTTTATGCAAGAGCCATGATTATTAATGTCCATTCTACCCCTTTGGACAGCTGCCTGCCATAATTCATTCACTGTCTCATGAGTTTATTTCCTGGCATCTCATCGTCATATTATTTTGCACTGCTGAACTCTGAAGTCTGCCTTTAGAAGTACAATATACTAATGAATATGATAATTAATTTGTTTATCAATGAACAACGTTTGTCCACGCATACATTTACTCAATGTGCATTGTTTTCTCATGAATAATTCTCACTCTACAGGAATCTGGGTTACTTTGCACAGCAGTCAAGTCCTTCAGCGGCCATCCTGTGCTTGTGGGAAGTTCAACATCAGGAACGTGGAGATCTGGACTCTCTGGCCAGTGCCTTGGAGGAAATCGGACGTGTCCAGGTCAAACAGTCTGGCATTATATGTTATAAGGACCAGCCCAAACAGCAGGGTATTATAGGTAACATGGACAAACCCAAACACCCCGGCAATTCCCTCACCTTCAATTACTCAAAGAACTCATCTACCATCACTAGCATGCTAGAAAAGTCTGAAAAAATGGATGATATTCTTATCTTGGACCAGTCAAGGTACAATACAGGAAAAACTCCAACCGCTGACCCCACTATTGGTCTGTATAACAATGATTTAGATTCAGACCACACCTAGGAAAGCTTAGGAGGAAATACCCAACCAATAGCAAAGTCTACTGAGGAAAACAGGTGGAGACTAGGAGCAGCTCCTCCCTCTGATGAACTGGAGCAGGTTTTGAGGAAATCAACGTTAAGGTGGTGACGGAGACATGGAAATGTTGCAATTAACTTTTCACAATGGATTCCTTGGTCTGAACGATACATGAGCCTGAATCGCGGCGAAGTAATGATTCATCAAATCAGGACTGGATTTGTTGATGACCCAAGCGGTGGGATGAAACTTTTTAACTCCTGCCCCCTTTCACATCCATTTCTGATGCCTTCTAGTGGCATTTTAATATCTACAAAATTTGTGAGATTTTGTCTTTCGTTTGAAATCATCTTGTTTGGATCTTTCTTTCATTCACGAATGAGAAAGAAACATTAAAGAAGATTGAATAGACGGGGCGATGAACAGATTAGACAAGAAGACTGAGCACTCACTTGCATTCCTGTGTAGCAACAGGTATTTTACCCTGCTATGATGTTTGAAGATGGAAATGCTCTTGAGTACAGGTTATTTATGGAGTAGGGTGAAGGGATGGAAAAATGGCGCTGTGTGGTATTTTTAAAGAGATTGTACAAAGATATTAAAAAAGCAGTTTTTTTTTCATGGCTGTGATATGAGATTATAGTTTAAACCATGCAGTAAAAAGCTTTATGTCCCTTTACGTCTGGTAAATGGTCAGACTTTCCTGATTGCCAGGTCCCCGGGGATCTGTAATACTGTATGTCATTGGTGTAAAGATGTGATTTTGGTGCGAAGGATATTGGTTCCAGATCAGTGTTATGTCTGAATACCCCGCTCTCTTAATATTTGAAGCAAATTAGTACACAGATTAGTACAGAAAACCACATGAAAGGAGAAATTACATGTTACATATAGCTTTTAAGTACTTAATTTTGGCTTCATCATTATTCTGGAGGAAGCTAGTTAAACATATGAGCCGTTCACGAAATAGAACTTTTATCTCACGTGAAGAATTAACTTCCAACACAGCTAGTAGCATAACCAAACCATATAAAATATTCCTGTCATAAATAAGAATTATATTTTTGTCAAGTAAATAATAAAAATATTATAAATTAATTTTATTTAATAATTAATATTTGTTGAATAATATCAATAGTAATTTTACCTTTTAATTTGCAGTAAAAAATATTATTTTCCAAGCTGCAGTACCACCATAGCCCACTATGGGGCGGCAAAATCTTTGTTGTTGCTTACTTTACACTTAAAAATAAGAAAAAACTAAGAATAAAACTAATACTATATATATCTATAAAAATATATTTAAAAATCAAAAGTAAAGGAATAATGAAAATGTAATTATAATATAAAAAATAATATCTAGAGAAAATTATATATAATTGTTGATTAATTCCAAAAGTAACAAATTCTAAATAATGAAGAAAACATTAACATCATTATATTAAAAGATTTTTTTAATAAATAGTTTTTTAAAAATTACGTTGTTGAATAACTATATTTATTATCCCATTGTTAGATTTATTTTATTTATATTAGTTTATTTTTGCCCAATTTAATATAAGGACTGAAGGAGGCATAGTGCTTAGCATTCTCGCCTTGTACCTCCAGGGTTGAGGGTTTGATTCCCGCCTCCAGGTTGTGTGTTTGGAGTTTGCATGTTCTCTCTATTAAAAGATGCAGATTAAACTACTTGGCTTTTCCCAATTGTGCGAGTGTATTTGTGTCCTACAATGGATTGGCATTTTGTCCAGGATGTACCCCATCTTGTACCCAGAGTCCCCTGGCATAGGCTCCAGGCCCCTTTTGACCCTGTACAGGATAATTAGTATGAGGAATAAGTAAAAGGGTGCAATGTATCAGATTTTGCTTCCAATTAAATTACTTAAATGTGTATGAGTGTTTGACACACAGTCATTTACCAATACTAATATGTCACCTGTTAACAATTAATGATTGGATCACTGCAATTAGTTAAATAGAATTAAAGAACTAACACATATTATTGAAAATAAAATAAAATCTTTCTGGCATTTTAAAATAAATGCCAATATCTACTAATTGTCATAAAATTTTCATGTAATGCTCATTGGAGCTAGTTTGTGTCCATAATTGTTTCATCAGCTTTGCCATTTTGTCTAATGTTGCCTTTATAAAGTTAGCCCTGCTAAAGAGCCTGAATTTTGCACTCATTTTCAGGTGTTTTGTAAATACTACAATTAAAACCGCTATGATAAAAAAAGAAAGAAATTTGCGCTCATTAACGATTTGCAGTATTTGCTAAAAGTCAGCAAACAATGGGAACAGATCATTGAGTTGTGTTTACATCATTTCATAAAATATTAGAATGTTAATTTGAGAATCTGTGTAGAAAATGTAGAAACTGATGCTCATGTGGTGAAAATGAAATGAAAAATGGATCCCCTGATGAGGGCTAAATGTGGATTTTGAACACACACAGTCCAGCACAAGGGGCAGGAGATGACACTTGTGAAGATGCAAACTGTGCAGTTTTGACCGAAATGTTTGACACATACCATGTATGCACAGAACTTTTGTATGCATTGTGTGGGCGTGTGTGTGGGCGTGTGTGCGTGTGTTTGGGCGTATGTGCGTGTGTTTTTGTGTGAAGCCAAATGTATTTTCTGTCATCTCTCTGTTTTCCTTGAAAAAGAAACTCTGTTTGGGTTCAAAATGAATAAAAGTTATTTGTTGGATAAAAGCAAGCTATCAGGTTTTTCGTTTGTTGAGTTATTTTATTTTTATTTTCACAGTACTGTAAAATTCTGAATATCCCATATGTAATGTAAGTTATTTCACCATAATAGAAGGATTGACACTTTATTTTACATTGTAAAGCTTTTGGGGAGACTTGCTATTGTAGAAACATTCTTAATAAAATTTCTAAACAAAGTGTCTTTGGTGATTTCAATAATGTTAAATTGCTCTATCTATCTCTCTATCTCTCTATCCATCCATCCATCTATCTATCTATCTATCTATCTATCTATCTATCTATCTATCTATCTATCAATCAAGGCACAACCAAATAGAGTTTGTCTTCTCCCTGTGTTTGGTGGGTTTCCTCCAAGTACTCCAGTTCAAAGACATGCAGAGTAGTATACAATAACTGGCATTTCCAATTTGTCCATAGTGTGTGAGTAAGACTGGATGGATTGGCCCCTCACCCCGGCCAAGTGATCTGAGTCCCTTCAGATAGACTCCAGGCCTCCTGCATCCCTGTACAGGATAAGCAGCTTCTTATCTATCCATCCATCCCTCTGCAGTAACTGCTTTATCTTGGTTTGGGTTGTTGTACCCAAGGCAAGAATTCACCCTGAATAGGATGCCAGTCATCACACACCCAGATATTCAGATATTTTTTTTTTTAAGTATATAGCTTGGCATGTTTCTTTGAGGTGGGAGAGAAACCGGACAACCCAGAGGAAGACAGGGAATATGTTAATATGTCAAATTCTATACATCTTAAGAGCTCTGGAACAAACCAGAGATCATGTAGCTGTAACATGGCAAGGTTACAGTCAACACTTCATGGCTTCATGTCTGGACCGCTGGCCTCCCAGGAGATCCTTTACCGGCCATCTTTGCACCATTCGTATGTTTTATGGCGGTACTTTACTACTGAGTCTCATCAGCGTACTGAGCTTGAAGTCTTCTGTAAATATCAATTGGTTTTTACACCTTTATTTTACAAAAAAAAAGTTTCAGTTTGATTTAAATGCTCAGCGCATTTCAAAGCGACAAAGAAATATTGATGTCCACCTGTAAAGCAGAAGGTCTGGTGAATAAATGTGAGCTTTATGGGTCACAGAATCAAGTTACAGTAAATTCAAACTGACATATTGCTTGATTTCTAAATAACATATAGGAAAGAAAAATTATTTTAAACCCAAAAACAAGAATACAAAATCTAAAGCTTTACAATCAAAACACCATTTAAAATTTGTTACAATAAAATACAAATGTGCATAGGCTACAGAAAGATCTGATATAAATATCTGCATTTACTTCATCTGACTCCATATTTCAATAAACAGCACTGGGTTTCATTGAGAACATTATTAATTAAGTGGTAATTAAAAAATGCTTTAAAAATCAGAAACTGTTATGGATGAATTCTAGAAAACAACCCAAAATTAGTTTTTTTGATGAGTGTGTTTCTGCTGGCAATATACACTGACAGGCAAACAAAAAAAGTCACCACCTCATTTAACTAAGTAAATAGGTACTGTAAGAGCCTTCTTTTTGGATAATTAAAATGATTAATGTGACTCAGCTGGCAAAAAGTTATTTAACCCTAACTGATGCAGTGAGTAGCTTCTCGTTACAGAAGACGTATCATGGGAACGATGTTACTCTGTTTCAGAACGGTCAGATTACTGGCCTGCATCAAGCAGAGAAAAAAAGAAAAGCTTTTAGACATGAACACATTCAGAAAACCTGAAAAGATAATGGTGATCCATCTTCAGCGGTGGTGGCACAGTGGTGTAGCGGTTAGCACTGTGGTTTGCACCTCCAGAGTTGAGAGTTTGATAACCGCCTCCAGACTACAGTACTGTATGTGTGTTCCCAAATTGCCCATCGTGTGTGTGTACCATGCAATGGATTGGCAACCCGTCCATTGGTGGGTGTACCCCGCCTCATTTTTCTATTCTTCCCGTTTTCAATGTGTTGTATAGTCCTTAACCCAGTCTTTTAATGTTTGCTTTGCTGGATGTAAGCTAATAATTTGACCCACCAAAAAATGGCAGAAAATAAGGCATTTCTTCATAAATCGCTTTAGTATACACATTAAGGTGTCTTTCAGTGAAATTAGAGTAAAATCTTTAAATGCACTTTTTTTCCAATTTCCACAATGGAGGGTTAGGGGCACTGGTGGCTCAGTTACTGATCGGAGGATTGGTGGTTTTGTGGGTCAACTATACTGTAGGTTTTCTGAAGAGCAGTTTGGAGCTCTGGTCATCTCCATATTGGCAGGAGCTGTCTCTGTCTAAACCCTGGTTAATCCATACTGTAAATGGGAAGAACAAACAGAGCCTGGCTGCTGGATGGAGCATGCCTACTTACTGTACATCAGTTACCACAAGCTAGTTTAGGTTTACCTTAGCTAAAATGCTAATGTTTATACAGTTTATACTGTATGCGAACACTACTTTTCATTTGATTGAACTCTGTCATCCACACGCTACATGTTTGTCCCATGTCAGCTCTTGTCTTAAGTTAAACCATACCGATTCCAGTTAGCTGAGTCTAGTTTAACTAAAGCGACACATAGCAGCCAGCTAGTGGTTTGAAACCAATGCAGCAGTGACTCAGCACGGCCATGTCCCTAATTATGTATCATTTAATGGGTTAGTGTAATTATAACTGATGAGTTACATAAAGATTCACACTGTATTGTTGTCATGAATGGGGAATCTAGTGCTTCTTTCATCTAATGCTTTTTTTTTGTTTTGTTTCATTCTTTTATAGGTACAC